>BMAU01020281.1:600000-1200000 GCA_019973935.1 Trichonephila clavipes | reverse complement strand
ATATTTGCATAAATTTTTAATCAACACTCTACAAAATATATTTTATTACTGTAACAATATTATTCAAATACAGTGAATACTGTATCATATTTTTTTGGAGAAGAGCAATGCTTCTTTATATTTATAATACAATTCTTTACCATAATATATATCAGTTCATAAAACTATGGGAAAAAATCAAATTATGTGATAATTTTAAAATTTATTTATTTTTCTTTATTAATAATTAGAAGAAACATTTTCTGTAGAATTTATGATTTGAATATTTAAAGAAATGTAACATATTGTAACATTATGTAACATAATTTTTTTCTTTGTGTTAGATTTGGTTTGTTATGCTGTAAAGAATCCAAAATGGTTACAACTTCACAACTGTGTCGCTTCATTTGTGGTACGGTGATTGGATTTATAGTCACAACTCAGCTTCATTATATGTTGCTACAAAAACCATCTTGTTTATTGTCTCCTAACAAAATTTTCTCACATAAAAATTTTCCTCCAGAATTTCCTGTTGATGATGTTATCAATATTTCTAATCTATCAGAAAACAAAAGACTCATATTTGTTGGTGTCATGACAGCTCAAAAATATCTAGACACTCGAGCTTTAGCTATCCATAATACTTGGGGGAGAACAGTTCCTGGCAAATTAATATTTTTCTCGAGTTCCAGTTCTAGAACAAATCATAGTCTTCCTTTGGTACCTCTAAAAAATGTGGATGATTCTTATCCCCCACAAAAGAAGTCATTCTTAATGTTAAAGTTTATGCATGATCATTTCATTGATGATTTTGAGTGGTTTATGCGAGCAGATGACGATGTGTACATTAGAACAGATTACTTAGAAGGATTTTTAAGATCTATAAATAGCAGCAAGCCCCAGTTTATTGGTCAAGCTGGTGTTGGAAATAAAGCTGAATTTGGTCAGCTTAGCTTACAGGCAGATGAGAATTTTTGTATGGGAGGTCCTGGTATGATTTTAAGTAGAGATACACTTCGTTTACTCATTCCTCATATTCGTTATTGTCTGAAGAATTTATATTCCACTCATGAAGATGTTGAAGTTGGAAGATGTATAAGGAAATTTGTGGGAATCCCATGTACTTGGTCATATGAGGTAAGATTCAGTAGCTGTAATTGTAGTACTTTTTGATTATATGGACCATGAAGCCAAACATGGCAACATGCAGAAAGTATACCAAATTCTGTTTTATCATTGTGTTTGTGCTGAATAATGTTGCTAATGTTTGTGTTGCTGACAACTGTGAAAAGCAATAGCCAATCCATGGTCCTTGTAACCAATAAGTACTGTAATTTTTTATTGTGTATCTTATACATTCTAAAATTTACATCTTCTTTATAGTTAAGTAATGTTATGTTACATTTAGAAAAAAGTTATAATTGAAGATTAATTAATAGAATTATTTTGACAAAGAATTATTCAAAATTTATATGCATTTGTGATTAAAAATTTTAAATCAACTTATGCATATAATTTGTATAATTTCTTTAAAGGTCTTTTTTTAAAATTAACTATTAATTTTATATTTTTTTATAAAACAATCCATATTTTTCACAATTTTTTATTTTAAAATGTATATTTAAATTTATAAACATATAAGAGTTGTGCAAGTGAAAAGTGGACAGGTTAAGCAAAGAGAACATCTTTATTGTAAATCAAAAGAAATCGCTGTAGGCGTTGTAACACAAGTACTCTCGTTTTTGCAGCAGGTGCCTTTTCTTTGGAAAGATCGTGGTTAATTCTTGAAGAAGTCTTGCACAGCTTCCTTCACTTCATCATCCAAATTGAAATGCATTGCTCCCGTAAGTGAAAAAGCATTAGGGGAGTCCTAAAGGTGATAAATCCGGGCAGTATGGTGGGTGTTCAAACACTTTCTATCAAAAAATTTTCAAGTTTATCTGGATTTCATGTGAGACATGAGAGAGGGCATTGCCATGGAGATCTGATATCATTTGCCTCTCCTTTTGAAAACTTTAACCGGCCTTTTGACATAAGCATTGCACGCCATAAACTACTTCCATTCGCCGATAGATGTCAGCATTAAGCTCACCTCATGTAATCAGAAACCATAAGAATGCGCATTGTTTTAATTTGGACGCATCCATGTATAGCAAGATGTTACTATCAATCAATTTCCTGTACCGCAAACAGGTTGCACTATTGAACAATATGCAGTATACACCTCCTACCACAATTTATATCCCTCTTTGAAGGGGCTGCTATAGCTGCAGTCATTCTGATGCAATCACCCGTGTCCCCTTTTCATTTGGGTAACCCTTATTTATCATATCGTTTTAATAACAATTTAAAATTCAAACGTGGCTCCTGAGGTTGTGAAACTTTATTTTGTTTACAAATGGGTTTTAATAAAAATTGCTGGGCAGTTTTTAAAGATTTTTCGGTACTTTTTCTTTTTACCGGCGCAAATCTCACCAAGTTGACGTTACTGGCAACAACACAAAATATACACATAAAAAATATTAATAAAAAAAAGTTCTCTTGGGTTTTTCAACCATTTTTTATATATTATGATAAAGACTCTACTCTTAAGAAAAGACTAAGACTTGTTTTGAAAATGTGATGGTAAAATGTTATCAGCAAGAATGTTCCGTTTGGCGTCGATTGCATCATTTTTGGCGGCTTTATCGCTGGCGAAACGGAAAAGTATCAATTTTTCTTTCAATTTCCTCGATGAGTTTTTCTTTGGTTGTCATTTAAGAAAAATGCAATTGATTTAAACTAATGATATACTAGCACATTATTATGGTTTTTATTAAAGTAAAGACTTTTTTTGACAACATTTAAAATGGAATTGATGTAATCACATTAAAAATACGGTTAGATAATTGCACGTGATTTATACTTGTATATTCCATATTTACATCTTAGAAAAAAAAGAGTAAACAAAAAAAATTTAATGCAATTTTTTTTCGAGTAGCTATTATTTATATGAAATGATTTTAAAAACATGGAAAAACAAATCGATAATGAAGTTCAGTAAGAATTTGCAGTGAATGGAGAAATTCATTCTAACTATAGTGAAGAAATATTTAATTGTTTTGTTTATAAAAGTAAATAAATGTAATGAGTTACGCATATCACTATGAAATGAAGTTTTGGGAAGAGTTGTGTAATAATATCGAGAAAAAAATCAGAAAAGGTTGTTGTTCAATTACTACTATTAGCTCACTCTCTATATTTATTTATCTTGTTTAAATTTTCAATCGTTAATAAAATAATTTCTATTCATCCAGTCAAGTTCAAATAAATTTTTTTAAACTTGTAGTGGATGACACTTGATGTTAATACAGTTTTTCAAATATTAATTACTGGTTTTTAAACACCAACTTAGATTCGTCTCTATTGTAACAATGTTAAAACAGACTAAGGTTGGCTTTGTAAACCTGTTTTTCAGCCAAACTGGGTTTGCATTGTTACAACAATGCAGACAAATCATGCTCTTTTTTTTTTTTGAATTCCTACTATTAGTTCACTCTCTCCCTGTATATATATATATATATATATATATATATATATATATATATATATATATATATATATATATATATAATTCAAATTTTCCATCATTTATAAAATACTTTCTATTCATCCATTCAAAGTAGGAATTGACTTAAAAATATTTATTATATTACCTGTTTTTTTCCATTATCCTTCAATTGCTTAAGAAAATATATTAAAAATCAAGATAAAATAATATATTGTAATGAATAAAATAAATTAAGTAAAAAGTTCTTAGTTTGCATGAAAAAAAGTTTTAACATTTTAATTTTAAAGGAAAAAAAGTTATGATCCACAACAAATGATATGAATAATAAAAAGTGTTGGAAAATTTCAATATTTAATAATAAAATGCAAAGTATAATATCTTTTTATCTCTCAAACGATCATATTTTTATAGGGTTTCATTATATATATATATATAGCATTCTATCAGAACTACATTTGTGAGAAGTAAGCTTACCAGATTTATTAGCCCTTCACTACTTTTCATTACAGCCATTTTAGAGCATAAAAGTACCGAAATAGGTTTAAACGCACAATTTAATTACTCCTGCATTCAAAGCATTTCAAATTGAAAATGAAATATTCAAAGTGAAAATTTGTAAGATATTTTAAAATTTTACGGTTACATAGCAAAACAGATTATTCAAAACCTATTAAAATATTTAATTTTACTGAAACGTTAGACATGTTCTGTTTTGAAAGAGAATTTACTGTATAGTTCATTTACCTTTTTACTATTTTACAGTCTATTATTTATTTGTGTATTATCCTTTTCTTTTAGATGCAGAGTATTTTCTATCATAGTTTTAGTGGTGAGGAAGTGTTTACTGGTCGCTTAAAGACTAAAGAGATACACAGAGCTATAACCCTTCATCCTATTAAGCAGCCAGCCTATTTGTACCGCATTCACAGCTATTTCTATGGCTTACAATCCCAAAATTTGAGATATAATTCCCTGAATATTTACCGTGAAATTTTAGATATGGAAAATTTTCTGCAGGATGTAAAACCCTTTGGCAATTCAGAGCAACTTCTGCATTTTAATACTTCAATTTTGGGCATGAAGCCCATATTAAATAAGTTTAATCCTACCAGTACTGATGAAACCTTAACGTGGGATTTTATAAGTAAACATATATATTCAGCTGGAAGTTTAAATCCTAAGAAACGATTGGAATCTTACCAACAATTAGCGGTGAACGATGTTGTAATGGAAATCATGGAAATTATAAATAAGTATTCCAAGCAAAGGGGAAGAGTAATCGATTTTAAGGAAATACTTTACGGTTATGTGCGCGAAAATCCATTATTCGGTGTAGATTATATTTTGGATATGTTGCTGACGTACCGTAAATACAGGGGTAAGAAAATGACTGTTCCTGTTCGTAGACATGCTTACCTTCAAAAAGCTTTTTCTCAGTTGGAATTCAAGGAAGAATATTCTCAAAATAGTCATCCGCCGCCCTTGGATGCATTGCAGACTCATGTGAATATCATTGTTCCGTTGTATGGACGCTTAGAAAACTTCAAGCGATTTATAAATAACATCGAAAATGTGTGTCTGCAAGTAGGTGAAAAAATAGGCCTAGCTGTGATATTTTTTGATTCTGACAATGAAGATCCCACTGAAAGCAAAATGGTTTTTGATGACCTTAAAAGAAAATATCCATCTTACGATATTCGTTTAATTGAAACAAAAGGTCCATTTTCTAGAGCCTCAGCTCTTGAAATTGGAGCAAAAGCATTTTCATTAGATTCTTTACTCTTTTTTGTTGATGTAGATATAGTTCTAGATTTAGGGGTAATGGAGAGAATACGATTAAACACAATGCAATCGAAACAAGTTTATTTTCCTATTGTTTTCAGTGAATATGATCCAGAATACATTGAAAATGATTCTGAATTACCATATCTTAGTGAAGAAAGAGGATATTGGCGGCAATTTGGATATGGTATTGTAAGTATATACCATTCAGATCTAATAGATGTTGGTGGTTTCGATACGTCGATTCGCGGTTGGGGCAAAGAAGATGTTGATCTGTATTCCAAAGTAGTTCGTAGTAACTTGACTGTTCTTCGCGCAGCTGATCCTGGGATCGTTCATGTTTTCCATCCAATCGCCTGCAGTCCAGATTTGGAAGATCTGCAGTATGAAATGTGTTGGGGAAGTAAATTATCAAGCTTAGCGTCTCAGAAGACATTAGCGAAAATAATCTTGAGTAATAAACAAAAATATTTAACCAAAAGATGATATGGTGACTATATCTATAGTTATGGTTGAACGCTTGTGTAAGTTATTCATTATCAATTTTCTTCAAAAGATCTGAAGCAAGCTTAAAAAATGAGATTGCAACAGAAACATATCTTGCATTTTAAATGGTAAAAGATGCTTTCAAAAGTGCACCTGTTTTACTTATAAAGTAATGTATTATTGTTGAGCAAGCTATATATTTTTATATCTTGTTGAAATTTTTTAAAGAATGTGCCAAAAAGTTTGTACGCCATGAATCTCGTTTTGTGTGAAATTGTTCTGTTGTTTATTGTGATTTTTACAAATAATCTGTATAACTGTATAGAGGCATTATATAAATTTTTTTTAAAACTAACTCTGGTAATTTATTTCCAATTACACTATAATCTGTGATGAATAGCAGTTTCAAGCGTCCGTAAGCTATTACAATTTTATTTGTTATTAATTGTGATTAATAATTATTACCGTGTGGTAATTGCGACTTTGGCTAAGTTTGATAAGTACTCAGTACAGATTCTACTAGTATTGCATAAACAACCATAATGGATTATCATTATGTTAACCAAGTTTACAAAAAGTGGTTCACACACTCGGACTAACAAAAAATTATAATTTTCCAAACCTTATGAAATTGCTACTAAAAAATTCTTGTATGATATTATAAAAACAATTTTAACGCATAATTACTAAATAGCAGTGAAAATAGGGGGCGGTAGGCCTAAATGTGGCGGGATGCCGGCAATAAATTTAACGTCGACAGTACACAAGAGAGAGAAACAAGATCTTAATCTAAAACAAACAAAGATTTATTATGATTAACATAGGTAAATAGTAATAACAATTTATCAATGAATTTTAAAAATAAAGTAAAATTAGACAAAAAGGCACTTAATATGAAAAGGAACACTTTTTACGACTTTGATGGTACGTCCACTCAGTATGAGGGAATTCGTAGAAGTGATAAGTTGTAGGGGGTGCGAGAGAGAGACAATAGCGGAAGTGTACAATGTACCAACAGGCAGTACATATTTGAATTTAATGCCTTTTTAACAATGAGATGTTAATAAAATAATCGAATTTATAGTAAAACCTTAATAATTCGGACTGATTTGGGGTTCTAGGTCATCCGGATAGAACAAAATGCTCCAAGGTTCATTGCTAAACACTCTGTACAGTAAAAAATGAAAAATTTTAAAATAAAACAAAATAGTAAATAATTGCATAAGGGAATTTAAATGAATGCGTAACATGAAATGCATATGGTCGAAGGAAAGTGATTTAGCAAATTTTAACTGTGAATTTTTTTATGACTATCCAGACTACACTCTGTCTTGAAAATGAAGCAACAAATAGTAAAATTAGTATAACTCAAGAAGGAAGATTACAGCAACAAAACTCGCGTATGTACTTTGCAGTGAATTGCAAAAGCAGTTCCGCATTAAAATATTTGCATAAATACACGGGGTTGTGTAATACAACAGTTTCACATTCTTCCGTTGCATTAGGCATTATGTTTACTTAGCTTTTATTTTTTCCATTTCTTTGTTTCAAATTTCTGAAAATGAGTTGTTGACGGCATTTGAAAGAATACATATCTGGTATGCAATTGGTCGGATCCATTTCAGGGTAGACTATTCGAGCCTTAAATGTCAACCGTTCGATAGTCAGCCGCTTGCAGAATCGCTGTCAGAATGAACATACAGTGTCACGAAGACTTGGTAGTGGATGTCCTAGGGTTACAACTGCTCGCAAGGACCGTTATCTGTGTCTGCAAGCAGTTCAGCCCGTCAACTTTCTTCTAGCGTTGTGACGTCATCAGGAATAGTGATATCCGGACAAACTATAAACATCTGCATGAAAATCATCTGTATTCCAGACGGCCTTTAGATCGAGTGTCATTGACGCCGTCTCACAAAGGAGCTAGGTTACTGTGGATTCTGGATCGCATGCGTTGGACACCAGAGCAATAAGTGAATGTATTGTTCACCAATGAGTCCCAAATCTCTATAAACAATGATTCTGGACAGATACGAATCTAAAGAATCCCAGGAACTCTATTTCAAGCTCACAATATGACTGAATACTAGCCTTGCAGGATTTGTGCAAGGATATCAGTCGGTGCCTGAACTGATATCCACAGCAGTTATTTATGGAAATGTAATCCTCGACCCATATCTGGCAGCCATAGGCCCTGATGCCATCTTTATGGACGATAACGCAAGAGTACATAGAGCTCGCATATATCAACCAATATGAGGAACACTGCTTCGAATGAAATGGCTTACACTTTCGCCCGACTTTAACTCAATGGAGCATGTCTGAGACATGCTCAAGAGACGTCGTTCTGTACTGTGTGCAATCCTCCTCGAAACTTTAATTATTTGACAATATGCCTTCAAAAATGAACATAGATCCCACTAAGTATGATTGACGGCCTGCTTACAAGTATTTCTGTCGAACCTGCATCTCCAGTAGAAGCGGTCATACACTCTAATAATAAATTTTTACAACATTTTTTCAGATAAATTTGAGGCATTATTGTTTATACAGCTTATTTGAAAGCTATTGTTTTTCTCTATTATTTTATGTGGTATTGCCTTTTCTGTTCAACCTGTAAAAATTTCTTTACGTTTCAATAAACTGTTTTCATTTTATTAACATTTTTTGTTGTTTATTTTTTGAGACTATGTATTGAGATGGCAGGCCGCCGGCCCCTGAGATACAGTTTTAATTTTTGAATTTGCCCTGTTTACAGGAAATAGGGATTACACAGGAATGTGGGTGCGTCTAGGTTCAACGGACCTTATGGCCGGCAAGGTTATGTTCTTGCGCTCCAATCAGGGTGATAGATTGGACGGTAATGAATCCGTAGCGGATTCTTTTCGAAGTGATCTGGTCGGCTTTAAAAGCTGGTCCGGAAGATTTCTCGGGGCTTTTCCTCCCTCTTACGTCTGCCAGAAAAAACCTCCAGTCGGGAAGCGAACTCGCTACCCGGGGTCACCCCTTCCGTCACTCCTATTCTCAACAGATAAGTACCACCCTTGTAATATTTAACGTTTCTTTTACCAATATGTTAATCAATAAATATAATTGTTACCACTATACGATCGAACTGTTAATTTAGTGTAATGTTAATTAGTCAATAGAAACTTAACTAATTTTAATTTAAGTCATGGTGTGATGTTAAATTAAGAAACTGGGTTTTTAAGAAATTAGAATTTTTGGTTAAAGTCATAAAATTTAAATAAGCCATCATTAGCCTCGCATCATATTGGTTCCGTGACCAGTCGTCGGAAATTTTTTTTTCTTTTGCATCATCTGATGTCGTGAATTTTTTTTCTTGATGGGTCACCGAATAATAATCCTACTTCATCCGTTAAACATGTAAAAACTTTTTATTGTGTGCTATTGTGTTTTGATTGTATTTATTACTTAATTTTTCCAGTTGTGAAATTTTTTTTCTCGCAGTATTTTTTTTATTATTTAGATACTTAGAGATGTTGTTAATGTATTTTTTTTATGCTCTTTGTTAGTATATGTATGTGTGTATTCATTATCTTAACTGATCTAGCTATGATCTCAATTTCTTATGTGTTGATATGTTTGTATTGTGCATTTTAGTGTGTTCAAAAAATTTTTTTCCGTTTAATCAATTCGAGTGTATATTGTCATATGGAGTACGTGTTTCGTTGCTTTTTAACAATTTTTTTGGCCCGAATGTTTGAAGTGGTTCAGTTAATTGAGTATGCTTACTGCTCTTGTAAAAAAAATTGCTTGTGTTGTTGCTGTTTCAAATTGTAGTCGATATGGTGTTGTTAAAATTTGAGAAGAGGGAAGGAATTTGCCGGATTGTCCGTAGTGTAGATATTAGATTTAGAGCGCTTTAAGTGTTATGATGATGTTAATTCCGATAACAGTTGGTTAGATGTTGCGCTGCTTAAATTAGAGAAACTAATTGTGTTTTTTTTAAAAATTTTGATAGTAATTGATTAGGTGTTTATGGCTGTAGTACTTGGAATTTGAGATATTGAAGTGATAAAAAGTTAGTAGTTTTTGAAAAAAAAAATTGGTTAGATGTTCAATTGTGCAGTATTTAAATTTAGAGATATTAAAGTGTAAGGAAAAGGTTAAGTTTTGTCGGAAATAGTTATTGCGTGTGTGTTCATTATGTTTGCGCTTGGAATTGAGTTTCTCTTTTTTTTTTCTGAGATGTTAAGGTTTGTCAAATTTTTTTTGTTAATCTGTTGTTCTGGTTGAGATGAGATTTTAATTGTTGGAGCGATGTTGTGTTTGGGGAATAAGTATTGGTTATATCGATTTTTTTTGTGGACATGTAGAGCATGTTAGAGCATTGGACTTCGTAAATGCGCTTGATTTGTTGTAATTTTTTTCCCTCTCCTTGTTTCTGTTAAAATTTGATTTGGAGTTGTCATGCAAAATTTTTGGGGGTCATTTTGTCGCTTGGAAGTGTTGTGTGGGGTTTGAATCTTGGCGTGCTTGGGCGATAGGGGAGGACGTCTCATCTCGTGCTGATAGCTGTCCATGTCATTCTGGCGCACTCCTACTCGGAGCAATTTTGTTCACCCCTCCCCCAACCTGCCACGGTCCAGGGGTGGAACTGGATGTTGATTCACTCCGGCGCTTTAGGAGGAATTTTCTCCCTCGCGCCCCCCTGCTGTCGCAAGCGAGATCAGATATTCAGCCTCTCTTTTTCTCTATAGGGTCGCCATTCCCCCCACACACACACACACATTTTTTGTTTTTTACTTTTCTCTTGGAGCTACTCGATGAAACTAATTTTTTCTCGACGCAATAGCCTTTCTTTCGTACTGTTTTGTTTTGTCGAATTTTGTGGAAATCTTCTATCTTGCATCATGATTAATTACAATTTGGTTATTTATATTGCATTTTTCAAATTTGTATGAAACTTAGCTAAACTTTACTTAGCGCTCGGTTTTTTTATAATAGAAAAAAATGGAAATTTTGGTTTTGCTCTTGCATTTAATTCACATACTTTCCGCTGGAATTTTTTTTTATAACTATGCAACTTGTGTCATGTCGTTTTCTGATGTTTAAGTGAGACATTGTTGTAATTAGTTATTTAATGAATTTTTAGCTCAGATTTTTTTTATGCACCTTGTTTCATGTCATGTTTCGATGTTTAAGTGAGACATTGTTGTACCTGATTATTTAATTAATTTTAGCTCTAGATAAAATATTTTTTGATGCTATTTGTTTTATGACAATATATAAATTTTGTTGTTTGTAAGAAGATTGATATTTAATTTTGCTGTGCGATTCATGTATGCACGTCAATTTTAATTTTAAAAATTTTAAGCTTTAATTCAAGTTTTCAACAAAAAAAAATCAAATTTTGGGGTCTTTGGACACCTGTCATGAAATTTGAATGTTGTTACTATATATACATATTTGGCATTTTCATTAATCAAATAATTTTGTGTTGCGGTTATTATCTAGTATATTTTAAATTTTTTTTAATACAAATGGTTCTCTGCTTGAATAAGTTAGTTCATGCTGACTTGATTGTGTATAACTGTGTACTTTTCTTGTTAAATGTTGAGTTTGCATAAAAGATTATTTTTTTTTGGTGGTGGTACTTTGTTAGAAGCAAAATTTAGTGATAAGTTGTGTTAGTGTAGTAATTTTAAGTGGCTGTGTATTACTGAATAATGATATCTTTGGAATTTATGCTTGTTAAGATATGGATAGAGGTGGTTGTTTGAATATTTTCCCTAAGAAATTATGTTGAAACTTAACTTTGTTTTGCTCATGTTGTTTTGTTCTGTCATATGATTGCTAATTTTAATTAAAAAAATTTCTAGTGTTTCGGTTAGGTGTTTCAATGCTAATTTAATTTTTTTTTTTTTTGCTATAGAGTTCGAATTTTTTTTTTTTTTGCTTAGGGCTCTAGTTTAATTGTGGTTTGGTTAAATGAATGTGCAGTCAATAATTTTGTCTCGGTTGTGTGCTAAACTGTACTAGGAATTGAATGTTTTGTTTGATGTCGATATAGTACTTCTGTTGGTTTAGGTTAACTTGTTTTATTCATGGTAGAGCTTGGGTACATTCTTGAATTGAGTATTGATATTAATTGAATTTTTTTTTTTTGGTTTTGGATTTTAATTGTAGTTTTGCATTGTTATTTAGAAACAAGTTTTGGGTCAGATAATGGTATTGTTAAATTTTATGTTTTGTGTACGCGTAGTTGTGTTAGCTTTGAGTTTGGTTTTGGCGAAGAGGAGAATTTTGATTTAGTATTGTTTGTTTTAGATATTGAGTTTGATAATAATTTTTTTTTTGGTTTGAAAATGCTGAAAATCAGGTGTGAATTTTTTTTCTTTTACTAATTGTTGAATGAGTTAGATAAGTTGAGTTAAGGATTTTGTTGAATATTTGAGAAAGTTATTCGAAGGAGATAGATAAATTTTAATTTGATGAATTTGTTGAATAATTGGGAAGGTTTTATTTTTATGGAGATAGATAAGTTTGCGTTCAAAAGTATGTGGTAAATTCCGGAGTTGTTTGATATGGAAAGGGAAAATTGAGTTGTAATAATTATACGGTATATTTGAGAAAGTTGTCTTGATGTAGAGAAGGTAATTTTGAGTTAAGGATTTTGGGCGATTTCGAGTAAATAAGTTGATGAACATAGATAAGTTGAATTAATGATTGTGTGGTATATTTAAGAATGTTTTGAGATGAATCTAGGAAAGTTCGAGTTGAGGATTATGTGAGATTTTGTGTAAATAAGTTGATGGACATACATGGGTTTTAGTTATTGGTATTGTGGAGAAGTCGATTAATTATTTGGAAGTTGCAGATAAGTTTAGTTAGTGTTATTGAGGTACAGGATATAAATGATCTTTGAGGTAAAGGCGTTTTTGAATGATTGAGGAATCCTTTTAGGGTTACTGAGAATTTTTTGGGTTGGTGTTATAGAATGATATTTGAGTAATTAATTCGCTGATTATCGATGAATTGAGTTAGCGGTATTGTTGAAAATTGAGGATCTTTGTTGTTTGTTTTTTTGTATATTTGTTGCATGTATAGTGAAACATTTTGAGTTTTTTTTTAATTATCTAGAATTGATACATTGTATTACATAGAATGTTAAAAAGTTATGTTGATTAGTGAAGTGAAATTTTTGGGGGAATTATGTTTAATTATGTGTAGCACTTGTAATATTTTTTTTTTTTTTTTTTTTTTTTTTTTTTAGTTAAAATTACTTTGCTCTGTTTGTGTTCGCCTCATATGTCATGGGTTGCATTATCAATTTTATGTTTATATTTTTTTTTCTGAAATTTTCAACTGCATTTGCGATTTCTGGAATTCATTTCCCAATATGGAAATTCGCATGTATTTGAATATGGAAGAAATTGTTTTTTTTCTCTCAAATTTTTTAATAGTATTAATCGATATAGTCATTTTTTTTATAATCGGATTTGCATGGTTTTTTTTCCTTCTGCCTTTGTAAACATTGGGGTTGCATCCTGATCAAATGCATACTCGTAGTTTGCAATTCTAAATTCAATTACATTAATTTTTTTTTCTTAATTTTCAATTGTAACCAATGCTTGTAGTGAATCTTTTAAATTCCTTAGGCTACTAACATCGCTTCGCAAATGCCGCGAAGTTATAAATTTTTTACATGGTGAAGAGCCGTTTAATAAAGAGAGTTAAAACATACAGTCCACTCCTTTTATTGAGTACGACTCAATTTATTTTAAAAAAAAAGAGCTAACGATGGGCCAAAACAGAGGTTATAAATTTTTTTACCGTTTACACTATTCGCTTCAATTTATAGATTTTAATTTGCAAATCTGAATTAATTACATGTAATTTTTTTTTAACTTTCAATTGTAACCAATGCTTGTAGTGAATTTTTTAAGATTCTTAGGCTATTAAGCATTCTCGGAGGTTATATATATGATTCTTACTTATGCAAACCCATTTCTTCAATTTCTAACTTTTCACTTTAAAAAAAAAAATTTTCACGAAAGATTGTTATGCTGAGGGTTAAATTAGTAATTTTTTTGGTGGTCTGGGACATGCACATCACATTAGTCGTGTCAGGATTTCGATGTTAAACGATTATGAGAGGTGTCTGTTTCTGGGTGCTACGTTTGTATTGATTACATATGTTTTCACTTGTACTTATTTCTTATCACAAAGTATTTAGTTCAATGCTCATACGTGTGGTTATTGTGAGTAGTGAAGCTGTTAGATATGCAATTTTTGAATTTATTATGTGTTACTCGTCTTATTTTTTTTATTCTTTAGTGGCAAATGATTCTTTGTGATTATTTAATTATTTCTATTTGATTATTTTATGTATGTTGTCCTTGTGAATTGTTTGGTGACTCATTCGGCAATTTTTTTTCGTACATGAATTTAATTGTAGTTGTTAGTAGTTGAATTTTTTTTTTCATTTTCTCTCCTTTCGCAACGTTTAAGGAATTAGGATTAACATGCAATTTTCTTGTTGGTTTTTTTTTTTGTGTGTGTGCGCAAATTTTTTTTGTTTTAAAAAAAATTTTTTTTTAGACAATGCTTCTTGAATTTTTTTTTTATGTTGAGTGATTGGAGGACGAGATGGGGACCTCGGGTATCCGAAAGCCCTGTGGTAGAGTGGGAAAATTTGTTCTCCCTATTTTACATACTCTACTGATGCTGGCTCTCCTACGAGAGTGTTCGTGTTTTTTTCTGTTTCAGGACATTATGCCATCGGGACTTACTGTGCATTGGGTCTTGATTGCTCCACGAGATAGTATCCTACAAAATGTTGAGACTGACTCAATGTTTCACCTGGCCTTTGCACCACTGGAGGAGCCCCCGCGGGATTCAGACCCACCGGTTCTTCATTTCACGAGAGATTTACTGCATAGAACAACTACGTCTCTATAATGCTGAGGACTGTGACGTTATGCTTCAGTGGACAGTCGTTCTTGCCCAGGAGTTTGATGACGGACGACGGGACTGTTGAACTGTTGTCATGATTGCAATTACATGTTACGTTATGCTTCACCCAGCCTTAGGAGTCTTCATTAAGATTGGATGTTTCAGTTATCATTCTTCAAGAAGTGGACATTCATTCTTGACCAGGAGTTTGACGAGGGATGACGGGACTGTTTGAACTATGGTCGCTATTGCATTTATATAATATTTGCATTTTCATGAATGATTTTTTTTGTGTGTTTCTTGTTTCTAGTTTTGTTAATCTGAAAGAGGGGAGGAGTGATGGGAGGCCGCCGGCCCCTGAGATACAGTTTTAATTTTTGCATTTGCCCTGTTTACAGGAAATAGGGATTACACAGGAATGTGGGTGCGTCTAGGTTCAACGGACCTTATGGCCGGCAAGGTTATGTTCTTGCGCTCCAATCAGGGTGATAGATTGGACGGTAATGAATCCGTAGCGGATTCTTTTCGAAGTGATCTGGTCGGCTTTAAAAGCTGGTCCGGAAGATTTCTCGGGGCTTTTCCTCCCTCTTACGTCTGCCAGAAAAAACCTCCAGTCGGGAAGCGAACTCGCTACCCGGGGTCACCCCTTCCGTCACTCCTATTCTCAACAGATAAGTACCACCCTTGTAATATTTAACGTTTCTTTTACCAATATGTTAATCAATAAATATAATTGTTACCACTATACGGTCGGACTGTTAATTTAGTGTAATGTTAATTAGTCAATAGAAACTTAACTAATTTTAATTTAAGTCATGATGCGATGTTAAATTAAGAAACTGGGTTTTTAAGAAATTAGAATTTTTGGTTAAAGTCATAAAATTTAAATAAGCCATCATTAGCCTCGCATCAGTATATAATGAGGGTTTTTTTCCCATAAGCACACTGATATGTATTTATTCAAAATTGCCGCAAACGCAAGTATTTATCTCTCTACATAATAAAAGTCACGCTTATGCTTTCTTTATAGTATCTTCCCTAAATGTCTTTGTACACAAAGACAGACATGAAACTGATATAGCTTTTGTTTTGTTCTTGCAAACAATTGATCTGGTTCTAAATAGTACAGATATTATGTGTGTTTATGATAAGACACGAAGATTATCATATTTTCCCCAACCTATCTTTGTAAACTACAGTCGTTTTTGGTTAGTTTAGAAAATATGTAAACGCATTTAAATTTTTGGACATTTCCTATATAAATAAAAATGAATGTTTATGTCTGTATGTCTCTTATGCTTTCCTAAACCGTTCATTCGATTACGATGAAACATTGGGGAATGGTTGAATAATGTAAAAAATTCACATTATTTTCAGAGTTACCACCAATTGAAATAATTATTGGCTTTTTTTTCTTAAAATTGTTTCCCTCTGTTGTCGTAAAATATGAATAAGCCCACTTCTAAGTTATATATTTCAAAAATTCTAGTTGAGCCTCTGTAGAGAGGTCTGAGCTATATACAGGCAAAATATTATTATAATAGAACCATTTTTCACAAAAGAACATTTGGAAAAGTTAATTTTTTGCCAAAATATTAAATTTAAATAAATTTTTTTGTCAAAATGTCCTTAAAACAATTTCATGCATAGATTCTAATCTAAGTGACACTAAATATCTTGAAAATTATCCATTTTTGCGCTTTTACAAAATCCCAGTTCCGAACGTAGTCGGATACCTTAATTGTCTGGACATATTTATTCGTCTTTCCGAAGTACGATCTTTTCTGTGCACTGTTACCCATAAAATTATTCCGAAGACTTTGGAATGCAATAAGAGGACTTTGATAATATTTGCGAAGAATTTACTTATTTTCGCTTATTTATTCCTTTTCTTCTCCTCTCTCCCCCCAAAAAAAACATCAGATTCGCGTAACTTTTAATCGGAAATTAAGAAATTAATTATAACCGTACAAATTATCAAGATAATACAAGCCCATGGGGTCACTGGGAATTATCAAACTTGTTCTTAAAACTTAGTATTGTTAAATTAATAATAAAATACATTATACAGTACTGATACATTTATAAGTGTATTATATCAGTGTAAATGTGTATTTTATATTTTATTATATCAGAAAATATTTTGCTTGTTTACGTTCAGTAAATTAATAATTTTTTAAATAATCTTTTGCTTTAGACTTTTCAATATGCTTGCACCCCCGTCGTAGTGTTATCACGCCCCCAAGGGGGTGCCCCACAGTTTTAGAAAGTTCTTTACTCTTTCCGAACTCGTTTTCACTTTAGTACGTTCCGAAAGAAATGTGTTCTCTGTACTTGCTGCTCAAGATAGAAATAAAATCAATTAATTTGAGTCGACTCCCACAAAGTGTTAGTTAAAAGTCAACGGGGTGATGTGGTGCTCTAAGTTTTTGCAGTGTAAATGGT
This sequence comes from Trichonephila clavipes, assembly GCA_019973935.1. Lineage (NCBI taxonomy): Eukaryota > Metazoa > Arthropoda > Arachnida > Araneae > Nephilidae > Trichonephila > Trichonephila clavipes. The sequence continues at coordinate 1,182,839 of BMAU01020281.1, read as the reverse complement.
TCTTTATTCAAAACAACTATTGAACCAATTTTGCCCCCAAAAATGACAGTAGATATTACTGTTATAGCAGACAATTGTATCACAAAAGATGGGGCCACCAAGATAAACATCACATCCAAAACATGCTTTAAAAGGAACTAGGAATTTACATCAAGCTAGATAAAGAATTATGTGAGCCATGTATTTATGGCAAAGCACACCGATTATCATTTGGCACCAGGAAGAAAGCCCCTGAGCCTTGTGAACTTATTTCAACTGATGTTTGTAGACCAGTGGTGTCAAACTCGTATGATATTACGGCCGTATGGTCTATTTCATTATAAGATGGAGACCGCACGTTTACTATCTTCAAAAAATCAATAAAGTACGATTTTTTACATGTATTACGCATTTATTAATGTAAAGCTCAATGTATCGTGTATTAAGCACATGTAGTCGTTTTAATTTCATGTTATTTTTTAAACTTTAACTATATATGTATTACATTTTTAATAAAAAAGCCAAAACAAACATGTTTTTAAGAATTTCAGTTTAACATTACTTTTTAGGAGATATTCGATATCAATTTTTTCACAAAGTAAGTCATCAAGATTTTATTAAAAATACTGAGCTCATGTAATTTTTAAAATGGATGATAAATGTTATTGGGGTTAATCTTGTCTTTCTGAATTCTTACTATTTTGCATTATAGAAAATAATATCCCGCATAAATAAGTGCTTCCGAACACAGTCATTATTCGCATAACAAACGATAAATTGTAGGAGAAAGATCTACTGATAAATACGAGGATGTATAAAAATCTAGAATTCCAACTTTCACAGATTTTTGCTTCAACAATGAATCACATTGCATTTCAATTAATTTATTTGTAAATTTCCATCAACAATTTCCATATCGATAGATAGAGATAAAGTAAAAGCGTGAAATTATAACTCACAGCTCTTACAATTAGAATTAATAATATTTCGTTTCAAACAACTTAATTTTGTGAGCGTATTCAGTAAATTTTAATTTATGGAATTTATCAACAGATATTGACAGCTTTCAAAGTGAGACAAAGTAATAATACACTGCTGGACAATTGCTAAGGACGGATAACACTATCATCCATAGCAACCACAAAATGAAAGGAAGCAAAATATAGAAAATTAGAATAAGTGCGGGATATTAGTAAGAAGAAGTATGAGTATGCAAATTTTTTTTCCACGTCTGTTCATCACGTGATAGCGTTCATAAGAGCTTTAAAGGTTTTGACGCGTGTGGACAGTTGTGTTGTTTCAAGTCAAAGTTTTACAGGAAAGATTTAATAGACGAACTTAAAATTTTTGGCATGTCTTCCCGACATCACATAGATGATTTTATGCGTGGCCGAATTATTGGAAAGATCGAAGAAGGGCGAAAAATAACAGATGTTGCCAGGGAGTTCGACATCGCTCACAGCGTTGTTTCACGGCTGTGGAAGTCATTTAAAACTACTGGAATGTGTAGTAGACGGTACGGGGGAGGTCGTGTTAGAAGTACGACGCCTGCAGAAGACAGATATATCGTCCTATCAGCAAAAAGGAACAGGCGCACCACCGCTCAGCAGGTGGCAAATCAGTTTCTTGCTGCCTCAAGAAAGCAGATTTCGCGAAAAACTGTTGCCAGACGTTTGAGGGGAGGAGGACTATACGCACGCAGACCTGTTGTGTGTGTCCCATTGACCAGACAGCACCGTACTTCCCGTTTGCAATGGTGTCGTGAGCATCACAATTGGACTGAACAGGACTCGGCATGCGTACTATTCTCAGATGAGAGTAGGTTCAGTCTGTCATCGGATTGTAGACGCCAACTGATCTGGCGCGAGAGTGGTACTGCTTATCGTCCAGAAAATATCCAGGAAAAGGACCGATATCCGACATGCAGTATCATGGTGTGGGCCACCATCATGATCAATGGCCGCACGCGCCTACATGTGGTTGCGAATGGGACTATGACGGGCCAACGATACATTGATGAAGTTCTACTTCCTCATGTTCGTCTTTTCCGTGGTGCTGTCGGTGATAAATTTGTTTTTATGGACGACAACGCAACATGTCATCGAACACTCGCTGTTCAGGATTGTCTAGACAGCGAGGGTATTCAACGTCTCATATGGCCAGCGCGTTCTTCAGATCTAAACCCCATTGAAAATGTGTGGGATGCTTTGGGGAGGCAAGTTGCTGGTCGAAACTATCCTCCGACAAACAAGAACACCCTCATCCGTGCACTCACAGAGGAATGGGATAAATTGCCTCAACAGCTGCTGGATAATGTTGTGCAAAGTATGGTACGACGTGTGGAATGTTGCATCACACTCCACGGTGGACATATCCCGTACTGATACCTTTCTTTAAGGTGCCTGCTGACTTTTAGATGCATTGTTCCATTTCTCCGTACGCAGATCAAATGAACATTTTTTTTCTTTCAGATGTTTCACAGCTTTTGTACTTTCCAGAACAATAAATATTCTTTATTCTAATGTCTGAACAGTGTGGCAACTATATTTTATCCTACTAGGCCTCGTGTCTCGCTTAATGTTATGCTACATAGCAATTTGTGATCCGTCCTTAGCAATTGTCCAGCAGTGTACTTAACATTACCATATATAGTTGTAACAACACGATTTTTGCCTTAGCCCTTTATCTACCGCATTCTGATTTACTGCAGTTTTTTAATGTAATTTTTTTTTATCACTACATTGAAAATTAAGGGATATATATAAACAAAATACTCAACTTTGGGAAATTTAATCCATTAGATCTAATTAATTAATTAAAGATATTCAACTGTAAAATTAATTATATACGCTGTTCACGTAAAATAAATAGTCTAATCGTTTTCTAAGTTCTTCATTAACATACAAAAAAAAGACACTTAAATTCTGACATTAACTATTTTTTCGGAGCAAAAATGATAATCTTCACATTCCGCTGAAAACACTGTCAGCTGAGAACGGAATTTCTGCTGTAAAATTATTCGCCCTTCCCGCTAAAGTACTCATTATAGAATCCGTGCTGCCATATATCTTGAAAGAGTAGATTTCAAAGAATATTCCTGCTTAGTATCGTCAGAATATTCGTAAAAATAGTTATTCTATGTAATTTTAAAGTGAGGGGTACTTATAAGTACCGTCGGTAGAGATAAAAGAGAGGTTACAGCTTAAAATTAAGTTGATTAAGATTACTTGTAATATCAACTGAGAAAGCCAGGTCCTCTATCCACTGTCCATCTTTTAATTCAGCAAATTCAAAATATTTTTATTTCCAAAAAAATTATAATTTCATCCCACAATTTGAAGAATCATTTTAACACTATGATTTGAAAGCCAATGAATTTCCATATAATATGGTACATCATTGAATTCATTTTCTATATCTTCCAGAAATTAAACTAATTCACAATGATTAAGTCCATGTTCTCCAATATAATTTAAAAATTTAGTGAATATTCTTAAAACATGTCATATGCTTAAAACTTTGGGCACAGTACCTGCTGGTGTATAATACAATGAAAATGCTCAAAATTATTATTGTCATGCTGTTTACATGTTTCTTTTAATCTTGCAACAACTCCTTTAGTAATATCGATCATGATCACCATGATGCAATGTAAACCAACTTGTCCAATGATATAATTTATATTTCTTCAAAATATCTGTAAGTACATTAAAAATATCAGCTCCAGATGTTGTATTTTGAATATGAATTGTGTGTGTGTGTGTGATTTCCAAAAGTTCTCTCTCTCTCTCTCTTCACTTATTTTTAAATCAACATCGCATCCGTGAAAAAAAGCAACTAGCTGAGCAAAATTTCGAATATCTGTACTTTCATCAATATTGATATAAAGTAACTTGAAATGTTGATATTGAATTATGCTGATTTCTCAAATTCTCGGCTATTTCACTAACTATGCTACCAACAATATTTTGACTTAAACTTACATTTTTAATTTTCTTTGTATGTGCTGGACGTAATACTTCCGCTGTTTTAAATAAACATTAACTAATAAGTTCCCTTTCAGTAAATAATTTCGATGTGCTTGCGAGATTAAATGTAATAATATATAACTTTTACAGTATAGCAGCATATTCTTCAACAAATTTAATGAGTATGCTTTGAAGAATGGATCTCTCTCTCTGTCACACACACACATAAAATTCGGACAATTTGTCTTCACAAAATTTTGCTAAGTATTGGTCATAGATTGCTTCATAATTTATGTCATGGTGCCTTTTAAGAATATATTCCATTGCAACTGAAATAGTTTTTAGATATCTAGCATATTTGAATCTTATTTTGAACACAAATAATATTACAGTTCCATTTTCTTGAAAATTATGGCATTCCTTTTGAATTGATCTTTCTTTACTCATTGTTGAAATTTGATTGTGTGCTTTCATTCGCAAACGATTAAGTATACACTACCCTTTATCTCAGTGGCCGTGGTAGCCGAGTGGTATAGGTATAGGTATCGGATCGTGGCTTGTTTTGTCACGAGTTCGAACCCAGTACCACTAAAGACCCGCTGTGTAAGGGCAGCGATGCACGCTAAATCTGTCTTGAGCTGAAACGTCCTCCCGTTGGTGTGGTGTGGTAGTTAGGAGAGGGGGTGCCAGCTCAGGTGTCACCTTCATCACCTGACCATGGTTCAAAATTACGTGGTCTGTCGCCAAAAGCCCTCGTGTAGCTAAACAGTGTGACGTTAATTTTCAATCAATCAATCAAACCCTTTATCTTAACCGTCCTGAATATTTTTTTTAACTTTAAAAAACATCTCTGAGATTGCCTCTTGCTGATTGGGCACTCCAAACAGAAAAGAAGGAAGAGAAATAAAAGTCACACACACGCGAAGAATCATGTACAATCTATAGTAAAGAATATGTATAATGCATTTCAGAATTAAATAAAAAAAGTAATTTAAAATCAAATCAAATGAAAATGTTTAATAAAATATAAAAAAACATTTTTAATCTTAAAACCATTTCTATTATCAAAAAGGATTTTTTAAAATAAAAAAAAAGAGTGCAGGCAACAGGAAAATATATTGTAGTCAAATAAATTTCAAATTGAAAAAATTTTATGAACCTGATATTTAAAAATTTTTAAAAGGAGTCGGCAGACCGCAACTTCATATTCTTCATACTGACGGGCAACATGCGGCCCGCAGGCAGCGTGTTTGACACCCCTGTTGTAGACCATTTGATCAGTCTTTTCAGAAAAAGAGCTATCTGGTTTTATTCAAAGACAGCTTTACAATGTTTCGCTATGGATACCTAATAAAAGAGGTGTTTCACTATGGGTATTTAGGGGCATCAAGATTCCAATTCACGACCCGAAAGAGACAAGGTCGATCTAAGTCCCGATCATACTACTCGGCTACCGCGACCAGCTGCTGAAGCTGAAATTCTTCTGCTTACCATTCCATGCAACTATCAATCAATCAATCAAGACCTTGATCCACACACACAAAAAGGAAGGAGGGTGAAAATGTTTTGATCTTCTCAACTCAGTTCTTTTTTTGTTTACATTTAGAAAATCTTTAAATTTAAGCTGATATTTGGAGTTCTCCGCATAACGCGAAGGAAGGTGGTCGGTTGAAAGGTTGAAGGTGGTGTATTACTTTCCTCAAGTCTTAAAAGTTTGTATCATTCTTTTTTCATTTGGTTCCCTTTTCAGAGCAAGAGGGGTTTTTTTCCTACTTTTGGTTCTGTTTTTTGGTAATTTTCCAATTTCTATTATTCTCTGGTTTTTTGTTTTGAAAAAAGATTCAAGCTGAGTCACTCTAGATTAATCGTCTCTGATGTTGAACAAAACCCTTAATATCGATAATAGTTTAACAATGGAAACAGGATTTTCAAAAATTTTCAGATCTTCTCTGAGGGACGCGAAAATTATTCTACGAGCTAGACAAAGAATTATATCCGAAATCAATATCTTGGTTGAAAATAGTCAAGGATCCTCTCAGATTCCAAAGTCTAACCCACAGCTTTTAAACGCAGAAATAAAGAAAAAAATTGCTCGTCATGAAAACATAAAAAGTATGTCTTTTACTCGTAATGGAAAGATAAGGTTCTCTACGCTAGACCCAGTATGTGCAGCACAAATACTATCTCTTGAGAAAATTTCAAATGTGTCAGTTAAAACGAATATTCTTTGGTAGGGAATCACGTCAAGATTCCTTATTTATGAAATACCACTCGATATATCTCTGAATGAGATAGCAAAAGAGCTACAAGAAACTAATAATTTTGAAATAATAGAGATGAGAAGATTTATTAAAACTGGTTCACAGCAACAATTCTCACCAGTATTAATTACAATACTCGGGACAACTCTACCAGAAACTGTGGTTCATCAATCATCGAATTCAAAACTTTATCGATAAACCAAGACAATGTACAACACACACGTTTTAGTTTTCTTCATTCTACCAGATTTTGCCAAAAAACTGCAATATGTATCAACTGTGGTGTTTCACATTCTGGACAATGCTCTAATAACTCAAGATGCATAAATTGCAAAGGTGATCACCCAGCTAACTCATTAAATTGCCCCGAATATATAAAAGAAAAAAGATATTAGAATTGAAATGTGAGCAACATCTTACATTGGGAGAAGCGCGAAGAAGGTTCTGGGACAATAAAAGGACATCTTATTCTGCAGTAATCCAGACTAATACAGTTAATCTAGATATGCAAGACTATCTAGAAAAAAAAACTTGAAAACATGCTGACATCTTTTCAAGCAATATTAGAAAAGCAAACCACTTTAATTATGGAAGCTTTTCAAAAACAATGGAATCTGTACTTTCTCACCTTAGCAAGATTTTTGAAATGGGGAAATCGAGTCACTCCCCATTGAGGAAAAAAAAGCTGTTGGTAATAAATCCTCAATCCATAAAACACGTGCTTCTAGTGAAAGCGACGCATCCAATAACATAGACAGGGGATAATTACGGAAGTAAGATGGGTTTTTGTAAATATGTTTCTTTTATTCAAGTTTTTGTTTTGGGGGCTAATTATTGTCTTCATTAGCTTGGTTTTCTTTCCTCAAAGGGAGGATAGTTTATTCTAGTTAATTTTTTTCCCTAAGTATTTATGAATATAATTCAATGGAATTGTAGAGGCCTCAAAAATAAATTCATATGGTTAAATATCCCTTCCTTTTCTGAAGCAGATATCTGGATTTTTCAAGAAACTTTTTTATCAATTCACGATAATATAAATCTTCCAAATAAAATCATTTTTAGAAAAGATAGAGAAGACAGATCAGGTGTTGTTTTAATAATAGCTGTTCCTTCCAATATTTCTGCACAACAGATTCCTATACAGATTCTACAAACCAGAGAATTAGAAATCCTCGCAATTAAAATACATGTTCGAAATATTTCATTTTATATTGTAAATATTTACGCTCCACGGGGATTTAATATTATAATAATCAAATCTTTTCTCGAATCCCTGATGGCTCCAATGATTATTTTTGGTGATTTTAACCTTCATCACCCGATGTGGGGATCGGATCAGATTTCAAGGTATAGTAATGAATTTGTTGAATGGATCACTGATTCTAATTTGGTTCTTCTTAACACGACTGTTCCCACCTATAGAAGTTCAGCAGGTGCAGCATCCTTGATAGATCTCACAGTTTGTTCTTCAAGCATCTCTGTGGATACTGCAATAGTTATGTTTTAGATTGCTCCTTTGAAAGTGATCATAGTCCAATTATTACAGAGCTTTCTCTCCTCAATTCAAATAAACGAATTTTTTAAAAAGTAAACTGGCAAGCAGTTATGAACCAAACGCATTTTATTTTAAATAATCCAGAAGTTAATTCTGAGAATCTTTCTGATAAGATATCGCAAGTCATTACTAATAATATTAGGGAAATTAAAGTCTCGAATAGATCCTTCCCACCATGGTGGAATACGTGGTGGTACGTGTTATAAATTCTATAAGCTTAAAAAAATATTTAGGAAAAGAGCTATTAAAGAAATTTCATCTGAATTATGGATCAGATATAAACAATATGCGAGCAAACTTAGATTCTACATTAAAAATGCCAAAAGAATGTACTGGGACAAAATATGAAATAATATTTCTAATCCCAAGATGTTTTTTAATATTCTGAAAAAATTTTCCACAGTTACTGACACGGATCAAAAACTTAATATTCTTCAGCTTAATAATAGGTTTATCACTCATCCTCAATTGCAAGCAGATATGTTTGCAGATTATTTTGCATCTAAAAATGCCTATCATGAACTGTTTCCTTTGGATTTTCTCTACGACAAAAATAACCTTCTTAATAAACCATTCCATATTCTTGAATAGCATAGTGCAATAAAAAATTCGAAAAATGCAACTCCTGGGGCGGATCATGTTACAGCAATTTTCTTTAAAAATCTTGATCAGGGTCAACGGGATGTAATTTTAAGATATTTCCAAAAATTATTTGATCATGCAATCGTTCCAGATTCTTAAAAGCATGCAATCATTCTCCCGATTCCGAAACCATGTAAAGATAAAACTAAGATATCTTCCTACAGACCAATAGCTCTGACTTCTGTATTTTCAAAAACTTTTGAGAGAATTTTGGCTAATAGGATTTCTTACTATTTAACTAAAGAAAGAAAACTTCATCCCCAAAATTATGGTTTCGTTCCTTTCAAAGATAGCAGAAGTGCTACTTATCTGGTACATAAAGCAATAATGAATGCAAAATTACAGAAATTTTTTTTTGTAGGAATAAGTTTAGACATTAAAAGTGCATACGACTCTGTTTATGTGGATGGTCTTATTTATAAATGTTTACAAATTGGTATAGCAGGAAATATAGCAAATTGGATTCATAAATTTCTCACATCTCGATCCTTCCAAATAAAATGGAGGGGTTATTTTTCTCCCAAAAAGCTTGTTCCACAAGGCCTAGCCCAAGGCAGGGTCCTATCTCCTATTTTGTATACTATCTACATGCATGATATTTTTGAAACCTTAGAATCGGAAGTTGAATGCCTGGTTTATGCTGACGACATTTTTATATTTTGCTCTCATAAATCCCTTGATGTTATTTGCAAAAAAAAAAATACAAAATACTCTGGAAAGAATTTTCCAGTGGTGTAAATATTGGAAATTAAATTTAAGCCCAGAGAAATGTACAATAGCTGAATTATCAAATAAAAGAAATTATACTCTTCCTAATATTTTGTTGGCTGGATTTCCCCTACAATGGCAAACTTCTATTAAATATTTAGGAGTTTTTTTTTCTAAACGTTGTCAAAATTTATATATTAAAAATCAACTAAGCAGTAAAGCCTTGAAAAGAATCAATGCACTAAAAGGTATGGCATATAAACACTATGGGCCGAGATCTCATTAATTTAGTCAATAATAGCATATGCAGTGTTTTTTATTATATTTGTCACATAATAAATAAATGGTCTGAAAATCAATTAAAACCTTTTAATGTTATCCAAACAAAAGCCCTCCGAATAGCATTAGGTCTCCCTCAATGGACCCCAAATATTGTGCTACTAAAGTTGGCTGGTCAAGAGATTTTGTCCGATAAAATTAGAAGATAGGCAAACAAGTTCTTTATTACTCAAATCTCCAATAGTGATTTCTCTCCTCTTTATTACAACAGCCCAGAGGCAATGAATCTTAATGTTTTAGAAAAAGATAAAAATTATATCATTAGTGTGCTGCAAGATTTAAATATTGGTGGTGATCAAATTATTTCAATTCCCAGATTAATTACCTTTTTAGACCTTCCATGTAAAATTTATACCAATAGGTTTAAATTTCAAGATAAAAATCAACCGATTCCTGCAATAAGTGTTTTATTTGATGAAACGGTCGAACGGGAATTTCGGCAGTTTTTCATTATAGCTACTGATGCTTCAAAAAATGACCAAATTACATCGATAGCAGGTATATAAAAAAATCTTCATTTGCTTACAGGATCAACCATTATAACTCCATTTTTTTCTGCAGAAACTTTGGCCATTTGTCAAGCTTTAGATGATCTGGTGGAATCTAATGTAAATTTACTTGTTTTGTCGGATAGTCTTTCGGTTCTTTCTGCACTTCAAAATTTCTCGATCAAATCCAATAAGGTAATTCATAGACTTGCTAACAAAATTTACATGCTATCTAACTACGTTAATCAGTTAATTCTGCTTTGGACTCCGGGACACTCGAAAATTGTTTGGAATGAGCAGGCGGATAATCTCGCAAGATCGGTCACGGAGTCCAATGTTTACATTGACTGGATTGCTTCAGAAGACATTCATAAAAATATATATCGAAATAGAATTCAAAAAATCAATGAAACATTTTACTCAAGCAAATATTTTGAAAAATTGGGAAATATTCCAACCATTGATATCATTTCAAAAGCGGACAGAGAATCGAAGAGAAGAAATCTTAAGCACTCGAATCTTCAGTAAAATGATTATTACTCCAGGCCTTCTACATAGATTTAATTTACAGGATAATGCAATATGTATTACATGTAAACGTATAAATGATTTGGACCACATTATATTAAATTGTATTAGATGTACTAGGCATATCGTAATAATCTCTGGTCTATTCTTCGTATTGATCCGCATTCCACTATTACATTTAGAGATGTTTTGGAAAGGGCAATGAATAATAAATCAACTTTCAGAGTTTTTTTTTAAAGGGAATGAAATTTTTCAATATCTAGTAATCTATTAGGATTTCTCTTGTCTTTTTTTTTTTTTTTTTTTTTTTTGAGGGATCATAGCCTGTGTTGCTCTATATCCCCTTCAACCTTTCAATCAATCAATCAAGCTGATATTAGCCTTCGGTGCTTTATGTCCAGTATAACTATTAATTATTGAATTAAATATCTTTTCCTTGCCAATATTTTTGAGCAAAAATTGTATAACTTTTATCATTATCACATTGAAAATATTCTAATCGTCATGGCTTTAATTACAAAAACTTGGAAATTAATCCCCAGGTATGTTTTGAATTGTATTTCATTAATTGTATTAATTTTAACTGTCTAAATTGAAAAAAGACACCTTCATATAATATTCCCATCAAATTTTTCATGATGTAGTCAACCAAAATACGCGGGCTAACTAGGAGTGTTTCATATTTTGCAAAAAGTTTTTAAATCCGTCATTGTATAAATTCTCTAATTTTTTTGGCCAAAAATATTCAGATTTTTGTCAAAACTTTTGATTATGTAAAAAATAGAAAAGACATTTTTATTTTAAGAATTGAATTTGACCATTTTTATGCTGTTTTTCTTTTAAAATCTGTTTTAAGTTAAATAGAATCTCTTTGTGGAATCTGGTCCATAAGTTTTAATTTGCCCATTACTGATCTTGAATGAATTTAAGATTTGTTAATCTAAGTCAGGATTTGCTTAGGGAAGGTATGTGGGTGGTCTAGTCTTTCCTATAAATTTAATGATTCCCTGTGTTTTCTTTTTTAAGTAGTCACATTTTCTCCACCTCATTAATGTAGTCTGAATTTTTTTCCTAAAATCTAGTTCTCTATTTTATAGCAAAATTTTAAATGATTTCTATTGTGGATTTATAATTAGAATTAATTAAATAAACCAGAATTTTGCAAAAGATATTGGTGTTTTATTTTTTAAATTTTGAACCTTGTTCAACTGACAGAACAGCAATACTTTGAAGTAACATAATAGGTTGAACCAAAACACCTAGTGTAGGTTCAGTACCTAAAAATTTTTAGCACAATTTTAGAATTTTTATATGTAATTCAGATTAAAATTTTTATATTTAATTTTTCCATAGAAAATTGATAGGATAAATTGTTCCACTCAGGGTAAAGGTTGCCTTTTCTCTGAGATCCAATCAAGAATATAATCATGTAATCCAACATGTCTTACTACAGTTGCCCAATATCCCTTTTAAATAAAATATGTTTTTAAGTAACAGAAAAAGGGATCATTTTTCATTTTTATGAACTCACTAAAACTTAGATTGTTGAATAGTATTTCATAAAGAAATTATTTTAATTACAGGACAGGGCATAGGAAGAAATTATGCATCTGAATTTTTCTAAGCTGAAGAATTTCTGTCTATCTCAGTGAATTGCTCTTTGTTATATTTTAAGTTCAGGATCCTTTCAGTTAAGGATAAACTCTCTCTCACACACATATATATACATATACTAGATGAGAGATGCTATATATATATATATATATATATATTATTTGGATATTAAAGATTTAAAGATGAATAATTTAAGTTTTGAAAGCAAAAGATGGTTGCTGCAATATCTGTAAACATAATAGAGTGAGGACTGCTTCTTGGGTTAGAACTAGTATTGTGGACTGTGAACTTTTCCCTTCCTATCTGTAGTATGAAGCAAAAACTAAGGTATAATGAATGTATGTTCTGAATCCATTGTTAATAAAAAGGTTACAAACAACAAAATATATGTGTACACACTTAAAGTTTTTAAATATAAATACAGTCAGATCCTGATTTAACAAATTCATTGGTAGTGGGCATTTTATTTGTTAAATTGGGGTTGTTTGTTACTTGTAGTACTAGGGTCAGTTTTTGCACTTGCCTTTTGAAAATTTTGTAATATACAACTACAGAAAAAAAATCATAAGTAGAAATTAGACACTTTTTATTCAATAGTTACAAATACTATTAGTGAATTATTACGCACAAGTTAATCGGAAATTTTAAAATATCGACTAATGGATGTGTTTGATTCTTAACTTGAAAGAGTTCTTTTTCGACTTTATGTTGAGAAGAAAATTCTGCGTTCTTTACGTACTGCTGCATGAGGTATGTTTTCAAAGTTTCCAGACAGTGTAAAGCATTAAAAAAGTTTTGATAGGAGTTTCATTAACAATTTCTGCATAAAAATTGTTATGCATTCACTTCTGACAATCTAATATGTTTTTTTCAAAAACAAAATTATCAGAAAATTCATATATAAAATGAACCCCGCTTTTCTCAAGAAAAGGGAGTAAATAATAAAATCTCTAAAAATATCCCTTGTTTTGTTGAGTGAGTTGAGATAAATTTCTTGTCCTATTGAAAACTCACATGGTAAGTTACACTCATGATTCTTCTACACCTGTAAAGTTTAATAAGGGGCTGTACCTTCACTGTCTAAATTTTCTGCTTACTAGAAAATTCTTTTTCCGTTCCAGGCAAAAAAGATGGCATTTGAAAAGAAGTCAATTTTTTTTTCTAACCCAAACTAATAAAAAAACATTTTGGTTGTTGAGAAAATTTGTTAATTCTGGGTTTATTTTTTGTTAAATAGAGGTTTTTCCCTACCTTTTAATCCGGGAAAGAAAAAATTTATTAGATCGTGAAATTTGTTAAACAGGGATTTGCTAAATTAGGGCCTAATAGTGTAATATTATTTTTAAAATGTTAACATTTTTAAAGTTTATTAACTTAATTCTTATTTACATAGTATTTTCTTAAGGTAGCACAAATAAAGACCAGCTATAAGTGTTCTTTTTTTTTTTAACTCCAAATTGTGTCCTCTTTATATTTGCTATCTTTGTACCTAAATTAATTTTCCAATAAAACATTTTATGTAATTTTTCATGTAGAATAGAAATCTATTTTCAATTGATGAATTTTTAGAAAATGTTTATAAGTATAAAAATATTTCGTGTATTGCATTATTAATGTAATACGTGTTTTTTTTTCTATAATAAAAGATCTTATTCAAATAACTTATCTTTAAATTTTCTCAAACAGTTCTAATTTTTTGAATTCTGAAATTTTTTTATTGCTTACACAATGATTGTCAAACAATAAAACCTTTCAAAAACTATCAAATAATTTAGTTTTTCTAATAAACATTCGGTAAAATCCTAAGAGAGCCCACAGCCTTGGCGACGAACCGAAAAAAGCGCCAAGACAGAACAAGATGGTGCCAAGCGAAACCGACAGTGGCGGCAAGTGAATATAGTGGGATAAGGTGTATGCGTTATGAAAATAATGTAAACAATACAGAAATTAAACATTTTAGATAAAAATATAAAAACAGCACTTACTTTCTTACTGCTGATCTTTTCCAAGTGGAGGGTACAGCGTAACAACAGATTTAAAAAAAGCCTTAAAGATCTCATCGCTAAGCGAATGATCATGTGAGCACCACCATATATATTCTGTGAGGTAATGGTCAAACATACTTTCAGCGTGGCTGGTACGATTTCGAAGAAAGCGTTTTAGCCGACTGTTACATCATGCCAATCATTACATTTAGGACATTCATAACTCAAAGCAATCAATCCTACCTTCATACACCATTCAATCAATTCTTTCTTACCTTTCACACTCAACAAAGTAAAAAATTCTAAAGTATATTCACTCGCGGACGCAACCATACTTCCAGCCCGGAGACCCAACAAAATGAAATTCGAAATGCCCGTGGACAAAATATGAAAATTCCAGAAGTAGTTAGGGTTACCATATCTAGTATATCAAAGTAGGGTTACCAAGATGGTGCAATTATGACCAACTAAAATAATTTGCGCCAAGGGTGTGGGCTCTCCTTGGACCGAACCAAACATTCTTTTAATTTTATCACTTTAATTCATGTTTAACAAACCTCTAAAAAAACTTTTTGTTTTTATGTGTTCTAATGATAGAAAAACAACTGAATAAAGTACTCAAAACTACAAATATTGTACCCAGTTCTTTTATCTGTCTGTTAGAAACTGGCTATGCTTCATGTTAGCTAAACATTCACAATATAATTATTTGAAAAGTTAAGATGTAATTGTTTTAAATTAAATCTTATTTTAAGCTGCTAAATATTTGACAGAATTCCTTTAATGATTAAGTCATAGTGGAAAGTGCCATAATCACATTTTATTTATGGGGCATTCTTACACCAGAATGCAAGTTATTTATCAATCAGAGAAGTAAAGTAGAAAGAACACTCTACAATACCCTAATTAGGATATAAAGTTAATAGAAATCTTACATTCTATATGGAATATAATGCAATCCTATTTGAAATTACTTAAGCTGAGAAGTTTATTTATTTAGACTAGAATATTAAATTGATAACTTTATTTAGCTGAAAGCTAATTTTATTAGGTGTCATATACAAAGAGGGTGGGGGAAAAAACTAATTTACCTAACTGAAGCAGTGGCGCACACAAGGGAGGGGTCCGGACCCCCCCCAAAGCCCTTGATTTTTTTCCGATTGATAATTCTAAGTATATAGTATGTAAAATTTAATTAATTTCTTGCTAATAATGATTAATTTTATTAACTAATGCTAATTATTTATTCAAAAATCAGTTTTTTACTGTGTTTTGTTCCCGAAAATCGACAAAATCAAAAGGAGCATGATACAAAAATGGTGAACTTTCGACCCCGGAATCCCCCCTTGAAACATTCCTGTGTGCGCTACTGAACTGAAGTATATATTTTTTAAAATTTAGACTGAAATATATTTTACTAAAACATGCTGATTTAACCATAACATTTTCTTTTATTCTATATATTTCTAACCGATGCTTAGAAATTGAAATAAAGTTTGTATAATCAAAAATGTTTTAAGTATTTATTTATACAGTTAGATGTATAAAGAAATAATAGTTTATTGGAATGTATAACATTTTTTTAGCTTTTGAATACAATTACTTTTTAAATGATGTTATAGAGAACTATCTGTTTGTAACATCAGGTTTTTTTTTACCCTCAACATTTTGCTCCATTAAATTGTTTATTATTTAAAAGGATTCATTTCTGTGTTTTTGAAAAAAATGGAAATATTGTATTTATCCACCAAGTGCAGACTATTATATTAATATTAATGCAATCTGCAACACATGACTGTATTGGCATCCACTACCATTTATTAAATACTTTTTATAGTATAATAATATGTGCACAGTAGAATTTGTATAATAAATAAAAAAAATTAAAAAAAAAGATTATATAAAATTTTTTGATGTAAATCACTTATTAAATTTATAAACATTCAAAGGAATTAAGAACTAAAAATGTTGTTTATCATTTTCTATTTTTGATGAGGTTAATTTAAAAATAGATGTACTTTTGGGGTAGTCAGTATATGTTCATATATACACAGATATATATTTGCATTTTAGTACAAATATGAAATATATCAATGTATCGTAATTTTATGAGATTCACAATTATTTTAAAACTGATTTTTGTAGCCTGTCATCATTTTGGAAGCCTAACAGTTTGCTTCAGTTGGAAACTGTTCTTGGAAGTCGTTGCATAGATCAAATTAGAACTAATGTTAGAAGACATTGGCCTCGACCAAGTGAAAGAAAACGCATCCGTAGAAGTGGTTATGAAAAAAGACTTTCTACTCCTGGAGGAAGAGCTATTCTAATGCGAAGAATATTAAAAGGACGGTTTGTTTTAAGTCATTAAAATTGTAGTGTATGCCATGCTAAATATCATTTATAGCATTTTTTTATGGAATAGAAAATTTCATTTATAAATAAATGAAATTTTGGTTATGTGTAATTTAATCCATTTTTTTATTATGATGTACTTATTCTCAAGCAAATATCTCTAAATATAACAAATACAAATATGTATTAATAGTTAAGTTTAATATTTTTTTCATAAAAAAATTGCAGGAAAAAGTTAAGAAATTGTATAACTGTTATAATACTAAATTTGTTAAGTTTTTTATAAGTTTATTGTTGACATGATCAGAAAATTTCTTATAAATTAATTGAATCTGCAATAAAAAAAATAAAAATGTGTGTATACCAACTGTTTAAATTTAACAAGTAATATATATATTTTTTATTTTAGCTACTTTTTATTAAATAGTTACAATTAATATAAATATGTATATACATATGACAGAATCACAACATTAAGTGGTAATTAATTTTCATTAAAGTATCATATTGTCATCCAGAACAATCGTGTATATAAAATTTCAGTTCAACTGAATGCTTTTAAAACTTGAGAAAAAAACCTTTTCAAGTTTTGACACAAGTTGCCAAAAATGATGCCAACATGGCTGTATTTGTAATTCTTTAAATAATTAGTTTTAACCAATTAATTTTTATTAAATTATAATTAAATTATTGTGTATTGTCATCCAAAATAATCATAAGTATAAAATTTCAGCTCAATTGAGCGCTTTAAAATGCATTTTATTGACGATTGAAAATTCCATGAAGATAAATAAATATATAGAGTGTGAGCATGTAGGATTTGAAAAAAAGAAAGGATTTTCATTTTTGCTAAATTTGGATCCCTTTTATACCACTTGAACCTTTTTAAATTTGACTTATCAGCTCTTCAATTGGAGATTACTTTGTTGCAATTAAATTGCATTCATGTCACATGTACATGTAAAATGTATTATATCTATTATGTATGAAAAAATAAAACTGTAAAGTTTAATATAATACAAATCATAATACATGTGTTTTACGTACTTAGGAACCATTTTATAATGATCATCCAACATTTTAATACAAATGAGCTTGCTGCTAAAAGGTTTGGTTAATATAAAAAAGCAAGTTCCTGTGATGTAAAACAAACGAGTTACTAGTGATTATATAGGGAAAAACATTGTTTGACAAACTTTGAACATGCAGCTTGGATGAAAATATTAGTGAAATGTTTACAATTAACTATGGTGAAAGTGTATTAAGATTAGAATGTCAGGCAAAAAACAGGGTCTGGTTTTGGTCATCATTGAGAGAAAGGAAACAGAATGGTAACAGTGCAGCAGATCTTAATCAAGGATAATTTGAAAGCATCTCTGAATATTGTACTTGCTTTACCATGCATTGTATGGGAGATGGATGGTATAAAGGCCACCTTGAACACGTTGATGTCTGCAGCAAACAAGAAATGTCTCCAATATGCTCAGGCACACAAAAGGCAATTGGAAAAAAGTAATGTGGTCTGAGGAATCTCATTTTAAGTTGCATCATGCTGTTAGTTGTGGTGGAGTATGAATTTGGCAAAAACAATACAAAAGCATGAACCTTAATGCATTACTATATTGTAATGTGATGTTTTGGACATGTTTTCTTTTGCATGCTTTGGCCCTTTATTTCATGTGCATGGATGTCTGGATGAGACAGATTTAAACATTTTTGCTGACCAAGTAAAGAGTGTTTTTTTTCCAGGTATAGAAGTTTAAGTAGGCATTACTTTCCAAGATGGCGACCGATTTTTAACAGCTGTCAAGTGATTTATTCTCAGTTTGGTTTGGCAATTCATCAAAACAATCATCAAGCAAGGCGTAGATTCGTCGAATGGGCCCAAAACCAGATTGCCGTTGTTCCCGATTTTCATAAGCGAATTTTGTTTAGCGATGAAGCGCACTTCTGGTTGAATGGCTACGTCAACAAACAAAACTGCCGCATTGGGAGTGAAGCTAATCCACAAGTGTATGTCGAAACACTGTTACATCCAGAAAAACTGACTGTTTGGTGCGCTTTATGGGCTGGTGGAATCCTTCTTCAAAAACGATGAAGGCCACAACATTACAGGCAATGGTGATGGGTATAGAGCCATGATTACTAACTTTTTTATTCCTGAATTGAACAATCATGATGTCCAGGAGCTGGGGTTCCAACAAGACGGCGCAACATGTCACACAGCTTGTGCCACAATCGATTTATTGAAAGACACGTTTGGTGACCGCCTAATTTCACGTTTTGGACCTGTGAATTGGCCTCCAAGATCTTGTGATTTAACACCGCTAGACTATTTTCTGTGGGGCTATGTAAAGTCATTGGTCTATGCGGATAAGCCACAAACGCTTGACCATTTGGAAGACAACATTCGCCGTGTTATTGCCGATATACGGCCACAAATGTTGGAAAAAGTCATCGAAAATTGGACGTCCAGATTGGACTACATCCGAGCCAGACGTGGCAGTCATATGCCAGAAATCATATTTAAAATGTAATGCCACAAGATTATCATTCGAATAAAAAAAAAATTCATGTCAATCGAATAATACATCGTTGTTTTATTGCAATTTAAAGTTCTATACCTCTAAAAAAACACCCTATACATCCTTAAAATGTATGAATGATAACAATTAAGACTACTGCAATTTTACTGTAGAAATCTACTGGGGAAAAATATTTATAATGAATTTAAATTGGATAAAAATATATCCCTGAGGGTATATATTTCTTACTGAATAAAGTTTTTAGTTTCTGTGTAGTTTATTAGAGCAGGGGTGTCCAACACGCGGCTCGCCGACTCTTTTCAAAAATGTTTTAAATATTAGATTTTTAAAACTTTTCCATTTTGAAATTTATATATATGTATATATAAATATATATATACAATGTATTTGCTCGTTACCTGTTCTTGTCTTAAAATAAATCCTTTTTGATAATAGAAATGTCCTTTAGATTAAAATAGATTTATATTTTATCAAACAGTTACATTTGATTTTACTATAGAAAATTGCTTTTTTAATAAATTTCGAATTGCACTATGCATATCCTTTATTATGGATGGTACATGATTCTCTGTGTGAGACTTTAGTTTCTTCTCCTTTTCTGTTTGGAGTGTCCAAAAAGAGAGAGGCAGTCAGAGATGTTTTTTAAAGTTTAAAAAAAATTCAGGATGGTTAAGATAAAGGACAATGTATTCTTAATCGTTTGCGAATGACAGCACTATCAAATTTCAACAACGAGTAACGAAAGATCAATTCAACAGGAACACCGTAATTTTCAAAAAAATGGCAACACACACTGTAATACTTTAAACATTATTTGATAATTGCATTATTATATTATATAAACTTTATTATATTATCTATGTACATGAAAATAATAATAATTCATTCTGTTTTAAATTTTCAATCCAATAAATGTTTTTTTCCCCCATATCTGATATAAAGGTACATTTTTTGTGAGGCCCTTGATATTATAATGTTTTTCCGACGTGGCCCGCAAGGTCATTTGGGTTGGACACCCCTGTATTAGAGTGAAATTCAGGGAGTTAAGACTGTTACTGCATAGACAAATTATGAACAATACTAGTCATAAATTTTAAACATTGAAAAATACTTTAATAAGCTTAGTTGAAACTAAGTTTTAATTGAGTATTTAAAATTCTACTTTGTTAAACAACTTAAGGTCATTGATTATAAATATTATTACTGTAAAAAAATGAACGAAACACACAGGAGTATTGGATTTTTTTTTTTTTTTTTTTTTGTAGAGCATGTGGGGTACACAATTACTTAAAAATGCTTGATTTCTTTATAAAAATCAGAAATTTCATTTCAGTTCTTTATATTACCAACAAGAGTAAAGTGAGAAATATTACATTCAAAGAATACATTCTACATGGTGAAATATGCTTAGAAAAGTAGTTGATTCCCATTAATATTGAAAATGCAAATAAATTTTATTACATGAGCTACATAAAGTTTACTGACAATGGACCTACCTCATAATTTCAAATCATGATCAACATGATACAAGCTACGTTTGAGCTGATATATCTCGCCTTCTTTATTTCCACACAGTACTGTACATAATTTTAACATTGAATACTTATTAATCCACATAAACAATCTAAGGCAAAATTAAGAATTATATGCATAATTTGATTTGAATTCTTTGATGATTCAAAAATTTACAAAAAAGTAAGAAAAAGAATCTAATAGGAAAAAATTTACATTTAAAAACTCAGGGAAATTTACCAATTTATGCACTTTACCAAAAATTTTCTTCCCATAAAAAAAGGATAGCATAAAATAATGCATTTAAAGAAGACAGTTGTATTAAAAACAAAAATCTCTAAGCCAATAAAATGGTTGAGATATCTGAGAACTAAGTCATTAATAGTGATAAAATTTGGTACAAATTTTCTATGCTGTACAATAATACTACTAGATACTGTACAACTAAAATCAGGAAGTTGAAAAAAAAATTTAGGTTTATGATAATCCTATTATGGGTTTCTAGGATAGAAAGTAGTTTATTGAATAATTTTGGGTTATTTCTTATACTGGTCTTATTGTTACTGTTAAGAAAAAATATTAATTGCTGATAGAATTAAAATTGTATAATCAAATTGATCTTTCATATGGTTTATTTTAAATTCCTCCAGGCTTTATATGGTAAAGTAGTATAAAAAATACTTTAAAATGCAATTTATTCCAGATACATGCAATTCTTCAATTCCATTAATATTTCTTTGTACGTAGACTTATATACATCTCAATCCCATTTTATTTTTAATATAGGATGTTTTGCAGAAATTTAAAAACATAGCAAAATTTATTAAAAAAAAATGTGTTTCAGTCAATGAAAGAGAAAATCGGATTAAACATATGTGTATGTTTTTTTTATAAGAGACAATAAGCAAAGTGTGGTTAACTATATATATATATTTAATTTAAATTATATCTTCAAAGTAATCACAATTATTTCATATAAATGAATTTTATTTCTTTGTTAAAATACAATTTAAGTCCAAATGAAGCTCTATGAATGGACATTTTCACCATATAATTTTAATTAATGCAAATATCAGCATACAAATAATCCAATGAACAAAGAAATGAGATTTTATACATTTTATTTCTGTAGACTGAAATATTCATAAAAATAGGAACTCTTATCAAGATAAAAATTTTATTATCATTTTATCCTCATTATGATATTTTTTGTAAAATCAACTTAGAACAAAAATCAAATAATGACCTGTTACATTTTATCAAAATGAAAAAAAGGAACAATTCATGAAATGCACTAATTAAAATTTGTTCAATTTTCAGCAAGACTATAGATTTATGATACAAAACAAAAAGCTTTTTAAAAGAGATTCATGTACATATGTATATTTAGATAAAAGTTCAACAAATTTCTACAAATGGTAACTTAAACTTTTTTAAAAACATAATGGAAAGAGAACAAATAAGAAATATATTTAACACATATTAAAAACTTTTATATTAGCCATTAATTTAATTAAAAAGAATTGAACACCAGAAATATTTTTTCTTATGAGAATATTTTTTAAAAAAAATTGGATTAATGTAAGTTAAAAAATGCATAGAAATATATGCTCATAATCAGTGATAATTATTTCAAATATTATGTACAAAATAATAGTCAAAATACACCACTAAAAATTGAGTATTTCAAAGCAGTTTAACACGGTAAAATTGTATTTTAGTTAATCACTTAAAAATTATATACATATTTCACAATGAAAAAAAGCTATCAGAAATAAAACAAAATGGAATGCTAGCAAAAAGGAACAATTTAAAAATCATGCCAAATATACGAAACTTGAAATCACTGAAAACAGTAACATATTACTCTATAAGGTAATTCTATCATTCTTATTCAGTCAACATATTTAAACAGAATAAATTAACCTTCAGAAAATAAGTATTAAAATTCATTTCAAATGATACAATAATTATATACAAAATCCAAATAAGAAAAATGCCCTATGTATAATTTTATTCAGCCACAAATTGAAAAACTACATAAAGAAACAATGGTACTTTCTGACTATCCACACCTCTGGTTTCAATGCTTGGTAGCACTGGATATGTTTTAATATACACAAGACAAACAGCCAATCCACTCATATGTTTATCACACAAGTGCTATAGGAATGGATTTTGTTTGACAATCATTTCCCAAATCAATGTTTTTCTCTTAGAGAACATTTCTTTTCGAGTTACAATGAATCATGATATGGAATTTAAGGGTTTATGATATAAATTGTTAGATTCTTAAGAAAAATGACATTTTGTCTCAAAACAGTCATCACACTTAGAAACACAAAGGCTATTGATAATGGATCTTTTAATTTTGAACCATGGCCCACAACACCCGAGCTGGGGTATACACTACTTTCCATACTTCTATCCTATGCACACATGAGGACTCAGCACCTCAAAAAATTTAACATGCACCAGCCTATTTACATAACAGGCCTAAGAAGCATTGGAATTTGAATCCACAATTTAACAGAAACAACGCTGGCCATGAGCTTGCAACAATGACTACTGAGGTCAGTTATACAACAAAGAATACATAATTCTGCGTTTTATGAAACAATGCTTCTTAAAGACAGCATGACCCCTTAAATAATGTGGTAGTTGGACTCTATGGCTACTAAACCATATATTACAATATTGATATAAATTGAGCGATTGTACCAACACTGATATGGAAACTTCCTGTGTGATTTTATTTTTATAAATACTTTTAAAAAATAAAATACTTTTGGCACTTAATATTTTAAGAGAAAAATTTATATTATTTTACCAACCAATCCTTCATGAGGGATTGTTTATTTGTTCCGATTTGTACACTTTCGACATTTTTTTTTAATTTTATGATGGAAATCTTTTATAACAGAATTTTTTTTGTAACTCTTCAAATTTGATCAATATAAAATAGTTAAATGTACAGCTAATGTCACTCAACATGAGATCATAAAAATAATCTCTTACAAGATAATAATAGCCTAAACTGGAATATTTCACTTTCATACACATATCAAATGGTGATTACATAAAATAGAAAAGAAAAAAATATTGTTTTCTCTTAATAGGAAATCATGGTGTAATCAGTACACAAGATTAAAAGTAAATTAAAATTTTTCATCAATGAAAAATAATAGTTTTGATCTCGCAATGTTTAAGAGAGATATCATAGGTGATTGTTTATGAAAGGATTGATGGTAAAACAGCATGTTAACCAGACTCATTTGTTTTTGAATCATGTATGAACAGCTAGAATATTTTTCTCCCTAAAAAAATTTCGCACTTTTATGAAATATTTCTTTCTATTTATGCACACAACATTATTTAGAAGTCATAAATGTTTGTCAAATTATTCAAGCAATAAATTATTGACAACTTTTCAAAAGGGTGCAAATAATCAGAAAATACACTCAGAAAATCTGCACTTGATAATTTTTTCTATAAAAAATAATAACTCAAGTTGCAATGTATTTTTAACAACAATATGAGTATCAATACTTGAAATACATATATTGAATAATTCACTTAAATATAGTGTCATACAAGTAAACATACATATCACTGTATTTTTCAGTTTATGATACATTTCCAATAATGAATAATTTACCTAAAAGACATGCATATATAATCCAATAATCATATTTAGAACACACAGTGCACTAGTAGAAAGAATAATTTATGAACACACACAAGATCTAGGTTACATTTTGTAAATATAAGAAAACATGTAGAAATTTGATTTGGAAATCGAAATATTTTCTAAGTATATTTATAGCTACACACACAGCCATTACAATTATCTTAAAATAGTAATCCCCACCACAATTTAAAATTATGAATTTCATGTTAATATATAAAAATAACAATAATTAAAAAATGATATTTTTTTTTTGGTTCAAGTAGAATAACATTTGTTAAAAAAATACCTAAGAGTTTTTAATTTGTTTCAACATTGAAGATATAATAATTGATAAAGCTTGAGCCATTGCTCTGGCACTGTAGGGCTGATTAATAGGTGGAACATGAACAAATGCAGTGTTTCGATTTATTTTCAAAGATGTGTAAAATATGTATTCACAAAGATATCTGAAAACATAAATATTTAAATCAATTTGAGAAAAAGAAAAAACAGTGTACACATGATTGAATAGCAAAATGAATGAATTTCTGAAATTATATCATGCATTTTAACGGGTAAACAAAATAAATAATATTGTAGATGTATCAAATACATAGCTTTCTGTACTTTGCACAGTTAACACTTGATAGGTACCATCTTTCATAGTGGTAAATTGAAAAATAAAATAAATATAAATTTTAAGAGTTAAATTAATAACAAAAAGGAATGAGTATGTACTCTTATAAAAATTAAACATTAATAACAATTTTCATTATATTTGTATAGAATTTATTTCAATGTTAATGGATTAAAGGTAACTAAATTTTGGTATTAGTGTATTAATCAACATGGTTAATTTTTAAAACATAATTTTCCATTATGCTGACAAACTTTTCACTGAACTACATAAAAAATGGTTCTCTATTTTATATTTTAAAAACTGCTTTAAGGAACCAATGTATTGTTATTCTGACAGCATGAATGGTTTTATTCATATTATTTTTCCTGTTTCCTAACATCACTTAAAAATTGCACTGACTTTCAATCATAAGATTTAGCATTCGTGTTTAACTATTGGACGAATTTGCATGAAATTTCAGATGCAGGAGTTTCATAACATAAGAAATTCAAACATATAAAAGTTTTAGAATGTCAACTTTTAAGTACAGTTTGTCAGACATAACTGCATTTTATAATTCATATTTTTCATATCAGTACATTAAGATTTCTTCTTTTTATAGCTAGGTACATAAAACTTTGAAAAGTTTTGAGTAGAAAATGTTTTTAATCATTAAGTACTATAGACATTTATTTAACATGAGGAGACCTACTTTTGAGAAGCCCACATATTTTAGGAACTTACAAACATAATTTTATGAAAATGAAAAGCAAATTAGTTAATTTAATTAAAACAATAAATAAGATATGCAGAAAAAATCCATAATAGAAAAATTTTATTTTAGAAGGTACTTTATCCATTTATACCACAACTAACATTTCCTTTGAGTCATAACATCAATAAAAATTTTTCCTGCTGCAATGAGAATTGAAGAAATTATTAAAGCAGCTCCAATTTTTTGATGAGACTGCAAGTTTACTTTTTATCCCATTTTACAAATATATAATTTTTACAAAAAAGTAATATTTCATTTTATGTGTTTCATCACCATAGTATAAACTTCTGGGGATATTTTTGTTGAAATTGATTTGACTTAGCAACAATGTAATGATATCTTCTATGTAGGTTAAATGAGTGATTGTTTTATTCCTTTAATGGATTACCTCTTTCCTGAAGGTGATAGCAATTTTGAAGTTGATAATGCAGAAGTCCATTGAACTTGCATTGTGCAAAATTGCTTTTAACAAGGAGGTTTATTCATGGAATAATTGATGTGGCCTCCACTAAGTCCTCACCTATATTTCATTGAGAATCGGTGACATGTAGAGAGGGTTCTGATTTTCTCAAAATGTGAATTTTTCACACGCAATGTACCTTTTATAAGAAATTACTGTTCATAGGCATGTAAACCTTATATGACATAATGTAAACCTTATATGACATATTCATAATTGCTAATATATACTAAAATAAGCTTTTTGCAAAAAACTCGATAATTCATTTTTCACAATTTTTTTTTGTGTGTCTGAAAAAACGGCTAAAAGTTATTGTGTCATATATTATTTTGCAAATTAATAAAAAATATATAATTTACGAAGAGCTCATTTCAGTATAATAAGAAAGGTACACTTTACTTGTATAAAAAAAATCTCAAACATATACCTATTATAGCTTTTGAGAAAAGGTACATCGAAAATGGCCTTTTTAACATTGTTGGTATAGAGGGTTCCGACTCCTCTTAAGGAATAATACCAGTCTTCCTTAATCAATCACAAATTTTTTTGGAAAAACTGATGATATTTTGATAAAAAAATATATGTCCTGATATTGCATAATTTGACAGAATAATTGACAAATAATGCAAGCTGTGATTCATGCTAAAGGTGTTCCATTGAAATATTAAAGTTTGTGATATGCTACATAGATATTTAGTATTAGTTATTAGTATACTAGTGTATATATACACATATCACACTACTTAAATTAAAACATTTATTTTTCACACACACACACAATCTTTTATTAATTTAAACAACATTAATGACTTATACTATTTCTTAGTTAGCTTACCTGCCAGCATTTTCAGAACTCACAGCTTTAACGCAAACACCAGATGCATCGAGGTCTTCCAAAACTGCATCAACATCAATAGCAGTACTTAGTTGTTTAGGACCATTTTCACAACAACAATTTAGCATTGGCATTTGTCCTTTAACATCACAACCAATGTACTCCTCATTATGAGCTACTTTTTCAAGAGTAACGCATTTAGCTAACTCAGACATTCCACAATGAACAACTAACTGGAAGGTATTAATTATTTTATAATAGATATCAAAACCTCAAACATGACAAAATTTGTATGAATTTGAAAAAAATAGTGGTTCTCAAACTGACATGCATATTACCTGAGGCATACAAAGAATTTTCAAAAAGATATAAAAGAAAAACAAATTAAAAACATCTATTTAATAAGGAAAACTAGTAACATAAAAAAAAGACCAAAGAAGACAAACCCTTCGGAAAGCTTAAAAAAGATTTCAAAATAAAAATTTCTTACCATTTTGCCCCAAATGCACTGTATGTTAAACAAAAAATCATTATTCTCAAAAAAGTTTGATAACTTTATTAAAAAATTATTAACCATGACATTGAAATGAGGGAGAAAAAAACATGCAACTGCATTTTTAAAGCCTAGGAACCACTGAAACTTATTTTTTTTGCTCAGATATCTCCATTGATAAGAAACCTTTGATTCATCAATGGTTGTTCTGAACAAATATTAAGATCTAATTTTCTTGCTGCATAATATTTTAACTAACAAATATGATAGCATGTTATATATGTTCAAAAATTTAGATTTAATTTATTACATTTTATAAGCTTTTTCATGCATATTTGAATGTTGACAATTGTACACTGAAAGATATGTTATTTTCAAACAAATTTGCTTAAATTTTTAACTAACATTACAAGCTATTTTATGCTCAATGTTTAAAAATTACCCCAATATACATTTTTTAATATTCAGTAAAACATGGTATTCTAAATCAGTGTTCCGCAACCCCCGGTCCGGGGATCAAATGGTACCGGTCCGAACAAGAAACATTAAATTATTTTCCTTTTATTAATTGTGGTATATTTTTCTTGGATTTGAACTACTTTTTATGAAAATCACTTTATATTCATTTTTGGTGTAGCTATATTTTATTCTAATGTCACGATTAAATACAATTGAGAGAGAATTAAAATTATTAAATTAAAACAGTCTAAAATATAAACAATCAACATTTTCATCTCAGCGGGCCACGGTAAAATTAACAAACGTTGACCGGTCTGCTGCGATAAAAAGGTTGCGGAACACTGTTCTAAATGATTTACTGAATATAAAAAAATAACATATGGCTACTATGAATTAAAGATTTATAATGAAAACTGAAGAAAATGATTCCTAAAGAAATTATATGTGAATAAATATTAAAGGAAGGGGGGGATAAATCTCATAATCTGATATCAGTCACAATCTTCATACAATCAAGAAAAATAATTAAAAAATTTTTTAAATGATTCAGATAAAAATTGCTATCATATTTATATATCAAATTACAAATAATTTAACTATTTAAAATTTTTAGATAAAGGAGAATTGGTACACATATAGCTTCAATTGAATGTTGCAGCATTGAAAATCATAAAATAAGCAAGACTCAACAGTTAATAATATATTAAAAATTTATAGTAGAATGTATTAA
Organism: Trichonephila clavipes; assembly: GCA_019973935.1. Taxonomy (NCBI): domain Eukaryota; kingdom Metazoa; phylum Arthropoda; class Arachnida; order Araneae; family Nephilidae; genus Trichonephila; species Trichonephila clavipes. Next base: position 1,154,321 of record BMAU01020281.1, on the reverse strand, counting down.
GGTTTTTTTTTATTAGAGTTGCAATATACAATAAAAATCAATTCAGAATCGAAATAAAATATTTATAAGAAGGTAATTGTTTCATGGGAATATTTTTCTAAGAAAAACATCATTATAAATTATTACTAAACACAACTCTAATTAAGTTAAGAAATACTAATACTTATCTGTAACAAAATTACCAACAGAAAATAATCAGAATTTGAAGAGATTCTATTACAGATTTCAAATAAATAAAAAGGAATTGATGTGATTAAAAAAATATATATTTTTTAAGATCAATTAAAATATCTATTAATAAACAATATTTGAAAAATGAGACTATAAACCTGTTGCATAAATTTCACATTTATATGATTAAATATTTTCAAGTTTATTCAATAACCTTTGGCTTGAATTTTTCCCATAATTCAGGAACACCCTTAGAAACAAATTCATATTCAACTGGAAGTTCCTTGGCAATGAGATTATAGTCAGTGATGTTGAGATTGAGAAGCTCCTTTACAGTGAGCCAACTGGAATTCTCTGAGTGATTTCTAAATGGACCAAATCCTATCAAGACAAAAATATTTTAGTTATTTTAAAACTAATAGGATGCATTATTTATCATGTATTATCAAGAAATATGGAAAACTACAAATAATCTTACAAAAAAAAACCTTCATCAAAATAAAAAGATGCAATTACCTGTTACTAAAACAGTAGGAATCATATCAGAGCCACCTATAAAACGAAATATATTCTTAATAATTATTTCATAAACTTAAAATTCATCACATTATTCTTATTAAAAATCTATAAAATTTTGTCTTCTTGGGTAATGAAAATGCATTAATTTATGATTTTATTTTTAAATTACCATAGAAATTTCACTTGACACCAAATTTTCGAATTAAATTTTTACAAACTATAAAACCTAATAAGAAATTATAGTAAATAGTAACTTTTTTTAATATTTAAAGCATATAAATAACATTTACTATTTTCCATATATAAATTAAACATTTACTGAGAAGAAAATATATTAATAACTGTAACTTTTTTTTATACACTAAGTTATAAAAAATTATTAAAGTAATTCTCATAATTGAGATTTACAATTTGGGAAATACTTAATCTTTTCCACTTTTATTTAAATACATAATATTCACCCCTTAATATTATGTATTCACCTTAATTAATGAACACCAGCATTTATATATGCCTCGCTCAGCCGATGTGTTAACTACCCCTGGCGTATATACACCCAACTCTTTTTTTTTACACAGAGGATATGTTCCTTAGAAAACCATGCAAAAAAAATTGCGTAAAAAACACATGCCACATATGGTAAATTTAGGGATATGTTCTAAAATTTAAAAAAAATTGTGTAAGATGAAAAATCCCTAAATATTTTCCCAAGAAACTATGCAAAAAAAAGTAATAATAAAATCTGTGTTACATGTAAATATGTAACTCAGACACAGAAGAAAAACAATTCATTTTTGTTACAAAAAAAATAAATAAATAAAATTAGCACCTTTTGAAAATTTAGTCTATAAGTACAAATGACGTATAAAACTCAAATTGAAATTAGGAATAAAACTACTAATTACTATTCATCACTACTTGATAACAAGCGTGCACATTTATTACCAACTGGATCAAAAATACTATCATTAGTAGATGTCTCAGCACAACTGTTGGTTTTGATTCAAATGGATTTCATTAATTAATTAACAACCATTTTTTTGTTGTTGTTACAGTCTTATCAGCAGCTGCTTTTTGGTTTCTCAAGTTGATTATATAATTCTTGATATCTTACTATTCAAGATTATGTAGAAATTTTAATATACGCTCTATGTCAGGATCATGAGTAATAATATGCAGCAGTTCCATACTTGTAGTAAATTTCAAGTTCTCACAAATTAAATCAGCTGCCAAAAGCTGAATTTCACCTTCCTTTTTGCCAGTATCAACTTCTTTTTATTATCATAAACTCGTTCAAATCATCCTCATCTAAAGGGCATGAGTCCTCAAATTTTTTTGAAATTTGTGCTAGAACAAAAAATTTGTTAAATTCGTGTATTGTGTTATTTCAAAATCACGTAAAAAAAGATTTGGCTGAAAAAGCCTTTTCAAAATACGAACATCTGCTTTACGCTGCTATAGGTAAAACTTTTCTGAAATATTTGTAATGCAATACAATGACCTTGACTGTGATAATGAAAGATTTAACTATTTCAGAGAAGGCCTATGTGAAATTATTCATATTATTTCATAGACTCGCCCATTCAAAAAACAATGGCACTGGAGTGAATGATCTAACTTTTAATCAGCAGTTAAGAGGTTAAGTAACATACAAAAATTATTTCTGAAAAAACCCTCAAAAATTATGAAGTAAAAAAAAAAAATCCATAACTTTTTTTGTAAATATATATGATAAATCATCAAATATAGTTTCTATCATCAACAATGACATTTTAACTGTCTCTAAAATCTACAAGTAGCATTCTTGTAACCAACACATAATGTTTATTTTGACAAAAGAGTCTAATAAGCTGAGCAGTACTTATAGGTTACAAGAATCATGGGTATGTGACTGCTTTCCTGAATTGTTACCAACACAAATGTTGTCTGATAACATACATTCATTACAAACACAGCAACAGAATAGAATTTTGCATATTTTCTACATGTTGTCATGTTTGGCTTTCTGCTTCCTAAAATTGATAAGTGCCAGTTGGGCTTTATTTAGATGAAAATTTGGAACATTTGACACTTGAAGAACAATTCTATTTTTCCAAGTAAAAGGTATTTTGCTTATTTTTTTAATTTATATAAATTATCACTATCATTGCATATGTTTGCAATGAATAGAGCTATTCATAGAAATTTTTTCAGTTAAGTAGAATATTTTAAAATTATATTACTTCTCAATAAAAGTTTTTTTTGTATTTTAAATGAAACGAACAGCCTCTACTTTAGTTTGGGTTTTCAATTTTTTAGCTTCATGATATTCACATTCAAATAAAACTTCATTAAAGAAAATAGTTTGTTCTCTCAAAATGCTTATTCATAAATACAGTGGGCCACAAAAGTGTTCATACACTTGCAATTATAAAATTTAATGTTTTCGACTAATAAAAATTAATATATTGTAATTTTTTTATGATATCTGCAACTTGTTCTTAATGGAATGACATAATTAATTTTTTAAAAATAGTATAACTATTTTTTAAAAAAATTAATAATCAAAAAGCTACTAAAAAATTATGCCACAAAAGTCTTCATACAATTAACAAAAATCTCAACTTAGCATTAAATATTGTATTTCTTACTTAATTTAGTAAGTAGGATAGCTTTTAGTGTCAGCAACAACTTTTAAGAGTCTTGGTATAGATTTTATCAGTTTTTTGTAATTTCTGCATCGATTTTCGACCATACTTCTACGATTATTGTTTTTACTTCCCATTATGTGTTTATATGTCATGTTTTCTTTTTTTTGAAAATCAAAATCTCACCAAATATGTTTTACTGGGCTAAATAAAGTGATTGCAGAGGTATTTCACAATTTGGGGACAGATATAAAGGCACCAGCGGCGTACATGGAGAGCAGTGCGCTTGGCGTCATTATCCTGTTAAAAAATGAAGTCATCTCCTACATCCAAATTTTGGGCGAATAATTTAAACTTCTCTTTAAAATATTTAAATAGAGCTCATGATTCCCAATAGCATAAAAAAATACCAAATTACATAATTCTGAGGCCGATTTACACATCCACGCAAGAACACTTTCACCTCCATAGTTCATTAATCCAAGTAGATGCTTGGGAATAAGTTTCAGAAAATTCTGATGGGCCTATAATAGCTTGTAAATGAAAAAATAAGGAGTTTAATCCCAGGAATTTATCTGGAACAACAACTCCTCCACATCCATGCTTCAACATTGAAGTGAAGGTGTTCTGGCGTGGGGGTGTAAATTGGCCTTAGAATTATGTAATTTGGTATTTTTTTATGGTATTGTGAATCATGAGCTCTATTTAAATATTTTACAGAGATTTTAAATTATCTGCCTGAAATTTGGATATTGGAGATGACTTTTAATTTTTTAACAGGATAATGACGCCAAGCACACTGCTCTCAATGTACGCCCCTGGTGTCTATATAACTGTCCCCAAATTATGATAAAACCTCCTCAATTACTTTATTTAGCCCAGTAGAACATATTTGGTGAAATTTTTATTTAAAAAAAAAGAAAGAAAACATGACAAATAAACACAAAATGTTAAGTAAAAACAAAATAATCACAGAATGGTGGAAAATCGATGCAAAAATTACAAAAAATTGATTAAATCTACACCAAGATTCTTAAAAGTTGTTGTGGACACTAAAAGATATTCTACTAAGTACTAAATTAAGCAAGAAATACAATATTTAAAGCTAAGTAGAGATTTTTGTTAAGTGTATGAAGACTTTTGTGGCGTAATTTTTTGATTACTAATTTTTTAAAAAAAATGGTTATGCTATTTTTAAAATATTAATTATGTCATTCCATTAAGAACTAGGTGCAGATATCATAAAAAATTACAATTACAAGATATTAATTTTTATTCGTCAAAAACATTAAATTTTATAAGAAATTGCAAGTGTACGAACACTTTTGTGGCCCACTGTATATACATATAAATGAAATGAAATTTTACAAAACCTAATTCTACTTTTTACTCATAATGGTTGAATGTATTTGAATTAGATATAGATTGAACAATGCTGCTGTGATGGAAATTTACATCAGAAATTAAAAGTTTAACTACTGATTCCACACCAATTATATACTTCTTTATATTCTAATTCTATCATAAGCAGAAATATTTTAACTGCATATATATATTATCGAATAATCTTTCTCCATAAATAAAATTTCAAAAAAATATGTATAAGGTGGAAAAAACATCGAATATACTTGACCGAAAATTAAATCCGATTTCAATAATTTTAAATAAGTACTTGAAATCACAATTTTAATTTAAAGTAATAGTTAAAAGTTATTTCGGATTTCCCTCCCTTTTTTTTAACACAAAGAAAAAGTTAGCGTTTTGGACTAGTTTTTAGAATTTATTTCTTATTTCAAAAGCTAATTACAGGATTTTTAACTGTTACCATTTTTTACGATTCTCATATTCCTAAGTTTTTTGGGAAAAGTGTAACAGATTGTCCTTTTTACATGAACTTTATAAGTATGAATATATGATAAAAACGGTCTATGAAGCACAAAAGCATTACAAGAAAAAATTAAAGGATATATATAAGAAAGTGATACCCTTATAATTATCTTCCTTTGTCGCCTTCATAAAATTATTCTTTTCCATTGTTAAAATTATATTTGAAATCGAGAAATAGATACACTACGAAATGACAGAAATCTAACTGTTTTAAGATTAAAAAAAATATGTTATTGAAGAAAAACTATCAGATTGAACAAATGGAGTCTAAATTATGTTATTAAAATCAAAATGAATCCGATAAATCAGAAAAAATATACGCTTTAGCCTTGATTAAATCTCCGTACGCAGATAACACTGATTACAAACTTGCGCTGATGCGGTGTAGCAGGAAAAAAAAACTGTAAATAAGTCGTAACTTAGCTGTAAGATGCTGAATGTTAATAATGCTACATAAATCAATCATAATTAAATTTAGTTATGTAGGATTTTAAAGTTTCAACTGCTTTGCAGTAATCTTACATAATAAAAACAGATGAGTAGAAAGAATATTGAAAAGAATTTTAAATTTATGGGGAATTTTTACTTTCGCGTTCAACTCAACTTGTGAGTCTTTGATCTTTCAGAATATTTTTCGCGCCTTTTTAAATGCGCGGGTAAACTTGAAGAGTAGTTTGGGTTTCTTCAACTTTGTTTTGTTTCTCCTAAATTATTTTTTAAAAACATACTAAAAGGTTACATATTTTTCATTGATTTAAAATAAAAATGGATGATTATAATAATGATGCTCCAGAAGATAACGAAACCGAAGAAATGACTACTGCAGCCGAAGTTATTCAGAAATTAGAAGAGGTTATTGATTGAACTATTTTATTCTTTATTTAGATTCAAATAATGTGATTCTTGAAATTAAAAATAATCAATAATTTTGCAGTTTATAATTATCTTATTGCCATTCAGAGAATGACAGCATTTTACTATTTGGAATATATAAAGCAATATATGTAGAAGTATATTAGTGAATTATAGTGAGGGGGAGGAGCTAAGACATCATATCTGTGATCGCCTAATTCAGATATCGTTTAATGAGTTTAGTGGTGGGTTTAGTTTATATTAAGTGCATCATATTACTTCTGACTAACTTTCATTTACTTTTTTGTGGTATCTTTTAGCTGTGGTATGCCAAACCAATCGATCAATATGATTCAGTGTGCCACTCGGACATTTTTGAAACAATTTCATTCCAATGAATAATGCTTCTAGAATTAGAGAATAAAGGTCAATAATTATGTAATAATTTTGCATCATTTAAAGGTACTTCAACAAAAATAAAATAAATTAAAATTTTACATAAATTATGATTTTTAAACATTTATTAAAATAAGAAATAGACAATGTAAAATATAAGTATTTTCCTTCATTACAGTTAAAATACAAAGATAAATAACAATTGAATGCTTGCACCACTCTACTGTCTTATTGCAAAATCAGGGTATAATGTGTGACTTTCAATTTGACACGATTCTGAGCATACAATTGTTAAACAATTTCGGTAAATTCCTACTTTCGCCCACCCCCTTGGCGACGAAATTTTTGATCCGCGCCAAAGCGCGATTTTCAAACTCGTGCTGACGACGTTCAAAGAACGGAAAATGTCGATAACCATAAAAAAATAAAAACTGAAATTGAACAGTTCAGCGAAGCTAACTAAAATAGTGGTTCACTTTCTTTCAAAACCGCAGCCATACAGACCTCTCGGCAAAACATGTACCAATCAACCACGGTATTTTTATTCACTCTCACATCTTTCACAGCAAACTCATCTGAGAATTGTACCTCGTACCAAATGTGTCATGCATGCCATAGGCTGTCGACACTTGTTGAAAACATTGAAGCTATACCTGGGATTAAAAATAGATTCTTTTTCTGCTACATATAAGTGTTCATTTATTGATTGAAAATAAATTGATGTATAAAATTTTATAGGTAATGTATCTTAAATAATGTATATTGTAATTTTTATATTTTATAGTAAACTTCTTATTAAGTAGCTGTTCGAAAATTTTGATAATTGTTCAAAAGATTATTATTTCAAATCTCAGAATTGTTAAACAGTATAAAAATTCTTTTTTGAAGCAGCATTCTCAAATTCAAGTATCGTAAAGCAGCGGCTCTTAAATTGTGGTCCACAGACCCTCGCAGGCCCATGAAGGTCTTTCTAATGTTAAGATTTCCCTCTTTTACAGACTCTGAAAGACCTTGTGGAAAAATTGAAAAATGTGTCATTCTAGACTAGATCACTAAATAGTTTCCAATAAAAGTATTTGCTAGGACATGTATTTTGATCAAGAATATTAATTGTTTTTTTATTTTTGCAGCTACATAGCGATTACTAAAACGTAATATTTTCAAAGAATATATGGTAGAAACGTGCAAAGATTAAGAACTGAATTCACATGCAGCGTGCCAATACGATAACGATTGCATCTATCTTAATTTCTTAATCAAATTGTGGCTGTATTATTTATTTGCATCTACATTATTTATTTGAAACTGATATTTTGTAATATTTTTATATGCGTGTATGATTGATTAGAGGCTTACTGTTTTCTTATAGGAAAAAAAAGTGTTAAATAAGTCTGTATAAATAGCAAAAGCAGTCTTAGGACTATTGAGAAACCATTAAATCACTTATGTGTTGAAAATCAGAGAGGGGTGTTAAAAACTTTGGGGGTCCTCAATACCAGGCTGATACGTAAAGTGGGGGGGGGCTGCACGATTGAAAGTTTAAAACCATTGCCATAAAGGATCATTCAATCAAATATATCTTTACTTAATTGAGTTTCAAAGTTATAATATCCATTGTCATTATAACCATGGTGTAGTTTTCACTGAACCACTGGTTTAGCAAAATCCAAACCAACTATTGTCTTACAAATTTGAATAATTGTTAAAAAACACATCTAATTCGTACTGAAATTATTGGTATTTGTGTAATATATGATTGTCCTATTTTACTGAATCAAAAGATGTTGCCAAATACTGCCATCTTTATAATTATGTTTGAACATGCTCACAAATGATTTTCTTCTATTAATATCCTGGCATTTGTAAATGTCTTTTGATTTGACAAAATTGAGATTGATAGTCAAAAACATAAGTACCTAATGATTTAATATTTTGGAATTTTAAATTTAATTGATATTGTATAAATTTTGGATTAAATATATCACATTAGAATTCATCTATAAGGTTGTCTTTGCATAATGTTAAGGAATAGGACTGTCAATCAGGAAGCTTTAAGGTAGAAGAGTAATCCAACATCAGTGTTATATTTTTGACTTAGTTATTCTGTGCAGAACAGCTTATTTTATTATACTACTACTCATTTCTATTTCAGCCGATTTACTTTTTCTCTCTCTGGTACAAAATGTATTCCTTACTTCATACTTTATAATTCATGCTAAAATTTTCTCTTTAAGTATTAAATGAGTGATGGTTATTTATAGATTTTTTCAAAAATGTGGGGTTATATAGATATTAGAGTTATAAATTTTCTTGTACAAAAAATTTTCTGCCTCAAAATATATTGTAGGAATAGTTTAGGCATTTTTACATGTGTTAAAGATATCTGTCGTTGTTAATGCCACCTGTCTGACGTAGTCAGAATGAGACCTTCGAAATTCATCGTGGCAAGGGGCTAGAAGTATGCCTGTCGTTGGCCTTGAGCACCATACAAGTGACAGTACGAATTAGCTCTGCGAAATTCCCCGAAGGGGCAATAGATGGCGAAACCACCTATCTCCACCTCCACAATTTAGACATGGAACTGAAGGGGAGAAAAATATTCTCCAGTCCCCTGCACTCGTTATTCAGCCCAGAAGACTTTCGGACCCACTGATTTAACGAGCACGAACTCCGTGTGTACTTGGAGGGTATTTGATGGCATTGGGCATTGAACCCAAGCCTTCCGGTCTGGAGTTCAATGCTCTAACCACTAGGCTACCTATGGCCCAAAGATATCTTTAATCAGCTAGACATGAACAGCCTAAAATTATCTGAGTAATCTTGGAATTATTTTTTAATTCTGACTTTCTTACTAAAATTTGAAGCGAATTCTGAATTTTTTTTTTAAGGAAATATAGATTAATTTGATGTTTCTAATTTGTCTGAAATATGTAGCTGAATATGATATAAATTCGATAATCAATGTAAATTATAAAATCTTTTTTGTAGGTATGGGTCAATGAAAAGCTTTCTCCAGAATTAATGCAATATGAAGGTGAATTGGTAGATTGTATGTTAGACCAAATTCAGTACATGGAAACAAGTTTACAGAAAATTCAGAAGGAAGATTTTCGTATTGTTTTTCATAAAATGGAGGTAAATAAAAGAGTTTGTCTTGATTATTTAATGCTTTTTTTAAAAAATTAGATAAAGTAGTTTAAATTTAATATTTATTAAAGTAAGTTATATGTTGTGTGGTTCTTCATACTTTCAAAATATTGCCAACGTTTAAAAATTTTAGAAGAAAAGGACTTTGTACTTTTCTGCTGGTCAAGGAATTTCTAAATATAGCTTATATTTCATTCTTAAGATTGTTATTTAAATGATTTCCATGTATGTAAAAATTTTTAATGTGGTTGACTAACTGAAGAGCTTAAAAATTGTGAGCTAATTTCCAGTGAATGGCATTAGAACAAGCCTTAATAATAAATATGATTTAAAAAAAATTGATTTGTGCATATTCCAAAAGGTAATGTTTGAGATATCTTTAGAAATAAAAATTATTTCAGATAATGGATTTTTGTAAAATTTATATGTACTTTAAATATATAAGGAAAAGAAAAAGGTAAAGGCATTTGATGCCCCCCACCTTTTTTTACTGTAAAAGTGAAAATTCCACTCAAGAAACAACAAATATATGTTCTGCAAGAAAGTGCATTAGGTACTTATGTATTATACGATCGACCAAATTTATAAAATCAAAAAATACCACCAAAGTGCAACATCAATATTGTTGGTGCATGTTCGAAAATAATCGTTTTTATAGGTTGTACCGTTTTTACACATGTTAAAACACAATAATCTTAATCACACACGCTCAAAAATAATAACATTGTTTATAATTTGTAAATTCTTTATTCTTCCTTTTATTTTGCTGTGAAAAAGGAGTATAATTTGGGACTTATTTTGTACTGAAGGAAGCACAGTGAAGTATTTCAGGAATATGGTCTGATACATTAGTATACAAAAGACTATGCTAACCTATACAACAACGACACTTTTCTGCTACATCTGCAGTTTCTTTATAACAAAAACAGGTGATGAGTTTAGAAAGATTGTTCTTGATTACACAAATTAAGGATAGCTATTGAATAGAAGTGAATGAGAAGGACATCACATTTCACTAGGAAAAGTGCTGCTTCATGTATTAGTGACTTCTCAGTAAAATTTGTTGAAACTTGTTTAAAATGACATATCTTACCTGCCATATTCACTATATACACATTATTCAACTTTTCACTTATAAAAAATATTTTCAAAATATTTAATAGCAATGAAACTTTTAACTCTAGTTTATATTAAAAATCATATTGAAACCAATTCATACCAACCTTTCAGAAACTTTGAAGTGTTTAATTGAAATATTTCTGGAAAAATGGAATCTTGAATTTAAATTTAATGTATATACCATATTTATAAATCGATTTTAAGATGCACTCCCAAATTTTCAACACACTTTTGTGAAAAAATAAAGTAAAAAGTTTGTCAATATCTGCTGTTTACAAAATTTTAAAAAATGAAACAAGAACTATTAAGAAGTGAATAATTATTTTATCTTACCAGTATTAAAAACTTTAAATCACATACATGAACCTTTAATTCCTCTGTTAGTATCGTCTTCAATTTCATTCTTCCAATGAATTTTTTTGTTTTTGGCTCTAAGTGGCATCTGATTTTCAACAGCATTGACATGGGGGGATTGCAGCTTAGATTCAAATAAATAGGGTTAATTTATTGTTTTAATTTAAATGTATACTGCTTTAAAATTTACTTAACTACTACTTTCCAGAATGTCCAATATTTTAGAAAACAAAATACAAGCATCATTGTTTAGATATAATTTAATTTTATGATTGATCTCTTTTTGTATCACTAAATGCCCATTTTTGGAAAGGAGGGCACATTTTTCTATTCCTTTTACATATTTTTCCCAACTTGACAACTTCCTCATGGACATAATTATGTTGAACTATGCTGCACTTTATGTCAGTTTTAAACATTGACCTTAAAATGTAAAGTCTAGAAAATAAACCCTATGTAAAAGTTTTTTTTTCCCTTTCTGTACATTACTTCTTTTAAAATGTTATTTATTTTATTGCATTTGGATTGATTTATCAATTTTGATAAATATTTTATTACTGTAGCATTTGAAATTTCGTATCATGAGGTGTATTACTGTGTTATATTTTAATTATTAAAGTCCTTTACACTATTAAAAGTAGAGGTTAAGCCAAATTATTTCTTGATAATATCATTCTTCACTTCTATTAATGCTTTTTTAAAAAATGGCAATTACTAGTTTAAAAAGAAATACCTTTTTTTCCTGTCATTTAGGCTATATTTTAAGTCCAGGTTTAATATTAATTATAAATGAACCATGTGTGCTAATGGTTATTTGAAAAAAGGTGCTTTTTCATTAAAAAACATAGTAATTAACTTTTAAAAAACATGATTAATTATTTGCAACCTTTATTTTTGAATGACAGTAACCTCTCTATCAAAAATCGATTTTAAATGAAATGAATTAGTATTTCTCAGGAAACAAAAAAAAAAAAAAAAAAATCCCCCACCCCTTTTTGGGGAGGGGAATTATTATTTGGATTATTTAGCACAAAGAATTTTTCAACAAGGCAATGCCATTTAGAAGCTGAATTAATGATAAAGTACATCTTTTAAAATTCTTTTCTAGTTAATTAACGGTTTATTTTTTTTTCCATCTGTGTATTTTTTTTTTTCAAATGAAGCAATTTAAAATTTTGAATCATGTATTTATGTTTTTACATTGTTTCTCCCATTAAACTCATTTATTGTTACAAATATTTCTTGAGGCTGATATCAATGTTTTGTACTAACTTTTATTTATTTTCTTTTGGTTCAATTAACTGTTCATTCTACACATTTCTAGTCTTATGAACAATGTTCACTACATATTGTCGCAACATAAGGTTCTGATGCATAAAAATTTATTGCTTAATATAAGATTAATTTGTGTGTGTATGGGAAAAATAATGAAATTTGATAATTTTATCAAGAAATATTGTTTCTAAATTTAAAACTTAACTTTTTAAAATGTTAGGAAGGAAATATGGTAGGAATATACAAATAGTTCAAATGTGTAACTACAGCCACATGTTTCATTTATTGTTATGTAATTTTAAAAAAATCTTATTTTTTTTCAGTTGGATCGAATAAAATATGTTTTGAGCAGCTATTTGAGAATACGTTTAGAAAAAGTAAAGTAAATATATTAATTACTTTTAAATAATGTATTTGATTTTTGAAGAATAGTTTGTGTAAAATGTTAATTTAATTATAATTTTTTTATTGTTGAAATTTTAATCCATTTGTCTATCTATATGCAGAGTTTGCATATTTTTTCGTTCTTTTAGATTATTATTTAAAATTATAAATTGCTTCTTTTTACAAACTGTATATGAACGCTCATTAATTTGTTTCATTATTTACATTGAAATAAGTAATAAAAATTGAATTTGAGCATATAAAAATTAAAATCAGTGTATTTAAATGAATCCATGAAGCTAGTTTAGATTTTTTTTGTAAAATAAAAAAAACCCAGCTTTCTATTAATAAGATCAAAGTATCATTATTTTTTATGTATATATTTCAGTTATTTAAGCAAATTATTAGTAAATTTTAGATTCTAAAAATTTTGTTCCAGAATTTAGGTTTTGAATTTACCATAAAATCTTATGTATAACGCACATTTGTACTTTCATGCTGCATTTCTTAATTTTTAAGTTGATTCACTGTATGACACACACTTCATTTCTTACAAAGGAACCTGAAATATATGTATGCAGTACTGTTATGTTTTTTGAAGTAATTTATTCTAGGTATTATCCCAAGATTTTGAAATAAATAATATGCTTCTAGAACTACAACCATTTAAGCTCATTAAGTTATTTCTTTCAAATAAAAAGTATTCCGATTTAAGTTAAATTTTTTTTTTGTATGTTTATCTCTTTTTTTTTAAAAAAAAATTGGAAGCTGTCATTTTTATACCCGGCGTGTAACGCGTCCCCTTAAATTTCGATCTTATTTTTTGTGTTACATGTGCATGTTATACGCTGGATTTTAGGGGTATATGTTAAATCTTTTCTCAGGTTCCTTTTACAAATAGTATAATGGTGCTTTTATGCTTTTCCAGGATGATTAATTAATGTAAAATATGGTTTGATAAGGAAAATAAAGTAGAATATTTACATAGACAAAAATAGTAATAGTAATTGACTAGTTTCATAAAAATATTATTTCTTTATCTTAACTTAAGTAGTTGTAAGGTGTTAGCATATTAATACACAAGAACTGTTATTTAAATGTGCTTTTTATATAGTTTTTTATATATTAATAAATGTGCATTCCAATCAGATAAACGTAGCAAAAGATATAAGGAAACTTTCTCTCTAAAATGAGTGAGTCATTGGTGTTATTTTAATTGAGAAGATGGCTAAACTGGTAGACCTTTAATAGTTATTACTTGTGAAATTTCTTCTATGAGGTTTTGTTAATTAGAATTGCATAGTTGTTGAAACAAAGCTTGTTTGCTTACACGAAATAATTTTCATGTACTTATATTCACTTTTTTTAAAAAAAAAAATTTGCATAAATAGATTTGAAACTTTTTATGTATTGTTGTAAATAATTCATTAAATGATTTTTGAGGAATTAAGAATTCTTAATGTAAGTGAAAGATTACTTTTTTTACTAATATAATACTTGTGAAAGTAATCAATGTAAAGTAAACATACAAAATTTTTGTATTTGTATTTTTTTCTCAAAAATTAATTTAAGGAATTTTTTGTTTTATCAATAGATTGAAAAATTTGGTCCTGATTTACTTCATCAGGAGCATATTTTGATGGAATTGATGTCAGTTGAGGAAAGGACATTTGCTCATAGGTAATTTCTTTAAAGTTACTGTGTATAATTATTTGCTGTCTTTTTTAAAAACACTTCTGTCATACTTATCATACATTTTGTTTTTAATATGCAATTGTATAATAGGATTTCTTTAAAACTATGTTATTTTCTTGCAATAAATATGAAGAAAAGATATATTTTACTTTTGAAAACGAAACTTAACTATTGTAAGAAAATTTGCATTTTCATGTTTTGTCTTAGTTCCATTCATAATTATTTTAAAACAAAATTTTGTTTTTTTTTAAAAAATAACGACCTTAACATTTTATTGCTAACATTTAAAGCAAGCGACAGAAGTTTAAAATAATTTGTTGTAGAATTTTTACTTTAAAAAAAAATTCCTAATGATAAAAAATATTATTCCATGTGAAAGCTGCAATGCTTATTGATATAATACCTTAATTATAATGATATTTATGTGTTTATTTTTCCTAACAAAATGACTATTTCTGCTTTTAATTTTTTAAAAAATCCCATCTTCTCTATATATATATGTCTTAAAATCATCCACATATACAAATATGGATTTTCTAATGAATAAGTTCTGATAAATTGTTACATATTTTATAAATTGGAAATTCATATTGGTCATAGAATTAATACGTAACTATTCATTAATTCTAAAAGATTATCTGACCAAGCTGCATATTTAAAAGATTTTAATTGTGGTAGGATTTATTTTAACTTAAGTTCCTATTTTAAAAAATTTGGATATTCCTCTCCCTCCCCCGTTTGTTGATAAATAAATGGAATTGCTGTTTTTTTTGTTGCATTTAAATTTTAGGACCTTTTTGTAGTCACAGAGTGATCATGATCAAAAATTTTGTGGCTGGCGTTGTTTCTCTCGGGATTTTGGGTTCAAGTTCTGGGTCCACTGCCATATGGGGGGGCTGATACAAGTTAAATTTACTTGACATAAAGCCTTTTTGTTGGTTAGGTGTAGAAGTTTAAAAAATGGCGTATCTACTCGGATGTCATTTTTGTCGCAAAGCTACATTCAATAATTCTCATGTAGCTTGCACTGATTAAAAAAATAGACTTGACCCTATTTTCTTTTTCTTTCATTGTATCTTTAACCCTCCAACTGGACAGAACGGATTTTTCCGCCCTACTAGAGAGGCTTCGAAAATGGACTGCACGGATTTTTCTGCCTTCAAGTAACGTTTTCAAAAGCGGATTAGCCGGACTTTTCTGAAATCCTTTCCCCCTTTTAAGGTTTAACATCTTGAAAGATAATGAGGGACAGAGGAAGCAACACAGCAGGAGTTTTATGGTTCGCAGGGAACCCCATGTTTTGACCCCCCCAATCGTAAAAAATCTGGGAGAAATTTCTTTACAACCCAAGAGAGTGTTTCTTTGCTAGCTTGTATTTTAAAAGTTTCCAAAAGTCCCAACGCATAAGTAAAATATGTTACAATTCCCTTTTGGTTTCATATTAATTTCAAACTGTAACAAGTTGGGGCGTGTCAGGGCAATCTGCTATTTTATATAGTTAGACAAATTATCTTTTTTAAAGTATATTCTCTTTCGCTTCATTTTTCTTATTCAAAGCTTTCAGTTTTTGAAACATGATTATTTTATTATAAGATACCGAAAAAATTAAAACATCAAACTCTTTAAAATTTGGAACCTTTTCAATTTTCCAACCACTGAAAATGAATAAATTTAAACTTCATCAAATCATTTGAAA
The DNA here is from genome assembly GCA_019973935.1 of Trichonephila clavipes. Classification (NCBI taxonomy): domain Eukaryota; kingdom Metazoa; phylum Arthropoda; class Arachnida; order Araneae; family Nephilidae; genus Trichonephila; species Trichonephila clavipes. The sequence continues at coordinate 1,138,199 of BMAU01020281.1, read as the reverse complement.
CATTTTCTTACACTTTGATAAAAATAATAACGAAAAAAAACTAATTAAGATTTATTAGTTTTTTTTTTTAGATTTCAAGGCCTAAGTGTTCAGGGAAGTTTAAGTACAGTGCCTGCTTATATATTGTTAAAATACACCGAATTATATTTGAATTTTAAGTGCTTGAACTTCAGTTTACATCAAAGACAACATGAATGAAGATTTTCACACATTTTTTTTATAACTTGAATCTTTGAATAAAAGGTAATCAAAAATATACGGAAACATTTACAGTAGACATTTATGCATATAAATAAACATAAAAATCAATTTTAAATTCGAGCTATTGAAAAACATTCGAATTATATATTGTTCAAAAATATCTATTTATACAAAATACCTCAACATTTATCTTTTTTAAAGGCTAACTGAATAAGTAATTGAAATCTGGATATGTTTTGAAATCTCGACCTTATAAAGCTAGAAATTTTATGTTAGAAATTCCATTTGAAATTTCGAAAAAAAAAATGCATTGCGCAGTTAAAAATTATTTACCATAAGTTTTAGCAATTGTTTGAGTATAATAAAAATTTCAAATTTTATTATAGCTTCTTTGGTATCTTTTAATATATTTCGGCCGCGGTAGCCGAGTGGTATAGGTATCGGAACCTATTTATACAAACAATTTGCTCGCTTTGTCTCGAGTTCGAGCCCAGTACCACTAAAGACCCGCCGTGTAGGGCAGCGATGCACGTTAAATCTGTCGAGAGCTGAAACGTCCTCCCGTTGGTGTGGTGGGGTAGTTAGGAGAGGGGGGTGCCAGCTCAGGTTTCGTCCACGTCACTTGACCATGGTTCAAAATTACGTGGTCCGTCGCCAAAAGCCCTCGTGTAGCTGAACAGTGCGACGTTAATATTCAATCATTCATTTAATATATTTCAAAGATTTCATACAATTCGGTTGAAAACTGCATGCTAAAAGCAAAAAATATACTAAAAAAATTGATGAATATACAATTACAATAAATTCTTACATAGAGAAGCAAAACTGAGAAGCTAAAGCGTAGGAATAAAAAATTTTGAGTATATCTGAAGTAGTTTTCGAAATATTTATTTTAAAGTTTAGAAAATTTGTGTGCATTATGTTAAACTTGATATCAATTAAAAATAAAAAAATGTGTTAATATTAGTCATGTAATCGTTTGATGACACATTCATATACTAATAAAAATTATCATGGTCATTGATGCGAATGTCAAGAATTTTATGTAATTTTAAATTCAGACATTAAGATATTGATGTAGAAAATATAAAACGACCATCTAAAATACATGAAAAATGCAGTCTGCTATAAAATGATCTTGACAAACAAAATCCGGCATTTTCACTTACTATGGCAGAGCCGGCTTAGTCAGGGGCGATCTGGGAAAACAGAGAGGGACCTGCGGTTTTGATGGATGCCGCTCTAGCTTTTAAAGCTCCCAGGAAAAATTATATATATATATATATATAAATTACAAATGCAAAAATAAATCTTGTAATTTTCCATACATTTTTATAACAACGAATTGTGGAATTGGCTTTCAATATATTGTTGTGTTTGACAATATCTAAGGTAACCAACCCTACTTTAGATAGATTTGTACTACTTTTTCGTAACCGTATTCCTTTTAAAATTAATTCGTGCAGCCGAAATACACCTTTTGTACCCTTAAAAATTTATGTTAACTATAACGGTTAATTTTAATTTATGCAACTTGTGAAATGTTCATAATTAACCATTTCCGTCTAAACAGTTTATGAAAAAAAAAAAAAGTTTGGACTCCCTCATTCATTAGGGATTTATATAAGATTCTAACATTAAATTTTATTTTTCATGAATAGGATTGAGTGGAAGTGTATAGTGCTTCCACACCACAGGTCTGGGGTTCTATTAACGGGCTGCGCAAGGTCGACTCTGCCTTTCATCCCCGCTACATTGGGTCGATAAATGAGTACCAAGCTTGCTTGGTCTTAAACACTGAAGGTCTCTCTTCAGACAGACCACCAAATCGGGGCATCTGTTCATGCACCTCAGTGTCAATGGTCACGTGTATTATGATGGGCACAGTAGTTCTGGCCCTCATGGATTGTTGTGCTTCTGAGTTTGAATCTTAAGTTTGAGGATTACCTCACTTTGGGGATACCCCTTAGATAAACATGTATTTCCACTCATTTGCAATTAAACATTTTTCTTTCAATTACGTTTATTTCAGAAGGAAGTTTGATTTTTCAAATGTATTTGCTTAATAACATGTATATTTGTGTATTATATTAAAAATTTGATCAGTCCAAAATTACATGTTTTTAGCTCCTCTAAAGCTTTTAGGATTTTACAACTGATCTTACAATCCATATACGTTTTTATAGTAGTATATTTAAAAATAATGACATTTTTACGACTGTGTGAGCTGTTATGCCTCGTTTATAAATATAAAAAATTGCATTCAGCTACAGTTTTTAAAATGTACAGAAATAAGTGGAGCAACAGGATACTTACATATTATGAATATTTTTGACTGCAGTAAGATATATTTATATTTCAGTTTCTTTACAATTTGAATAGAAGTTGTAAGCCACACACACACACATTTTGCGAATAGTTTGATATTGAGTATAAACCCATAGGCTGTTTAATATTGTAAAGTGTTTTACTTTGATACCAGCACACATTAAAATAAGGCTTATTTGCAGTTATATGATCAGCTTCAGTGATATTTAAATTTTCACAAAAATAGTCTACACGTATGAAAACATTCTTTCACAACCGCACACCACATCTCATACTACATCTTTCCTACAGCAGGAAATATTTGTGTATACTGAAAAATTTAATACAGGATACATTTCCAAGTGTTAAATTTGTTTTTAAAATTTGGTATGAATACATTGTGGAACTGTCGGTTAACTTCACTGAACAAAATTGTTTTAAGTGTACTGTTTTGAAAGACAAAATTAATTAGGGAGAACTTTTCTCACAATAGAATTTGTAATGACTGAATTGTGTGAAAATGTAATCGATGTGTGACATATTTCCTTGTAATAAAAGAAACAGAAAGATAAGAAATTTAACTTGAGTAGAAAATGGTTAGAAGTACTGTCATGCGCATTTGAAGAAGTATATCCCCCATTAAAATTAAAAATTATTGACTGAATGTGTGTTATGTCCATCACAAATGCCGATGTAGAAAAGGAATTTTTATTTAATACAAGAAGTTCGAAAAAGAGAACACTAGGAAGGAAAATTTAAATTTTTTCCGAAAAATATTCAGTTAACATAAAAATATCTTTTATATGATTTTAATTAAAATAAATTAAAAGTATTGAAAAATCCTTTTTTATGCTATTTTAAATTAAAAATATAACTAAATAGAGAAAGATCGGTTTTATTTCATAAATATAATCATTGTATGTAATATTTATTGTGTTATTGTTTAAAAATGAGATAGGGCCTTTGCTCTTTTTACCTCATTACTTTTTTAAAAAAACAGGAAAGTGAGCGCGTTTTCTTACTCTCATATTCAAAAATGAATACAGGATGCTTTTTTCTGTTTCAAATCGCAATACCAAATATATATATATATATTTTTTAATTTTTAAAAAATGACAGAAAAATAAATTTTCTTTGAAGAAAATATAATTATTTTTCAACTTCTAACATACTATTTATTTCATTTTTTCCTCTCTTTTTTTTACCTTTCATTTTTTAATTTTACTGTGACTGAACATATAGGAGAAAGAAACACCGGATTCCACTACGCATTCAAAGAAGATTGCCCAAGGCAACTTAACAGCTAGCTGTAAACGATTGATCTCTTGGTTCTTACTTTTGAAAGGGACCGAACTGGGTCGTAAAATTTTCCCCGTTCGACCTCCCAAGTTCTAAAAGGGGGAAAGGAAAAAAGTCTGTTGCATTTTTGAAGGGAATCGCAAAATAAGAGTTAAACGCTTTCGGAATAACTTTTCAGGAGGAAGGTGTCCAGTTAGAGGGTTAATGTTACTATAAATATAATTCATGTAATTATAAAAGTAGTCGTAAGAGCTAGTGTTTTTTGTTTGCGTAATTGTGTTGTTAGCATATGTGGAAAGTCTTTTATGATTCAATTTTGATTTTTGCCTGTATGATGTTGTTTTGGTAAAATTTTTGCCTTTAAGGTTCATTGTGAAGAAAACAATTAGGATGAATTATTCAAAATTAAAGGTTGAAAAAATTGGAGATCCTTTTCCAATCACACGTATCCATTTCTATACTTTCATTAATTTCTATATTTTCTGGGGTGCTAATTTGATATCATGGGGTACTCATCAAGACGGGCAATAACATTACAATATGGTTACCTTGATATTTTTATAGTCTGGTAATGTGGTTGCCATGGGGATAATGTATATTAGAGTTAACTTTTATTGTTTGTTTTTTTTCCTGTGATAACCCTATTAATTTCAGACTATTATAATTCGATTTACTTAAAAAATTAACCATTTCCAATTGCATTTGTTCTTGAAGCCATCTGCTTCAGTCTTCTGTTGTTTTTTGTGCAATTTTCGAATATGGATATTTCTAATATCATGGGTGAGTACCAGGATATTTTTTTGAAAAAATATGAGGTCTGTGCTTTTAATTTTTGTGCATTTCCACCTTATTTTATTTTTAAAGAATTCATTTTTCACATTCAGAGTTTGATGAAGTTCATTTAAGGACTTCACAGTTTTCGGAATATTGCATTATAAGCACTTATTAATTGATATTCATTGTTAATTTTAATATAATTTATGTAATTATTTTATTTATGACAATTTTTTTTTTTATTATTAAATTATACTACATGAATATTTTATATAATTACTGTTAAATTATATTAAGATTTTTATTATATACTACATAATATTTCTGTTAGTAAATATAACTTTTTATTATCTTATATTGATATTCTTTATTGATTGGTCTTGGTTATTCTCAATATATTTCTATATTCTTCATATGAAATAGAGTTCACTGTATTTCATAACAATTAAATTATTTTCCTGGTGATTAGTTACTGCTAGGCCGCCATCTTGGATTCCATTCCAACGACAACATGCGCTATTTGGCCCATTGCCCCATGATATCAAATTAGTTCCTTTTCTGGTATGTTAAATTATCTCCTCAGAATCGTTGATTAAACTTTTTAAAATATTGATTTTGACCTGAAATAATTTGACTTCACTTGTGTTATCTGTATAGACAAATAATACTATTGACTCTATTCTTTTTTAACTAGCTGTGAATTTTCTTCATGTTTGATCTGATAGATATTTTTAAAAAATTAATTTAAATGTTATTAGTTCTGAGGCTATTTAACAGTTATATTTCTTTATTAACACAAAACATACCATAACCAATCAAAAGACTAGTTTTGCTATGGTAGAAATAACTATGTATTAAGTGTTGGGATGTTGTCATGTCCTTCTGGAAGGGAAGGAAGGAAAGTTGCCTGAGACAGGTTGGACTTCTAGATGTACGCCTGTTCGTGGCCATAGCCTTGAGCATTATACAGGAGACAGTAGGATTTTTAGCTTGGTTTCACCCCAATTTAGAGGGGTCAGGGACCTCCTACCTCTCTTCCCCTTCCACCAACCTTGTGAGAGAACTTGCGGCTTGACAGCTATTTAGAGTACCCCCATGCCGCAAAGGCACTATACATTTACAACATTCATTTCTTCTTTGGGATTCTAACCCAGGCATTACAGCATAACAGTCAGCATTGTTAACTACTATACCAGATAGCGACAAGTGTTGGAATGTTTGGTGTTAATAATGTAAAATGTGTTTCTTTTTTTATTTTCAACTCCCACTAATGATTGTGATACAAATTTTTTTTTCTTCCCATTTTAGATTCACAACAAGTATTAAGAATTACCTTAATGACGTAGCCTTAAAAAATATGCCAAGTAATATGCGGTCAGTAAAGCTGGAAGATATCTGTGAGTTATACTTTGAAGAGATTTTAAATTGTTTCTAATATATATAAAATTTCATTAGTATTTAATGAGTTTATTTTTTATAAAATTATCATAAACTTCTATAAAATATTTATAGACTCCTAATTATGCATAATTGTACTGTGTAATATCTATTAAATTCAACTATGTAAAAAAAAAGCTAGTTAGAATTTTTCTTTTTCTTATGATCAATAAGTGTACTATTGTATTGTATTTTATATATTGTACTATCATTATCAAAATTATTTTAAATAATTGTATAAGATTTTGAGATATTAGGTTTTTAGAGTTTAATTATATTTTAATTTAATGTTATTATAAATAACAATATATTGTTACTCAAGTATTTTTTTTTTTCATCTAATTCTTTTTTAAACTAATAGAAAGTAAGGTATTTTCAAATTATCTACTTTTTATCTCAGTATTTGTTGTGTTTTTAACATTTTCTGAGCTTATACATATGACAGTAACTAAACACATGCCTGTATGTATAGTGCATGCTTCATATACTTTACATATTGCTGTCATTTCATTGAACTGTGTTTTTTTTCTTCAAGTGAATTCTATCGGTCATAATTAATTGAGTCTAGGGCAGGAGCTGCTAAACTTTCCAGATAGAAGAGATCATTAGTAAAAGAAACAAGATAACTATGCTAACAAAAAGCCATTTATATGCTTATGCAGGATTAAGGTGGAGGACTTCCAGTTGTGGTCACGATCAAGATTGTTGTGGCCCAATTAAAATTTTTTAAAATAATTATATTAAGTTTTGCATAAAGTGATATTTTCCATTCCTTCAAAAACTATCACAGATATTTTTATTTCTTCTGTGATTCAATATAACAACAGTCACTGTCAGAGAATAATGTTGGGAATTAAACTTTCCAGTTCCATGAAAAAAATTTCATTCCAATAATACCTAGAGCTTTATTCTGGAATTTCGTGTTTACACTAATTAAATTCCATATAAAAGTCATTTCAATACTTTTTATTAACCCTTAAGCATACCTTTTTGTCACTTCTGTTGAGTATTTAAATGCATCTTCTGTCTATTATTGAATGCTCACAAATGCAAATAAGTTAACATTGCAGGAAATTATTTTAAGGAGTGTCTTCTCATAGCAAGATTTTTTTCCAATAAATTGAGTTATTACTGCTTTGGAACTAATTCTAATATTTTTGCTGTTTCTGAATATACTGTCAATAAAAAGTATTTTAATACAGAAGTAACTGTCTTAAGCCTATTTAATATTAAAAGGTGTGTGTAAATGCAGGTAAATTTTTTCTCTAATTAATTATGAAGGAAAATATGAAAGGAAGTAATAACTTTTAGTAGACAATTATTTTTTAACAATACAATCAAAGAGCCGCAACCTTCTATGCACATGACCCTTGGTCCAAGGAGTCAACTGATGTGAAAAGAAGCAAAAGACAAAATAAAACTAGCAAATAATTGTCAATTTATAAAATTGCTGAAAAGTTTACTTCTGTAGGAAATGCAAAGAATAAGAAAATGCCTAATCTATAAAATAGTTCTTTTATTTTTGAAGTTATTTTTTTAAAAAGATATTTTCTTAAATTTTTTAATTCATTGGAAAATGTTGTTTTCCTTCATCTAAGTCATCATTGTCTATAAAATCTCCATGTTTCCTTTTCAGAAATAAATGTAGTTTCTAATTTAATTGATAAAAAGAGAGCAGTTATTAGATCAATACTCTATATTTTTTAAAAAAAACTTTTCTACAAAAAGTAATCATTTTCTTATAAATAAAATTTTTGGCAAAAGTATGTTTGTCAAGATATTAAAAAAATGTCCGTGGTATATTGTCATAAAAAATTACCAATCTTATAATTTTCAATTTAATATTAAATTAATTATGATGCAAGAAAAGGATTTTTTTGGTTGTATAATCTATTGAAATTATATATCATCTTCATTTTAACTTTTGATTTAAATAAAAGGGAATAAATTACTAAATCTTTTGACGAATGCATTTTCTTCATACTTATTAAATTGCATGTACAGATTTCGAAGATATCGTTACGTAGATCCGGGTTCGTGAATTTTATGCAAAATAATCACAAAGAAAATAAACAGTTCTTTAAGAGCGATGTGAATTTATTATCAAAAATTTTCAATCCTTTAAATACAGGATTCAGCAGCAATATTCACAGGGTAAATATCCGAAGGTCTTCACACCTTCAACCGCAATCAAACACAATCACCAGTGTTTTTTAAAAATACACACACGTAAAGATTATTCACAAACACAGCTGAGATAATCCCTAGTCGAAACAATCCTCACTACTCGTTGGCTTAATCAAGACTGATCGCCATACCAACAAGCATCTTTTTATAGGCGCGACAGAAACTTCTAGAAATATAACCGCTCATGTCATTGAACGTGACACTAGTGGAGAGATCTACTACTTTCTCTAGAAGATTTCAGAGGGTTCTGAACTCGCCAATGATGCCAATTTGGCCCTACTGCCAAGATTTCGCCAAGTTCTCATTGAATTGCCATTATAGCGTAAGGGGCGGCATTGCTTGTGAGTAGTACAATTTTAACATGAAATAAATATAACATAGTGTAATATAAATGCATTAAACACTCAAATACAAATTATTTACACAGAATTCGTGACAATATAAAAATTATGTAATTGTTAACCATGAAAATTAATGAAAAGTTTAAATAGTAAAATATAAGTAATAGATTAAAAAAAAATTTTTTTTTATCTATGTTTAACAGTGCATGTAACCTTTTCTTTAGTTTAGTGTTTCCAGAATTATATTGATATGGGTTTACTTTATTAAAATTAAATATGCTTGAATGTTTAACAATTTTAGTAGGAAACAGTGAATTGGATTTATTGAAATAAGTTTCTTTATAAGTATCGTTATCTATGTTTTATTAAGGGTTTAAAATGTTGGTATTTATTTTCAAATCTAATATAATGCTATCTATTGATAGTAAAAAAAATGTTTATTTTTAAAAGGTCAGTTATGTCACTAAACATTCAAATTTTATGAAAATTATGTTTATGAAAATGTTTTTTATAGGCTGCAAACCTCAGATGGATAAATCTGTATTTATAAAAGTTAAAACGGATGTTCCAGGAGTTACTATAGAAAGCTTTTCTGAATATGGGTAATATATATTTCATATAATTTACCTCTTACACATACTCCATTTTACAAATATGTTATATTCTGTTTATTTAGAAGTAATTTTTTTTAAGGTTTTATGGGACTCTACCCATTTTTTGAATTTCCACTGCAAAACTTAATGATTGTTTTTGTTAAAAAAGTTATAAAGTAAAATATTCGAGTTAATTTTTTTTCATAGTTAATTGATGAATATTATAATTTCATATGGGGAAATTTGACATTTAAGGACTTAAGTGTTTTTTAATATTATTGAACATAATTTCTGCATTTTATGAAACAAAAATTTTTTTTTTAATTTTTTGATTTGAATGTTGTATTTATATAAATTTGTTGGGGGTATTCTGTAAATCAAATCAACTGTTAGTTATATAATGAATTATTTTTATTTTGTGATGTTTGTGCAATTATTTATTCTGTATTAATTTTAAAATAAGTAACCAGTAATAACATTTTTAAGTGTTTGTTTTTTCAGAGAGGAAGAAATCGTTGATTTAACTGCCGGTTCTCAACATATCCTTCGATACAAACCAATTGCACCTTTATTGAAAAATGGTTCCGTGCAACTAATATGAGCTGAAAACATTTTTGTATGTTCCATTGAAATATCTTTTAATAATTAGCAATGAATAACTGTTAATATAAACTTGCTCCTCATTGTTTGATGATTATGTAAATATGGTAAGATTGTTTACAAAATAGAATATTTATGCCTTGATCATTTTGATGAAAATATTTTTGTATATAAAATGAACTTTTTTGGGAAATAAATTTGTAGTGCTTTTATTGCTTTTCCAATTTTTGTAAAAAAAACAAAAAAACATCTGAACACTCTTTCTAAACATAAGTTTATTTTAAGAGAATAACATTTATTTATTTAAAACAAACATTAAGTTCCAATTCATTTTGGCTTCATTTCATTTTGGATTCATTAAGTTCCAATTCATTTTGGAATTTTGGCTTCATTTTTTTGAAAAAATTCATCAAAAAAATCATGTATGTAATTAATGATTTTATTGCAAGTTGTATCAAATAAGCATTCAATTTGTGTGTTACTTGATGGAGAAATATTGAGAAAGAGGTGAAAATTCCGAAGTACATCTTCTGGATATAATTTTTGAAATCCTATAATTTTCATCATTTTCATTAACATCATCTTAGTTAAAAAAAAAAACAGGGTGTTCTTTTAAAGATTATGCAAAATATATGTTTATCTTTTTCTTTATGTGTATTATTGGAAATGCACATATTTTTTGTTATAAAAATTCAAATCTGTAACTGGAATTCTTCAAAAATATTTGAACAAATATATTTAAACTTGGGATTATATATATATATATATATAACATACTTGATTGAAATCATAAAATATAAGTTTACTTGGGATCCTTTATTATCTGGTTTAACTTGTTTTACAACTAATTTTCTCATGAGTTACATTTGCTAATTATCCTATATTTCTGTTCTCTAAAAAAATGGGATTTTGCATGTATTTTTTATTAAAAAACTTGAATTTTTTTTTGGCACAAGAATGCTGCATATTTTTATTAATATTTGAAATGTTCTGTGTTTAAAAAAAGGTTAGGAATCATTCATTTATTATAAACCTATTAGACAATTTTTATACTATTAAATTAGAACTGTAAAACTTAAAGCACACAAAAGAAAAAGATTAAGTTTGTAATTTTGTTTTAGATACATTTAACAAAATTTCAATTCAGTTTGATACAGATGTAATGTCTTTATTAACAAAATTATGTACGATAATGTGAAAAGGAATGTTATATACATAAATTTATATATAATTTAGTATATTATTCCAGAAAATCTTAAGAATTCACATTTAAAAGAATACAGATCTCATAAAATTTTTTTTTCTTTTTGGAAATAAATTAATCTATTACAGTTATAATTTGTAGTTGCCTTTTGAGATATTAAATAGCGATATGAATTTTATTCAGTTGTTTGAGAATTGCAGAACTTTTTTTTGTAGGTGTCTTTTTTATATTTTACAATAATAGTTAAGAATTTTGAAATTAATATGCATAAATCACAGTTAAACTATTAAAAACTAAAGAAAACCCCTTGAAAATGTAATTTTTTAAGTATATGAGAGGCCTTATATTTTAAATTACAAACAATATAGTTTGGAATTTTCCAATATTGTCGTCATTTGACCTTGATCCAAAATTAGGTTTGTCGCCAATAGGCTTCAGCTTGCTACTACATGCAACATTAATAAATATTATTGGTTGTCCCAGTTTTTATTTTGAAAATAAAATTGGTTTTTTTCTAAATATTCAATTTAATTGTATTTATGAGACCAAAAAAAAAAAAAATGAATGTAATTCACCTAAAGGTTATTGAAATTCAGGGGTACCGTCTGTAAGGCAAAGATCCAGTGGACGATAATGTTATTTTTTTAAAGAATAGTTCACTTTTTTGTTTATTGATTATTACCTAAACTATTTTCTTGGAACAAGAGTGTCAAACTTAAAGGCTAACTTAAGGTGGGTCGCAAAAAAATCAATATTTATAGAAATGTAAGTTCATTTCAAATAATACATTGTAATAAATATAAACATTAAATTTTTTTCTTGTTCTTTCATTTACGTCCTGCGCTTGACATGTCTTTGCTACCATCTTTCCTATTTCAGGAGAAATTTTGATATTTTTTTATGTATTGTGTGCCTATATACTGGCTGGATTGTAAAACTGTTTGCTGTGGGCCGCGAGTTAGACATCCCTGTTATAGAAGCCATAATTTTTTTTGTCAACTCTACCCAATCTTTCTTACTGAAGGAATAAATGTCTATAAAATAATCAGGGCAAACTATACCAATTTATTGTACATTATACCATTTCTTGAAACTAATTAAAATATTTGATGCAATTCAATTTCAAAATGAATTTTTTTTTTTTATATGAAGCATGTTCAACTCTTTTTCGGACTATATTTTGAAAGGAATGTAAACAATAAAGAATCACAAATCAATGCCAATCTATTTCAATATCAAAATCATTGGATTCTAAAATATGCCAAGAAGGAAGTCAGATAAAAAAAAAACTAATTTAAGGCATCTAGGCAAAAATTGTGTCTTCACAATTGCTTTAAAATTCTGAAAAATGTCATTCCTTTTTTTCAATTCATACTATTAATCCATTCTCTCCCTATATATATATAGTTCAAATTTACAATCATTAGTAAAATACTTTTTATTCGTTCATTCAAGTTCAAATGCATTTTTTAAAACTTGTAGTGGATGACGATGTTAATACAGTTTTTTCAAATATTAATTCATTAATTAAATTAAAAAATGAATAAATAGTAACAAACAAAAATAATAGTCCAACAGCATATATAGAAAGAATCATTCATTATGTCCTTATAGTGCAATAGATAGCACGTCAGACTTTTAATCCAAAGGTCGTTGGTTCAAATCCTTTCTGGAATGGCCTAATTTCTAAGAATGTGATTTCTTTTTCACTATACTATTGTATTAAAATAATTAAAATTTAATTTATGAATACAAAGTAACAAACAAAAAATAGTCCAACAGCATATATAGAAATGAAAATCGCTTTCTATTTTGTCACTTAATATTTTGATTCTGTCATATGTATATACATATTTGTATTGTAACTATTTAATAAAAATAACTAAAATAAAATTGTTCTTTGTTGACCTAAGTAGGAATTGACTTCATACTATTAATTCACTCTCTCCCTATATATATATAGTTCATTTTTTTAATGCAAGTTTTACTTAAGTCCAATATATCCTAAAGAAATATTTCATTGCTAAGGTACACTGATAAGTAATTGGACACCTCTGAAAATGAAGTAATCTGCTTTCCTGCGACATGTCAAAACCGTAACCAGTATATATTATGTTGGAAATAATATTGCATCACACATTCATTAAAAAAACACCATCAGTTCTCTTCACATGCAGCAGAACCCCCTCCCTTCGCATTCTGTAACATAAAACTTAAGTGGTCACCTTATACCAAATATCTTGGGAGTCAAATTACATAAATAGTAAACTCATTTAGATGACACACATGATAAAAATTCATAAATAACATACACAAACTCCTTCCTTTATCAACCAGATTTCTCTACTAATAAAATGCTTCTCTGTAAGTTTGTTTTCTGTCCCATCCTCTCAAACGGTTTAATATAGGGTATTTCCTCCTAAATCAGCTGGAACTCAGTTATTCGTGTGTTAACTCTGGCAACACTCTACTTAAGGAACAAAGAACTTTTAAAAGCAGCGAATATTTCCACTTTTTGTACCTATATCCAGAACTTAGCCATTTAATTTTTCAATGGTATTTCAGATAATAATTCAATTATATTAAATCTTGCAAGTTACAACATTGAACCCAGCATTAAAAGTTTGAGAAATATTCTATTAGTTATTCATCTCCAACTATATTACACAGAATTCCAAGCAAATTCACTCTTTGTTAAATTCTAAGTATTTTATTTTAATTTTAAATCTCATGCATTATTGCCAGATCACTCACGTTTTCTTTACCGCATCAAGGAAAACTTTTTGTGCTTGCTTTTACTCATCATTCTCGTCCCTTAACTCCTAAGGTCTCTACTAACAAGGTCTAATTCTAGTTACATTCCAGATATAGGTTTGAGAATCCAAAGGATTTAAGCGCCAGTTGATCTTATAGCTGTTGCAGTCATTCACTTGGACCATGACACATTTGAAGCTCTCAGATTTCAGAAAAGGTGTAATCAGCGACCACATTGCAGGAACAAATGAAGCATACGTGATACTGCCAACGATCTGAAGTTCTTGAAATCAACAATGGCCTAAAAGATTCATTAGTGAATGGTGACATTCGGAATATGGCCCGACAGGGCAGATCCATGATACTGGGCGTTCGAGGATGAAGGGCGATGCCCAGAATTGCACCTTACCGATGACTCACATCCACCACGAATTTCGATAGGTATCCGGAACTACTATTTGGGAGGGAGGGGTGTAACATCCGTGATAAAAGGCATCTGTTTGGTTGTAGCTGTTTACAAGTCCAACCTCGTGGTGCAAAACCCGAGGACAATAAACCGTAAAACAGTGGAAACAAAGTTCTCTTGACGAATCGTGATCAACTCTTTTTCGATCGGTTGGAAGGATTTGGGCTAGCGTTTGTATACAGAAAATCTGTCGAAATGTGTTAAATCAACAGTGAAGTTTGGCAGAGATAGTACTCTGTTCTATGGGTGTTTCTTTGTGTACGGCCAGGAAACCCTGGTCGCAGTGTCTGGTACAGTCAATACCGAGACATACTGCACTATATATTCTGGATGGTCATGTGCTTCTTCCATTGTGGCCGTTTTACAGGCTGAAGCGTTATTTTCATGACGAGAACCCCGGCTGTCATGTAGCGAGGTTCACACCAAGGCTTAGGATAATGACAATAGAGCTCAGCGATTGAACAGGCCGTCCCAGAGTCTGGACCTTTACCCTTTAGAGAAGTGCTCCGCAACCTTTTTATCGCTGCGGGCCGGTCAACGTTAGATAATTTTACCGCGGCCCGCTGAGGGTGGGACACGTTGATTGTTTATATTTAAGATTGTTTTGATTTTACAATTTTAATTTAGTTACATTTAAATATGCCTTCAAATTAAAATATAGTTGCACCAAAAATGAATAAAAGTGATTTAACGTGGAATATAAAGTGATTTCGGTGGAAAGTTGCGCAAATCCGAGAGAACTGCACCACTTTAAATAAAATGGCAATAGTTTAATGTTCTTTAGGCGGCCCGGCACCATTTGATCCACGGACCGGGGGTTGCGGATCACTGCTGTAGAGCATCTACGTTGGAATTGGAACGTCGACTGAAAGGGTACCCATTCGTCTAGCCATCTCCAAGAAAAATTGAAGAAATACTGATTACCATTCGTATAACAATTGATGGAAATTATGCCTTGGAGAGTCACCGTAGTAATAGCCTTTTGTAGAAGCTCCACCAATTATAGGTGGTAAATCAATATCATTTTGCTTTTCTTTCTCAGGTGCACAATTACTTCTTGATAGATAGTGTTATATATTTCTCAAAATTGAATTTATCATCATTGAGAAATGGACATGAATAATGACAGAAGAATTTTCCAGCCAAGCATTTATATATCTGCATACATTTTAAATTTATATTTTGAACAAATGTTGTTGAAGAATGGGAACGAAATATTGTCTTTAAATCTCTTAGGGATACACGGCCAATCGTTGCGAAAGCTAAAGAACACAAGCTATTACAATCAACATTCAGAATTGAGTACATATAAATATTCACCGTTGCTTGTCCTTAATGCATTATAGTCTAGTTGCAGGTTTAAAAATATGAAATTTATTAATACGTACTTAAGCTTTTTTTCAGAACTAATATGATGCTGTCCTACCCCATCGGCAATTAAAACTATATTGAAGCCTGCTTCATCATACAATTCTTTAAACTTCGCAAGGTTACTAAAGAGATATATAAAACTCAAGTCAAAAACTTAATTTTAAAAAAAATGAACAATGTGAATTATGTGTGCCCTTTCCTCAAGTGGATAGTACTGATTAAGGTCGTTAACTCCGTGGGCACAATGCTTTCAGTCCTAGATTATTCCCCGCTGATGTGGCGAAAAATACTGTCGTTAAATATTTGCGAGATTTTTGCGCCAAGTTGGTAGCTCTGCAAATCCTTTAGAGAAATGTAATCCATACTGAGTTTCTACTAGTCTTTGGACAACACGCGCGATTTTCTTTCTTCGATCACATTTTTTGGCGCCAAAAAATCAAGGGGTTCTACTTGAGTTTTACCTCTTATATTGTTTAAATTGAGTCCTTATTCCTTCAAGAATCGCCATATTCTATTAAGTCAGTGGTCTTCAAAGTGTGTTCCACGGAACCCTGGGGTTCCACAAGGCATACTCAGGGGTTCCACGAGTCACAGTGAAAAATTCGAGAAGAAATAAACATGCATGCAAACTGGATTCACATCCTGTATGAAGTTTGTATAGTGACAAGTATCTAAAGCTCATCCCCCCCCATTCACTAAAACTGAAAATTTTATTTATATATAACTTTATTTTACAACACTTTTTAAACGTTTACTAAAATATAATTAAAGCATATTAAAACATTTTATCTTTATATATGTACTTCTTACTAGGTTGTGAATATTCTATTGTTTACTATCTCGGGTTCCACGAGATAAGTTAATGCTCTTTAGTTAGCACAATGTCTTGCAAAACTAAATAGTTTTCTAGTAAAATTTGCACCTTTTTGCATTTTTTTGGAGAAAACCTATAGTGAAGGAAAGGAAACAACTTATATCAACATATTCGATGTTGAAATCTAAATTTAAGCACAAACAGCTTCTAAATTTTAGAGTTCATATTCTCTCTCTCTCATACAAAATACCCGGGAATTCTCACACAGCTATAAACATTTTAATGCCATTGAGAACATTGTGTTTAAGGGAAATATATTTCTCAACGTAAGTGGCTATATAAAAACACAGTATAAAAATCAAATCGAAACTCAGAATATATTATACGATTGAATTTAATCTCAATTGACCTAGACTTCGACAGTTTGTGGAAAAAAAAGCAAGCACATATCCCAGTTACTGAATATAATACATGGATAGGTAACACTTGGATCACAAATATATGTTGCTGTTACTAATGCCACCTGCCTTACGTAGTCAGATCGAGGCCCACGAAATTCATCATGGCAAGGGGCTAGATGTACGTATGTCGTTGGCCTTAGCCTTGAGCACCATATAGGTGAATTTTGAGGGAAAAAACCCTGGGGGAGGGTCAGGGGCCACCCACCTCTCATCTCCTGCCACCAACCTCACGAGAGGACTTGTGGCTCGACGGCTGTTTAGAGTACCCCCATGCCACGAAGGCACTATACATTTACAAACATTCATGTCTTCTCCGAAATCCGAACCAGGCCCCACGGTACAGTAGTCAGCGTCGCTAACCACTATACCGGATGGGCGACCACAAATTAATTTTTTAATGGGCAAATTATATTTAAAAAACTATATTAGAATTTAATAAAAAAAATGCAATATTTTTTAATGCAATACTTTAACATGTTGATCTACTTTAAATATTATTTTGAGATATATTCTTCGAAATATGTGTGTAGGGAATAGAGGGTTCCACAAAAACACTCTCTATCTATAGGGGTTCCACGAAAACACTTTCTATCTCTAGTGGTTCCACGAAAGCACCTTCAAGTTTTAGAGGTTCCATGAGGCGAAAAAGTTTGAAGACCACTGTATTAAGTGATTTGAGATGCAGGTTAAATGTGTTGGATTTATATGTTTATTGACGTCACATTTTGAAGGCTACACTTGGGTATGTTAAATGAAACTGATCCTCAAAGATCTCATGCGGCGTTTATTGAAGTTAAAAAAAGAAGTGTATGCTCAAATATCGTTCTCTTCATACCTAATTGTTATACAAAATTATAATGCACATAACCAACAATCTTGTGCACTTCTAGAATTTCTCTAACTAATAAACCAAACCCAAACAATCGCATTTATCAACACCAATTGAAATACAATACTTGTATCCTTATCTATCGTTGATAGGTTCAGTTATGTATAAGTTAAATCATCTTAATTTAGAAAAATAATAATATTGTTAGTGTCCGAGTGTATTAAATAGAAAGTAAAACTGCATTTAATGCAGATTTTTTTCACTCATGATTTATTGTGGTTTTTGATAACCTCTTTCTGTTGAACGTGAAATTTCTAAAGGTCAAGATTTATGATAACTTGAATTTCAGACATAGGCAATGCTCTTTATCTCATAGTGAAGATGGATATAAAAAAGACGTTGTAAACTGATACCATTTCATGACAGTTTATTTTTAATTTTTTATACTTCAAATGTGAAATCTGAGAGTTCTTACACACACAACAGCGCTTTTCTGCTAGATAAATTTTTTTCTTGCTTAATCTTCAGAAATGTGAGGATTACAAAAAAATCACAGTAGTTTATAATTCTATATTTTATTAAGTATCTTTATTTTAGAAGGGAATAACTTTTGAGGCACTAATTAAAAAAGATTGGTTAAACATTATCTCTCTCTAGACGAGGTATGACACACTCAAAAAAATTACGAGACTGGTCCAATAAATCATTGTACTTACAGAATCAGTTCTCCGGGACAGAGTATCACCTTCAAAGTAGTTCCCTTCAGCATTCCCACTGTGACGGGCTCACGCGTCTTTTCATTAACATGTCCTTTGGGGTCAAAATTAATGGCAACTGTTTTCCAACCAAACCCAAGAAGTGAAGCGTGAAGAAAAGATGCAAATTAGGAAGCTTTTAAAAATCAGAAGTTGGAGTGGCAATTTGAGGAATGTTATGATAATCAGTGATTCAAGCGTGAAGAGGTTTTGGAAAGGTTAAGTGACAACCAACAGAAGTTATTCGTGACAGAGAGCCATTAAGTCAAGGTGCATACCATTGCACTCCTCTAATCCTCAACATCATCTAGGATTATATTGATTGCTACTTCATTTTGTGTTAAAGGTAGGAGTGACTATTTAATATTCGGATCTGTGATAGTCTAGGAATTGAGCTTAGGCGAGTTAGTATTGATAGTGGTCCGTGTTACGCTATTTCGGTATTATATATATTGCGTGTTTAGCCACCGTAGATTCTCTCACATATATTATTATTATCTAACATGTTAAAAGTTTAAGTTTAAAATCTTAATAAAGTCATATTAAGATCAATGGCTGCTTCTAGTTCTTCATTTATTCCTACCCCTCTAGCTCACGCTGATAATCAAGGAGAAGGGCACCCGAGGGGGGCGCCCTTACAACACACTTCTGCATTCGGTGTTGCCATTGTTGGTAACAGTTCTGGAGCAAGGTTTTTTTGGAAGCCCCTTTTGGAGATTTTTCATTTTTCAACTGAATCTTTTCAACTGAGATAAAATGGGTTCCCTTTAAGGAAGATTTCTCTGTAGAAAATTTTAAAAATGTCTCATGGGGCCAAATTAGGTGAATAAGGAGGATGTCCCATCATAATTAAGTTTTTGCTAGTCAGAAACTGCTTGACAGATAGGACCATGTGAGCGGATGCATTGTCTTGGTGCATCATCCATCCCTCCCTCCCCAATTCTGATCTTTTTTTCCTTATTTTTTCACGAAGACTTTTTTTAGCCCTTCAATGTAATAGTACGCTTAAATGTAATGCAATAGATGCAATTAAATGTAATTAATTAAATATAGTAATGTAATGGTACGCTTATACCATTCAAACACATGTGCACGAGACAGAGATTCATTTCCATAAGCCTCGGTTAATATTTGAAATATTTTCGTGGCTGATTTCTTGTTTCAAAAGAAACTTGATGTTGATTCGACATTTTTCTGGCGGGATGCATTTGCACGTGTTCACTCAATGACGAAATGAGATCGATTAAGGTTAAACTAGACACGTGGATAGAGGAGGTGCGTGGGATGACGTCACCAAAACAGTTCTAACCAACTTCACTCTTTTTTCCAGCTACACATGGGAGAATCCTCCTGGATTCCACCCTAGACACCAAGATTGATTTGAGGCAAAGAACGACCAGACGCCATTTTTACAATAACAAATTACATTTATTTACTTGAATCAATTATAAACCTTCTAATTAAAAAGATTAATCAATATGTCTACGTCAATGTGATTGACCCTTACTATTAAATTAAATCACAAAATATGATACTAATCAACTATTAAATTCAATATCGAACGGGATTGCCGGAATGAGAGGACCGAGAGATACACGCAATTTGAACTATTAGCATTCATTAAGTTGTCACTAACTTTATTATGAGCCGATAATCTAGATTTAAATCTCACCTTCCTTTTATTACCTCACTTTCCAGGCGTATCAAACTTTCCAATTGTAGATCACTGCCTAATGATCCACGAGTCGCTAATCACACAATCAACTTGATTCTTCTTAGAACACCTTCAACCTATTTCTTGGCGTAATAGCCCCCTGTTAACTTACAACACTCTCCTTAAATACTTTGACTAATTTGCATATCCCGGTTTCTTCTTTTAGAGCCGGTTGGAAATATACGCGAATTTACAATCCCAAAAGACGCCTAAGAGTATTAGTGATAAAGTGCCGTACAGATCTGTCACACACACTTAGTCTCGGTTTTTTTTTTTGCGTCACACCTTTTTTTTTGTAACCACCCACTTCGCTGCAGGTTTCATGGTACTGTGTGTATCACTATATATTGTTCTTAAGTTATATTGATATCTTTTTTTAGATTATTTTTTCTAATGGGCTGCGAATTGATCATTAACCATTACAGACCTAGTACATCCACCGGAAGCTGGTATCACTTTTTAGTAACATATACATAGAAAGGGAAAACATTCTGCTGTAAAACATTCTACACGCTATGGCTTGCTTTGCACTATATTAATTTGCAACATCTGAAACAATTTATCCAATACTGTTTTAGCACACGGATGAGGTGTACTCAAAAGAGGATTAAGGTAGCTGGAGACCCCTAGTGGTAGAAGGTTTGAGACCCATGGGCTGAAGAGTCGAAAATCTGAAATAGTAAAAAGATTAATTAACCTTAAATTCTCGAAAAAAAAATGTATTGCTTATAATAAAACTCTCAATGGCTAAGGAAAATTTTTAACTAAATTTAAAAGAATGAAAACCCTTACTATATACACTCTGTCGCAAAAAAATATATGCACCCAGAAGAAATTGAGCTACATTCACGAAATTTGGTATGCATGTAGTGTATATGAAAATAAACAAATGATTAAAAATTCAGAACAAAATATCATTTTATTAAGCGGTTACAGCTTGCAAAAGTTAAAAATCAGTAAGTAGTAAAGCCACCTCTGGCAGCTATACAACCGAAATTCGGCGTGGCATCGATTCAATTAGATCACTTATGACCCCCTGTGGAAGATCCTGCCATAGTCTTTGCATCTGCGCAGTTAATTCTCCTGTATCTCGGGACGGCTGCAGTTGCCTTCCCAGCGCGTCCAGACATGCTCTATTGGCGAAAGATCTGGTGACCTGGCAGGCCATGGTAGGACGTCATATCCTTGAAGACATTGTTGGGAGAGTCGCGCAGTATGTGGACGAGCATTATCCTGTTGATAAATGGCACCTGGGCGACTTGATAGCATGGGTAGAACAATCGGCGTTAAAATATCGTCCACGTATCTGCGAGCTGTCAAAGTGCCTTGAAGGACCACTAAAGATGATCGTGTGTCCCAAGAAATTGCTCCCCACACTGTCACACCTTGTGAAATTGCTGTATGCCGCTCGACAATAAATGCCGGATCGGACCGCTGGCCGGTGCGCCTCCAGACACGTGTGCGGTGGTCATCATCACTGAGACTGAATCGGGATTCATCACTGAAGATGACACGTCTCCAGTCTGTCACACTCCAAGTTGCCCGAGGTCGGCAAAAATCCAGTCGACACTGCCTATGATGTGGGGTCAGTGGTAAGCGTCTTAGCGGACGTCGGCTCCTCAAGCCAACTTCGGTCAGTCGTCTCCTTATGGTTTCTCTTGATGGCACTGGATGTCTGGAAGGAGGTAAGTGGCGTTGAATCGATGCTAGCGACGTTGTTGGTGCCGAAGTGGCCACTCTTCTGATTGCACGATCCTCGCGATCATTTGTGTTCCTGGGACGTCCTGACCCTCCGCGACGGTACACTCTACCTTCTGTGATCCACTGTTGCCAACACCGAGCAACTACCATATCGCTCCGACTGAGGTGGCGGCCGATACGTCTATTCGACCAACCCTCTTCTCTGAGGCCTATTATACGGCCCTTATCAAAGTCCGTCAGCTGCTCGTACTGCCGCCGGTTACGTCTTAGAGGCATCCTAAGTCTCAATATCGTCTATCAAAGTCATCAGATTCGTTTGGATAGCCGTACGGCGCTCGTACTCATGCTTTTAAACTCTCCCAGTTGCGCAACTAATATGCGCATAGCACACTTAGCCTTGTCTCATTGGCTTCGAAATTTTAATCATTTGCATATCTCTTACCAGACTACATTCTTGTCGAGTTTCGTGATTGTAGCTTGATTTCTTCTGGGTGCATATATTTTTTTGCGACAGAGTGTATATATATATATATATAAAGAGCTTACAATTTGATTACATAACTTTATTTTTTGATTTCTCTTTGGTAAATTCATTAATTATTTTTGCCGTACCTATTTCGTCCAAAATATCTTGTTCTAATATACAATATGGCTATGTGTGTTGTTCAATATATCTTCTCTCCCATAGTACTTCCTAAATAATTTTTGACACGCTTTAAAACTGAAAAAAAATATCTTACCTGAAGCATTCGATATCGGTGTTGCTAAAAATATTTTCAAAAATATCTCTACATTAGGGGAAGTATCTCTACATTAGGATTTTTCTTTCAACTTGATAAATTTCTAGTGGAGTCTTCATTGTAACTTTGTTTTTTTAAGGGAAAAAAATAGTAAAAACTGATTCAATTTATTTCCTCAAAATTAAACGATTCAGTATCGTCTTTGTAATTCTACTTTTGTTCTTTTTTCTTAATCTGAGGTTATAATCTCTCGTCAAAAAATACAGTAAAGTATTCTATTTCATTTATCTCAGTTCTTGGAGATAATTCTGCTCTTGCCCTATCGCATATGACATAAAATGAATTCATTATGAAATTTTCTCTTCTTTCCAAAATTCGTAACCGCCTTCTTTACTTTCACCGAAAATAATTTTTTCTCTACAAGCTTTGCCCAGCTTCCTCTTCAAATGAGAGCCCTGATAAATCAATTGCACCTTGTTCCACTTTTCCAAATTCATTTCTGAAATTTTGGATATAATTTTCTAGGGATTTGCTTGACTATAAATCCTTTTAACAGTTCACATTCAACTTATTACAATGGTTTGCTAATAGAATTTATTCTCTGGAGAATAATATTTCCATTCATGGTCATTAGGGAAGTTTCATATTTGTGTTCCATAAGGGAAATTGCCTCCAGTATTATGATCTTTTTTTCCTCATTCCTATCACGGATTTCAGCCAGGACTTCTTTTATTGATCTTTATCTTGTTATTAAGACCTAAATTCAACTAGCTTGAAATAGTTCGCTTTGAACTAGACATATGTTTTATCACATAACTTCATTTTGTTTCATTTATCTTCATTAGTAAAATACACTGATGGAAATAAAAATCCCAATACCAAGAAGGAATTGTGCTGTATCAACGGAATTTGGTAGACATGTTTATACATCTGAAAAATGGCTTCCATTCAAATTTCGCGTTAGGCCATAATCTTGGTGCTATGCGAATCAAGTGCACTTGAAAAACGTGCTATAAAGTTCATGAATGTTATTAATCATTGAGATTCGATGTTGTGAGTTGATGTGATTCCAGAATGACTTTAAGAAGACGAAGAAGCTATTATCAAAAGCTTGCTGAGTTTGAACGAGGTAGTATAATAAAGCTAAAAAAAAGTGGAATTATTTCCACGATGTTGCAGAGAGACTTGGTAGGAATGTATCTGTGGTGCATGATTTTTGGCAACAGTGGTCCCGAAAATTCACTACCTCAAGGAAAATGTGGTTTAACCAAGCACGAGTCACCACTGATAGAAAAGACCACTGTATTCACCAATGGTTGCGGTACATCGTAGTACATCTACAGCAGAAATTACAGTTTTTTCGGCACCAGAGTGACACAGTGAACTGTAAAAATTCAATCGCTTGAGAAATAACTTCTAGCCAGACGCCCTGTAGCGTTCATACCATTAGCTCCAAATCACTGACATCTGTGACTACGCTGGAGAGCATCGAAGAGCAAAGTGGTGATGTGTTCTCTGATTAAAGTTGTTTCTGTCTGTGTGTCAGTGATGCTGTGGCGTAACAGAGAATATTAGGGCCACCCTGCAAAGTCAGGTTTTGGGCCCAAGCCGTACTTAGCGTCATCCCCCTAGAGTCCTGTCCCGTGAAGCAAAGGTTGCGGGGGAGGAGGGTGCGTTACGTAACTACAGTGATGGCTGTATATTGATTAGAAGGCCAAGTCAGAGCATGCAAACAACCTTTCTGCGGCCAAGACTCACTGGGTCTGCACCCAGAGTTAAGGTTTGGCGCGAGCAATTTTCTTTGATTGTAGGAGAACTCTCGAGTTTAATTCACACACCCTGACTGTAAACTTGTTCGTCAGTCTGGTGATTCAAACAGTTGCACTGCCATTTATAAGCATCATTCAAGAGGTGTTTTACAACAGGAAAACTTGCACGCTCATTCTCTGTTGAAACCCGACATGCTCTGCAGAATACCAAGATGTTACATTGGCCTGCTAGATTACCAGATCTGTCTCCAATCGAACACGAATGAGACATTATTGGAGGGAAATGACAGCGTCATCCAGAACCAGAATTAAACAACCTTATATTGACCGACCAAGAGCAACAGACATTCCATTTCATCCACAAACTGAAATCCGGTACTTGTACGACACATTGTATGCACGTTTGCATGCTCACATTTAAAATTCTGGTGGTTACATTTGTTTTTAATGTACCATCACTTCATATTTCAAATGGCTCTTCTCGTGCTTTCATTAACCTGTGATCTTGAAACTTTAATGAATTAAATATGTTACTTAGACAAATGTATTGCCGATGTTTCATTAGTTTACAATCATTTTTTTTTTGTTGGGATTTTCCCTCATCATTGTAAGATGCATCCGAGAGTAACTAAACATGACTGTGAACTAAGAACGAACTTGTATGGGTCAAATAGTATTCGCTTGTTAGAAATAAAATTTGTGTAACAAAACGTATGCGAAAATTTAGTACAGATTGCAAAAATACAGATGTACGAAAGAAAAATGGTTAGAGCTGCTACACGATTCAAATCCGTGGAAATCATCTCATCGTAGAGCCCTCATTGCCAGTAGAGCTCTGGGGGCCCCTGGTGGTTGCCACCCATTTAATGCTCCTCTGGGTGTACTTGTTTCTTGGAGGATATTGCCAACTTGCAAGCCACCTCCCCAAGGCATCCCAAATATTTTCAATGGGGTTTAGATCTGGAGAACATGTTGGACGTACAAGTCGTTGAATACCCACTCTGTTTGAACAATCCTAAACAGTAGCTGTTCGATGACATGCTGCTTTGTCGTCCATGAAAATCATTTTATCATCTCCAGAGCCAAAGAAAAGGTGAACATGAGACAAAACTTAATTAATGCATCGTTTTAAATCGTCCCAATTTCAAGTACATGTAGAGACATGTGGCAGTTGATCCTGGTACAGGACTATTCCATTATACTGTAAGTATGTTATCGGTCTCTTTTTGGGTATTTTCAGGTCAATAAGCAGTACCCCTCTCCCGCCATATAAGTTTTCATCTTCAATCAGACCTAATACTGAGTCTTCTCTGATTGGAGAACAGTACACAAGTCCATCCCTGATCAGTCTCTATCCCACGATCTCAACACAGGCTTTTTGGTGAAGTATGGACAACGGGGCACGTACGACAGATCTGTGAGCGTAACCACTCCCTCTCCTAAACGCATGACTACGGCTTTTTGGAAGATCCACTTACCTGTGGAAGCCTGCTATCTGTGGATCCACTTACCTGTATGTCATATACCTCTTACGATGTTTGAAGATGCTTTTGCGATAAGACAATGTACCTATCTTCTGTAAGTGCCGTATTTCTAAGACGATCTCTTTCATAATGCTTGCTACATATTCTAGGACTTTGAAATACTTTCCGAAGTCTTGAAACAATGCCGTAAGCGATATTTAGCTTCCTGGCAAAGTTTGTTGGTTTTTCTCCCTTCTTCAATCTTTCCAACAAGGCGTCCGAGCTCTTAAAATCATTAACTTAAGTATTCCTGATAAACATAAACCATCAATTCATTTGAAAGGAATGGCCTCGAATATATAGGAGTGGATTTGATTTGATTTTAATTTACGTCACAAGAAATCTGAAAAATATGGGTGATGGACCTCGTAATTTTGAGCCAATCAAGTAAAACAAGCTGGCACCCCTCTTTAATTTTCTACATCACGCCAAATGGAGGACTTAAAGCCGCAACAGCTTTACCAGGTCTCAGCCTTTCTACACGGTTTGTTTTCAGTAATCCAAGGTTTTGAACCTGTGACTCGATAACGCCACAAGTTTGTGATTATGATCGTTCGGCTACTGCAGCAACTATATAGGGGTGGGAAAAATATAAAAAAATCAAACTTTTTCACAACTTCATCTATACGTTTTATATGTGCTTGGTGATAATTTCTGGACAATATGCAGGACGGTAGCCGATAGTACAGAGTGTTTAACCGATTTGCCAAGGTTTTTAGTTTAGTTTATTGAGGACTAACCTAAAAATCACGGTTTGGGGCGAATGGAATAGCCAGCTCAATCTCCAGACCTGAATTCGATTGAGTACATTTGGAACTGCCTTGATAGACGTTTCTGTTTTAAGTACTCCTAGGTCGTTGCATTAGATGGAACAAGGGTTATACTTCGCGTTTGGTCTTCGCTTCCCATTTCGGTGTGTGATAACTTAGTTGGTAACATGGAAAGTCAATGCCGCCAATGCATTGAAGTCAGAGGGAACACATTCCTTATTAGAAACCCATTTTTATAATGTTTCCATGACATTTATGCGCATAAAACTGTGATGTATTGCTGTCTCCAAGAATGGATTTTTCTACCGACAGGTCATTTTTGTTGTAAATCATGTTTGTGTGTTGCCTTCAACAAAATATTGTTAAATGTGACACAGTACGTTTTCTCCAATTTTCTTGTTTTTGTGTTTATTTATTTTCAAATTAAAAGCAAAAACACAGGTTGTACCGTAACTTTGAGGGTCAGCATATACATGTGTAAAGACTGAAATCCTGATTTACATTACGTAATAGAAGTAAAAGTTATTGAGTCAATCATTGATCTTACATGACTCGAGATTTGCGTACAATAACACTGAAACCTCTACATGGGTGGCATTTTCTCGGTCAAGTAGTGCGATTTCAATTTTATCAGTATGTTTGATGTAATCCCACAGTACCATTTTTTTCTTCACGGATGTCTTACGATGATATTTGTTGATATACTTTGATATCTAGAAGCCTCGTGATTCAAAGATTGTTTGTTTGTGTATGATCAGAATTTTTTTTCACTCTTAACCGAGACAGGAATTTCAGTGACATAATCTGAGATAAACTCTTTCTTTCCTTTCACCATAATTTATTTCCCTTGAAATGAAGCCTTTTATAGTCAATTTGATTAATTCTTTGATGGATATTACGGCAACGTTAGTTCGTTCTCTCATGGCCCAATTGAATTAACACGGCTTAAATTCTTACGAGTGATTTATTTAAAACTGGAATATTCTAACAATTCACGATTTTATAAATGAATTATGCGTTCAAAGATACTTTCTAAAACTAAAGTTTTGGAAAGTATTTTTGAATGTATTTTCGAACTTATACGGCTATTCAATAATAATAATAATAAACAATACGACACATGGCAAATATGAATGAGTTCTTCCATAATTTTTTGATAAAAGACCATAAAACGAGATGTTTATAATATTCCTCAGAATTTAATTTAAATGAAACTATTTTTTTAACAGACCTAAACTTCTTGACAGTACTTGATGTCAATGATTCTGAAAGTGATGTAAATGTTCTCTTAAGTAGGTTAGGCGCTAAAAAAAGTGGATACGGCAGTCGAGTGGTAATGGTCACGGGCTCCAGGCCAGCGTGTCATGAGTTCGATTCCTAATGTAACTGAAAACCTGCTAGATAGAAGGGTTGATGCAAGTCAAATCAGTCTTGGATGAAAGTCCTTCCAGTGGCATGGTGTTGTAGTTTGAAGAGGAAATGCCAGCTAGGTATTGTTCACGCCCCTTGACCATGGTTCAGAATTCCAAACAGTGCTAGAATAATGTATAATATTTCTTCTTTTTCTTACTCTTTGTGTTTTCTTTTTATTCTTCTTTTTGCTTTGTATATTTGTATTATGTATACGTATGTATGTCGTCCAACCGGTATAGTGGTTAGTGACGCTGACTGCGGGGTGCCGTAGGGACTGGGTTCGAATCCCGGAGAAGACATGGATGTTTGTGCCTTTGCGGCATGGGGTACTCTAAATAACCATCGAGCCGCAAGTTGTCCTCTCATGTATTTGGTGGAAGGGGAAGAGAGGTGGAAGGCCCATGGCCACCCACAGGGTTTTCTCTCTCTAAATTTTGGCGTGGAACCGAGCAAAATCGTACTGTCACCTGCATGGTGCTCAAAGCTAAGGCTAACGACAGGCGTAAAAATTCTATCCCTTACCCGTGATGAATTTCACGGGCCTCGATCTGACTTCGTCAGGCGGGTCGCAGTAGTCACAACAACATATGTATGTATATCATTAAATTTGTATTATGTTATTTTACTGTCTTCTGCTGTTTAAAATGTAAACTTTGATTTTTTTTCTTTCAATAAATACTGGACGTGGGGGTAGTTGTTTCCCGAGGGATCGGTTTGTAGTTCTAAATCCTCTTCGGGTGAGGTCGGTTGCTTGAACATTCTGTTAATAGCCCTTGGGTTCCTTTATAGTGCGACGTTAATAAATACTCTCTCTCTCAAATACTGGAGCTAAAACAATTTAACTAGGATAAAAAAAACCGTAATGCATTCTCAAAAATTAAGTTTTCATAGCTATAAAATGTATATTTGTTTGGTATTCATTGATTTATGTTGATATTACAGTCCAAAGCTTTTGAGGAGCAGCTATAGACAAATGGTTTTTGTCGCAAGGTACATAACTGACGACGTTCGAGTAAGTCTTTTTTTTTTTGCACCACCAACATTCGCATGGTACAGTTAATGAACAAGCATGTTAAATAGAATTTTATTTTAAAACTGTTCAGTGTGCTGCGTAAATTAGAAGTAAAGTGGTATCTCAGGTGTTTGACATTGTCTCTTGACCTTGGTTCAAAATTACTTGGTCCGTCACCAACACCTCGTCGTCCAATCTGATAAGATGTTGAGTAAATCAACCAAATAAATCTTCGAACAAAATTGCATAATTTCATTCCATTCTTCAAGAAAATGTAAGATTACGATTTAAAAAAAATCCCAAAATAAATTATGATTACAAAACTCAAGACATACATCTAAAATTTTTTCAAATAGTCTATACAATTTCTCAAGTTTTTAAATCCTTTCAATAACTGTCAAACGATATTACTATAAAAACCTTTTAATAATTCGGACCAGAGAAAGATATTGAGATATATGAAAATGTAGTATGTGCACTGCCTATTGACCCATTCTGATATAATCTTACTAATAGGAGTTATTCATCGCAATTTGCTTAAAATTCACCTTTTCCATTTTGATTTATAAATATATTTCAACTGCAGACAAATAATGTCTAAAACTGGATTTATGATTTATTTGTAACAATTTAATACATCAGCTTAGATCTAAATGAGGGAGAATTGAACAAAGAAAAGAATTTAAGTAAGCATACTTTTTAGGAAAGTTATTTCACATCCGTGTAAAAATATTGCAAATTATCAGTAAAAAAGTTACCTTGCGCTTGAGAAGTTGATGAAAAACACACAAGCATCAAAAATTTCATTTGTCTAAAAATTTCATTTCTCTAAATTTCAATGAAATATTGGTTAAAAATTTATTTTTCTCTGCCAATATTTTTTCCCTTCTAACTAGTTAATTTCTATGAATTCCTATGAGACTTTTTTAAAAGTATTTTTCCTTTTGTGGCAAAAGAAAAATATTGATCATTGATTGTAAAAAATCATTGCTCATATTTTACCAGAAATTAAGGCATTGACAAAATTAAGGAACAATTATTTAAATTGTATTCCATCGAGTTTTAAACTAATCTTTTCAAAATACTTCGGTTATTATTATTATTTTTAAGAAATAACATTCGATATTTATTTGAAAATGCGGTAGAAACTGAATTATTCTTCAATAAAAACATTTTTATAATGTTTGATTTTATTTATTAGCAATATGTTAATTCTCCCCACCCTTCCCTAAAAAATAGAACTAAAACTGGCATACAAAAAATAATATTACATAAACAGCAACAATTACACCAAGCTACATGGCACCACTTTCATGGAATTTCTTAGAATTAATTTCTGTGTACTTTGTTCTCCTTCACCCCATCCCAAATTTGGAATAAAACAATAGAATGAATTTTTTTGGTTCTAAGAACCTCTTTTTTTCTTTTTTGTGAGAGATACTACTGTATAAACACTCGTAAAAAGGGCAATAGCAAAAATGCGGTAATATCTGCCAGGTAAACAAAAGATAACTGCACCAAAGGTTAACCAATTTGCTTTACAACTGCGCAGACATTTTGAAGATCCGATCTCAAAAGGAACGCTTCCCCGGAAAAAGAAAATGAATGCACACACACTAAGTTCTTGATAAGATATCGACGAGTAGAGATGAAAACTAGGCTTTTTTATTATCTTGTTTGTGTATATTATTGTAAGTTTGTTGACCCACGGCGCAAATTAATGTGCGATGATTGGAGCAAAGGAATTAAGAGATAGGATGTGATTTCCTCTACACGTTCCTTCCGCTTTCGGAAATGATTTAGCGAGATCTGAAATTCACATGAATGTTTTACAGTGAAATGACAATTGAATAGATAAAAAATATCTCTGCGCTTAGAACTTTGTTTTTTAAAAGTTAAACTCTAGAGATGACAATATTAAATTGTATAATTAAAGTAGTAGTTTTGGATTTTATTTTTGTAGATCTGCATTAGAATAAATTAAGTAGTAACAAATTTAATTCGTAAGAAATATCAAATAAAATTGAAGTTTTCAAATAAAATGCAGAAAACTCGAAAATATAGTTATGAAATGGATTACTTTAAATGCCCTGATACCGAAATTGAATAATCTGTAATAATACATACTTAATATTACTAAATAAAATATGTATGTTGACGTACAGAATGCGTATTTAACTTTTTAATAATTGATTAACAGAAGATTATTCACTTTTGGCAACATTTTTTCAATTAAACTCCAACGCTTTCATGAAACATTTTTAACGATGGATTTTAAGCGTGAATCAAAAATATTTAATTCATTTCTAATCTTATAAAATTATATTTCAGATGATAAACAAATTTATATTTTCAATCAACAGACGATAATTCTTAATACGTAGTATCAATTAAAAATAAGAATTTTCCAAAAAAAGCCCCTTTTTTAAGTATCTAATTTCGACCACTTACTTTCACTTATTGAGTGTACAATATTTTTTTTTATGAACCTTTAAATAGTTATTTTCAGTAGTAAGCGTATTATTTAAGATGACTGCTTATCTTCAGACCCATTTTTTTTTTTTTAATAAAAACAAGTTTTTGAAACAAATTGAGTGTTTTTAGGAAGAAAAAAAAATGTAAATATAAATATAAATATATATGCATAAAATTTTTTTAAATAAATATTGTACTTTTAGAAAAATTGCTTGTTTTTAAGGAAATTTTACCAAATTTCTACTAAAACGCGTAACACTATAAAAATTTCTAATACAATTATCATAATTTTCTTTATACACGACATACTTATTACGGTGCTCTTCAAAATGAACCAAAATCTAAGAGAAGTATTAAAATACAAAAAAATTACAGACAATTATACATAATAGTATGAAAATTTTGATATTTTTAAAGTTTTTTCTTTATAAAAGCTTAACTAAATGAAAAAATATTTAACCTACAACAAAACTTATTTTCCACTTTATGAAAAATAGTATAATAAACATTCCCGCACAAAATTTCAAAACGTTACCTGGTTAGGCTCTTGAAATATCATGTATCTGGTAAAGAGTTTCTTTCAAAAACATAATTTTGAGAAAAACGCATTTAAAGTTTTAACTTACCACCCTTTTGCATAGAGGGATGTTTTTTTAAAATCACTATAACTTTATTTCTATTTCGTATAAAGGAAAAAGAAAAACTGTTTTGGAAACAAAAATGTTCAAACTATAAGATTTTGAAATAAAAAAAAAATGCCTTATATGTAGACGAAAAACGACATTTTCAAGGTAGGCAGTCACATTAAAGAAATAATGTATAACAAATAATATGTTCTAATAAATTAAAACAATACATTAACGCGTATGCAGTTTCTTAGCAAACGATTTATTTTAAGAATGGAAGACTCAGAATAATTATCATGGCTTCTATCTCTATCTCTTTTTTTATTATAGAATTAACTAGCATCCCAGTGAATAAATAGACTAAGAGGAGAAAAAAGCGCAGGATATATTTTTTCAATAAATGAATTTATTCAACTTCAGGACGATACATAGTAAAGGAGAAAAAAAAACGTGCTTAATGATTGCAAGGCGGCAACCTATTAAATAAATATGTTTTTCCATGGTTACCGAAATACTACGTAACATACAAAGTTTTTTTTTGGTGATGACTTATCTATAATAAATGTAGCTTTTCTTAAAATGGATTAAATCGTTAATCTTAACTATAGAACATGAATTTTGTAAAAATAACGAAGAGAAATGGATTTTTTTAAGGAAAGCTTTTGAATTTAAGAAGAAAAAGAGGATTTTTAAAATTTGCTATAATATATGCGTTATAAGATAATAAAATGCATTTTATGTACATTTTCTTCGAATTTTCGTAAAAAAAAAATTATTTTACAAGGAACTATATAAACTCTCTTGAAGTATTTTTAAGGAATTAGATCTTAGAGAATATAATGAAAACAGATTTTTTTAAATATTTTTGATGTGTACTAAATTTACAATTTAATGAATTAAATGAGGAGAATACTTTATACTCGATAACCATCGTTGTTATTTAAACAATTAAAGACTGATTTACAGAATACTCATCATAAACAGAAAATTCTGATATGCCGCCCATTCGGTTTAGTGGTTAGTGACGCTGATTGCGGTGCCATAGGAACTGGGTTCGAATCCGGGAGAAGGCATGGATGTTTGTAAATGTATAGTGCCTTCGCGACAGGGGGGTACTTTAAATAGCCGTCGGGCCGCAAGTCTTCTTGTGAGGTTGGTGGAAGAGGTGGGAGAGGCCCTAACCCCACCAGGGATTTCTTCCTAAAAATTGGGATGGAACCGAGCAAATTCGTTCTATCACCTGCATGGTGCTCCAAGCTAAGGTTAACGACAGGCGTAAAAATCTAGTCCTTAGCCGCGATGAATTTCGTGGACCTTGATCCGATGTTAATGTCGATCAGGTGGCATAAGTAACAACAAAAAATTCTGATATTAATTTCTTGTAGTAGTAAAATATCCAGAATATATAGGAATGGGATTTTTCTCAACATTCTTAAATTTGTGAGAAAAAAATTTTTTCTATTTCTCTCTATAAGATACATTCTATTTGACATTCGAAGACATATTCTATTTATATAAATCTTTATTTTGTTTCATTTTATTTTTTAACATAGCTAAAACATTCATTATTACTGAACCATTTAATACTGTAGTATAAAAATAAAGCCTTTCTAACTTTGCACTGCCCTCCTTCATCTGCTTTTCTAAAATAGATATTAAGATGTTACTTTTAAAAATCAATATCTTCAATAACATTGAAATATTCTTAAAATATCTAGACGCATTCTAATAATAAAATTTTTGTTCAAATTATGAACAGAAATATTGTACTAGAAAGCAAGGCATTAGATGAAAAATGTTTCTAGATTTCTTAAATTTTTTTTATTTTTCAGAATTGACACCACTATACTCGTTCAGGTACTACGTTCGGAATCGTGATTTTAAAAAAGCGCATAAATGGATAATTTTCGTGATATTTAGTGTCACAGATTAGAATGCATGTATAAAATTGTTTTAAGGACATTTTGACAAATTTTTAAAAATTTAAATACAATATTTTGGCAAAAAATTAACTTAGAATAACCTTTTTTCAAAATGTTCTCCTTTTATAAAAATGCTTCTAAAATAATAATATTTTGCTTATATAAAGTAAAGACTTCTCCAGAGAGTTTGAACTATTTGTTTTGAAAAATTCACATTATTTTCAGAGTTACAACCAATTGAAATAATTATCGGCGTTTTTTTCTTAAAATTTCTCCCATTTATTGTCGTAAAACATGGATAAACCCACTTCTAAGTTATATATTTCAAAAATTCTAGTTGAGGTACGTCTGTACGGAGGTCTGAGCTATAGACAGGCAAAATATTATAATAAAAGCATTTTTCATAAAAGGAGAATATTTTGAAAACAGGTCATTCTATGTTCATTTTTTGTCAAAACATTGTACTTAAATCATTTTTTATTGTAATACTATTCTTAAAACAATTTTATATAAGTTTTCTAATCTAAGTGACACACTAAATATCATAAATATTATCCATTTTTATAAGCTTTTGCAAAATCACGGTTCCGAACGTAGTCGAATACCTTAAACTAGAAAAAATAATTCAAGTATTCCTATTGAATGATTTTACTGACTTAGATTCGAAAAATATGCTTGAAGTAGAAAACTTGCAGTATGTAGGTTTTTAAGTTATCTGTAAATGCTTCGTAAACTAATCCTTTCTTACTTTCAAGGAGCATCTATTCGATAAGATATTTAAAATTTTTTAAATTTTAAATGTGAGAGAGAGATTAAATCTTTCTCTCTCTCACGTGGTAAAACCTTCGCATGGAAAGAACTGGAACATCATATCTAAATCGATAAATGAAAAAGGAATGTAATCTTAATGCAGGTAAACAATGATGCTTGTTTTTTTTATATAAAAAATAAAATATTTTAACCCATTATCCTCTAATATCCCATTTTGTGAACACATTTTTTTTGTGTGTGACTTGTCTATTATATTTATATAAAACAAGTATAATATATAAAAAAAACTTTTTAAGTCAATTCCTACTTTGAAGGAATGAATAGAAAGCATTTTATTAACGATTGAAAATTGGAATATATATATATATATATATATATATATATATATATATATATATATATATATATATATATATATATATAAAATGAGAGAGAGTGAGTCGTCCAACCGTAATAGTGGTTAGCGATGTTGACTGCGGTGCCGTAGGGACTGGGTTCGAATCCCGGAGAAGACATGGGTGTTTATAAATGTATAGTGCCTTTGCGGCATGGGGGTTCTCTAAATAGCCGTCGAGCCGCAAGTCCTCTCGTGTGGTTGGTGGAAGGAGAAGAGAGGTGGGAGGCCCCTGACTACTTCCAGGTGTCCTCCCTCAAAATTGGGGTGGAAACGAGCCAAATCGTACTGTCACCTGTATGGTGCTCAAAGCTACGGCTAACGACATGCGTCTCTTAGCCCTTTGCCATGATGAATTTCGTGGGCCTCGATCTGGCCTTTGCCGATCAGGTGGCATCAGTAACAACAACATGAGAGAGTGAACTAATAGAAGGAATTGAAAAAAGAGCATGTGTGATTTGTCTGCATTGTTGTAACAATGCACACCCGGTATGACTGAAAAAAAGGTTTTCGACGCCAACTTTTGTCTTTGTTTTAACAGTTACATTGTTACAACAATAGAGACAAATCTAAGTTGGCGTCAAAAACCAATAATTAAATTAATTAATTAATATTTGAAAAACTGCATTAACATCAAGTGTCATCCACTACAAGTTTTAAAAAATGCATTTGAACTGCATTGGATTAATAGAAAGTATTTTACTAACGACTGAAAATTTGAACAAGATATATATATATATATATATATATAAATATTTAGAGAGAGTAAGCTAATAGTAGAAATTGAATAAAAGTGGTTAAGACGGTCTTCTGTATTAACACTGCATAATTTTTGAAAATATGATTTGCTTATTATTATTAATGCTTATACTGTTCACATTATCAAAAATAATCTAAAACATTAAATCATCTATATTTTTAATGAACAATGTTGTTGTTACTTATACCACCTGATCGACAGTAACATCAGATCAAGGCCCACGAAATTCATTGTGGTAAGGTGCTAGTAGTATGCCTGTCGTTATTTGTAGATTTGAGCACTATACAGGTGACAGTACAATTTTTTTACTCGTTTCTACCCCAATTTAGAAGGAGAACATCCTGGAGGCAGAGGTCTCCCACCTCTCTTTCCCTTGCACCAACCTCACGTGAGGACTTGCAGCTCGATGACTATTTAGAGTACCCCATGCCGCAAAAGCACTATACTTTTGCGAAAATCCATGCCTTTTTCAGGATTCAAACCCAGGCCCTACGGCACAGCGTCACTAATCATTACACCAGATGGGTGGCAAGAAACAATGTGATTCACATTATATTTTTGTTACTCATTCGTTTAATATTCAAATAATACATTACAATGACTGTTCAAGGTATAAGATATTTTTGACGGAGTAAGTTTTAAAATATTCAAAATTCTTCGAACTTACCACATATTATAACTTCAAATGACATTTTAAAGCAAATTACAATGCTCAACTAGTTTGGAAGGGGGTGAGGAGAAATAAGGTATCGCTTTCAAACTGTGAAATGATTCTTTCTGATCTTTTTTTAAGCAAAAAGACCTGTTTTTTAATTTATACATTGTTCTTCATAAAATGTTTTTAATGCTTCAGTTTTGTAAGTCTTTCAACATTTAATTTTCTTATAATGGAAAAAAGCAGATTTAACTTTTATAGATATATTGCTTAAATAGTTCTCTCGATGAATTCAAAATTTTTGATTTTATTGCTGAAATAATTTCCATAGAAAACGAGCTTTAAGCAGCTACTTTCAATTGTTGGTCACAAAAGATAGCTGGTGCTAAAATCATAAAGGTTTTAAAAACTGAATAATTAGCATAAAGTTATTTCCAATTATCGTTAACTAGTTTTCTGCAGTAAAATATATTGAAACTTTGTCATTGATTGGAATATAAATTTGTACGAAAGGAAATGTACTGAGTCCAGTGTCATTTATGTTTCCTCATTGAAGAAATATTTGTTTATTTGAATTTTTCGAATGCTTTTTGTTTATGTAAACTGAGAGGAAACACATATATACAGTGGTGGCTAAAATTGTGGACACTTTTTTAAATTATGTTTTTTAAGTATGTATGCTTATAGAAAATTTTAAGCAGCACAAAATGCTAAGTATTTTATGTAATTAAAAAGAGAATTTAATACTGAATTCAATACAAAAAAAGAAAATTCAAATATTTTCAACGCAAAAAAAGTTATGCTGCAATAACTGTCGATATACATTAGATACTCCTGATAGCAGTGAACTTAATGAGGTTCCATTAATTCTTTAATACAGCTTCAAATACACTGCTCAAAACAATTAGGGGAGCACATGATTTTAACAAAAGTAAGCAAAGATGTATACCCATAAGTAACATAAAATGAATCATCCATAATGTAAAGCCTACCAGGAAACGGAAGAAGAAAACTTTATATGCAAATAAAAGTTCATGACGTCAAAAACCAGAAAAAGGAGATAAGGGCAGAAATCGGGATGTTGCAGAAACGTCTGTTTTATTGCCATAACTGTGAAATTCGATTGCGCAGTATTTTTTTTTTGAGACAAGGTTACTTGAGAATGTCTCAACAACGTGATTTACCGGAATCCATGGCATGGC
This sequence comes from Trichonephila clavipes, assembly GCA_019973935.1. Classification (NCBI taxonomy): domain Eukaryota; kingdom Metazoa; phylum Arthropoda; class Arachnida; order Araneae; family Nephilidae; genus Trichonephila; species Trichonephila clavipes. The sequence continues at coordinate 1,100,359 of BMAU01020281.1, read as the reverse complement.
GTGTTATAGGCAGACTGGAATCCGGGCAAACACAACGTAGTGTCGCGGACGCTGTTGGTGTCGCCAGAAGTGTTGTTGCAAGGCTGTGGAATCGATTCCAAGAAACAGGAAATGTTAGACGTCGACCAGGGGCAGGTCGGCCACGCGCCACTACATCAACTAATGACCGGTATATACAGTTAACAGCCCGTCGAAATAGAACAGAGAATGCTACGCAGCTGCAAAGACAGTTGCTCTTGGCAACAGGATGAAGGGTGTCCAGCCAAACAGTATGTAATCGGCTTCATGAGGGAGGGCTCTATGCACGTAGGCCAATGGTCTGCATTCCGTTGACCCCACGCCACCGTACGGCTCGAATAAGATGGGCTGCTGAACATCGAGATTGGGAGCAACATGATTGGAGCCAAGTGCTGTTTACAGACGAGTCCCGATTCAGTTTAGAGTGTGACACCCGACGTGTTCTTGTATGGAGGGACAGGGGCACTCGAAATAACCCCGCATTCGTTCGTGAAAGGTCACAATACAGAAGAGCTGGTTGGATGGTATGGGGTGGAATCAGCATAGGCGGACGTACGGACCTGCATATCATTCGGAATGGCACTTTGACGGGCCGAAGGTATGCAGACGAGATACTTCGACCTCATGTCCTCCATTACGCTGGAGCCATTGGAGATTCCGTTGTTTTCCAGGATGATAATGCCCGACCGCATAGAGCTCGTCTGGTGGAGAACATGCTTGAAGCTGAAACAATACAGCGTATGGAATGGCCAGCATGCTCTCCTGACCTGAATCCAATCGATCATGTTTGGGACATACTCGGACGACGTATTGCTGCGCGCCTGCTACTGTCCGAGACTTGGAGATTGCACTTCTTGAGGAGTGGAACAGTATTCCCCAAAGTCTGATCGATAACCTCATCGCATCCATGGCAAACAGTTGTGCAGCAGTCTTAGCTATTCGAGGAGACCACACGCCCTATTAAAACTCATGCATCATGTCTAAACAGTACCTTTTTTTAACGTTTACTTGTAACCAAATTGTTGCCCTAAATCATCCTTTCATGTTTTTTTTCCATATTTTCAAAGAATTAAAGCTTAATTCCAAATTTTTTTACGCCTTTTTTCTGTATTGCGCATTGATACGCGTGTACTATGCATTGTATGCCAATACGTGGCTATCTCACACGGTTTTCTTCACTTTTCTGCTTGCTCCCCTAATTGTTTTGAGCAGTATAGATGTTTTATTTAGCTGAAAATAGTTTTTAGCTCTTTCTTTGTTATTACATGATGCCAGGAAACAATTATATCCTCAATTAGCTCCTTTTTATTTCATGTGTACCTCATTCGGACAAGAGTTTTCAAACGGTGCCACAAGTTTTCGATAGGATCGAGGTCAAAATTGTTTCCTAGCAAGCACAACAACACAATTATCTAACAACGGTACCAGACTTTCAGTTACTTTACTGTGTGGCAAGGAGCAGAATCTTGCAGAAAAATAAATGAAGCATTGTTGGTAAATAGATCCCTGTTGGAAGGCAGAAGTTTGGGTTCTAGAATGGTGTCAATATATTTTATGACATTCAGTGTTCCATCGATGATATGAAGGCGACCAATACCATCTGCTGATATGCATAACTAAACTATGTAGGTACTTCACTATAAAACTATGAAGAGAGAGAGAGAGGTACTTCACAGTTGTGCCTGGATGCAGTCAGGATGTAGCGTTTCTGGTTTCTCTCTCTCTGCGTCTTACATATTTAAGGCTACCACTACTGAAAAACGATATTTTAATTTCCTCCCTCCATATAAATTGTGAAAATAATTAATTGTCCAATTAATGTGTTTCATTGGCCACTGTAGCCCCTTTTAGTGCTGCTGTAAATTGAAATAGGGCCTTTTTCGTGGAATTCTACCTTTTAGTCTTTGCTGATCTACTCCTGGTTATTTTTGAACCGACAGAAACACCAGAGCACCACTCAGATCACTTCTGATGGATGTCCATGAAATTCTTTTATCTCTGAGATATAGTATTTTTGTTCTTCTGTCATCAACAGATGTGCACCTTTCCTGGTGTTTTCCTGCTTTTTTTTTATTAAATTTGTCTCCTGACATCTTAAACAAAACTTTCAGTCTCCAGATGTAGTCACTGAATTACCCACCTGTTTCAAATTGCATCAGCTTCAAAGTTGAGTTGCAAGATTCTACCCGAACAAATTACATTTTCAAATATCTTTTTAACTAATTGCGATATAGGAATATAAATGGGAAAACATGCATTGTCATCCAAACTAAATGTGTGTACAAAATTTCAGCTCAATCGGTTGAAGACATCAGCTTCAAAATTGAGCTGCAAGATTCCACCCGAACAAATTACATTGCAAATTAAATAAAAGCTTGTAAAATAGGACAAAGATCACTGACAAACATCTTGAAATTGTATTAAGAATTGAAACCTCGTCTATTGAATCCAATATCAATTTGCTTATTCAACAAAATCAAATTCATCCATCTGATTAATTTGAATTTTTTCCATCGTTTTGAAATCCAAACTAAATGTGAAACGAAACTTTAACAAATTTAAAATAAATACTTACCTATACATATCTAATTCAAATTTTAAAAAAATTACAATAAAAAGAAGTTAATTTATTTTAATAGGACTACATAAAGTTAATTTTTATTTCAATTTGTTAAAAAATATTGTATATGTGGCCTAGCAAATTTTTCTTTTGCAATGTGTCCCTCAAACGGTTGTAGTTTAGACCAGCGGTCACCAAACTTTTTGACCTCACGGACCAATAAATTCATAATTTAAATACCACGGACCATTAATAAGATTTTGTGAATGTTAAATGTATTTATAAAAAAATTGTGATCTAAAAACGCAATCAATGCATCTTAAAACGTAACTTAACATGACAAGTGAGTATATTCCACATTTTTCTGGGGACCAGCGAAGTTTTCTCGCGGACCACCACTTTGGCGACCTCTGGTTTAGACACTCATGGTCTATAAGGTTAGAGAATCACAGAAAAAGATCACAATTTCTGTCGATTACTGTGTAAACTTACGATTTATCCTTTGTGATTATTCCCTTTAATATTGTTGGTAATGTTCAAACCTCTATAAAACCAACAATAAAAATTTATAATAGTTTTTTTCTGGACAAACAAAATAAAATAAATCAAATCGAAACTATTCGTATTTATGCACAATTTACGTGTTTAAGTTAAACATGCAAAATTTATAATTGTTTATATCTATATATATGGTGATGATATATTTATATGTATTTTCTATATATCTATTTTAATAAAAAGTTCGTTAGTTCTCTTGAAAATCGTTAAACGTTTTGTTTGTGAAAAAAAATCTTCCTCCATAAAAGGTATCTTTATTCCGTACCAATAATTCGTTGGAAGACTTGTTACGGCTTATTCACGACCAATAGCACGGAACAATTCATCAAGTTGATTTGTGTTGCATCTGCAATACGTTCATGGAAAAACGAATTGACATATTCGATCAGACTATTTTCAGACATCCGTAATCATATTTCACTCATATGTACCGAATGTTTAGAGATAAACCTTTCATTTAACTTTGTGTGTGTGATATTTTTTGTCACAACAGTGTGACGTTATATTTGTTGAGGTAATACGACGTATCTCTTTTGTAGCAACATAGCGTTTATTTGCTATAGTTTTCCGACACTATTTGCTGCAACAATGTGACGTCTTTGCAGGATATAAAATAACCAGATGTGATTTTTAGGAAGGAAGTTTTGAAGCAGTCAATTAAAAAAAATACTGTTTTGTTTTTTATCATAAAATTCGATTAGGAACAATTAAAGTCATTTTAGGCTTCAAAAAGAAAGGAAAAATAAAGTAAGCAATACAATTTATTCACAATTACCATGTTTCCCGATTGGATACGTTCTAAGAGAGCATAAGAAAGATTTAAACAGTATAACATTTGCCATCTGAGTGGCGTAGATGGTTAAGGGTTGGCCTTGTATGCTCAAGTTAGCGGGTTCGATCCCGGCTCAAGTCGGTGGATTTTCATGATGTAAAAAATCGACAGCGTTCATGTCGTATGATTTTGTGGTATGTTAACCCCCCGAATGCATGTTTGACCTGGGTGCTCTCGGCATAATTAAATTTCTAGTACAATTTCGCATCGCCAGAGCTCAGGGGCTTTCCACTGGACGTCAAAATTAAATTGTAGCAATTGGTATCCACCCATACGGCGACGCACATAAAAGTGATATTAACTCTCTTGGAATGTATAGGTCTGCAGTGCCAATTGCCGATTTGTAGTCCCATTTGAAAGAGAAAAAAACAATCCTGATTTTTACATTTTATTTCATTGAAGGAATTTAGATCTATGTTCAGAATTGTGCATCTCTGTATCTATAAAAAATGAGGAGCTCGGGAGGTAGTTTGATTGATTAATAGTTTATTAACCTCTCAACATGTGGGCACACAATAATACACTCAGGAACATTGAAAATATCGACCCAAGAAGAAAGCATCGGATTGAAATGAAATTTAATACACATAATGACACAGATGAGAGATTCACTTGATCTCAAAAACAAGACAATTAAACGAATACAGGGTGTGCAGCAACCCAAATACTGGGCAACTTCAATAGCGCGTTGGACCACCTCCAGCAGCAATACATGCCGCCTCACGATTCGGCATTGAGTTGATTAGACACCTTATGTTGTCCTGAGGCAGATGGACCCACAAATCTTGAAAAACCAACTCTAAATCATGTACAGAGTGACACGATGGCATCTACCTTTTTAGCTGATCCCACACGTGCTCTAAAGGGGACAAATCAGGGGAGCGGGCTAGCCATGGAAGAGTCTGAAAATGACGTAGGAAGTCTTGAGCAACTCTTGCTGTATGCGGACAAGCATTATCTTGCTGGAAAATTGCCTCTGGGAGACCATTTAGGAAAGGTCCTACATGAGGTCGAAGAATATCATCAACATAACGTTGGCCCGTTAAGGTTCCACGCATCACAATTAAAGTGGACCGGCTATCATAGGCTATGGCCCCCAGACCATTACACCAGCTGTGCGGGCAGTGTGACGTAGAACAGTGTGGTGGTGGGGGAATGTACCGCTCACCAGGGCGCCTCCACACCCGTACACGGTTATCATCTGTCCCTAAAACAAACCGGGATTCATCACTAAACACAACCTTTTGCCAATCTGTAACATTCCACATTGATCTGGCTTGTCACCACCGTAGACGCAGTTGCCGATGTTCCGGTGTTAAAGGGAGTGCACGGAAAGGGCGCTTGGACTTAAGATTTGCTTCTGCAAGGTGTCTGGAAATTGTTTCTGGAACAATTGCTACGCCTACGTCTGCTCGTATCGTTGAACGAGTCACTGTGAGGTCCACAAGTGCTTGCCGCACGATGCTCTCTCCTCGTGGTTTTCCTGGTCGCTCCAGACCCGGTTTTCCGCGCGTGGGTACCTTCTTGTGTCCACTGCTCCCAACAGTTTCTAATGGCACACTCCAAACGATCCACCTGGCCAGCAACACGGCGCGTCGACCAGCCTGCAGTTTTCATCCCATTGATCAGGCCTCTCTCAAACTCGCTCAACTGTGAGAAATGTCTTCTAGCACGTTTACCTGGCATGTTTCGCTTACCAAAGTCTTCCTACAATCGGCGGGTAATCGTCACGTTTATGAATCTTCGAATTTGCGCTGGCTTATATAGAACCCTCTTCCTGATTGTAGCGCCACCTCGGCGTGTATGAGCATACGTATTGGCACAAAGCTTGGCTCATTTGCATATCACATTACGCTGTACTTATTTGCAAAGTTTCGCGATTGTACTGAGCTTCCTTCTTGGGTTGATATTTTCAATGTTCCTGAGTGTATATGATATATGATGAAATATGAAAATTTCTCCCGAAATAGGAAAGATAGTAGCAGTGAAGAGATTTCAGGTGTCAGGATATACATATTAAATTTTCTTGTGCTTTTATATATGTTTAATATGATGTATTATTCGAAATAAACCTACGTTTCTATGAAATTTGATTTTCTTGGCGGCTCACACCTTAAGTTAAACCTTGTTTATTTGGCCGAAGTCAGCCTTTGAGTTTGTGACACTCTTGCTCTTAAGAGTGACTTTAAATAATTCAAAATAAACCGAAACGCACCCCTAGCTATTCAGCCTTTTATCACTTCAATACATAAAAATGGTATCAAAAAAGATTTGTTATTCTGAATCATGGTCAAATGACAAGGCAGGATGATTTTATAAAATTTCATCCAACGCACATAAGGTAACGTTAAAAATCAGTGTGCATAAATCTCAATATACTAAAATTAACTTTTAGGGAAATGAAAACTAGAACCTAACGACCCAAAGCCTTCTAAACTTCCATATTCTCTACGAAGCAGCTATACTGATGGGGGAAAAATCCCAACAACAAGAAAAAATTATTGTAGAGTAATGAAATTTGGGCAATGCAATTGACTAGTAAACATATTTAATTGATTAAATTTTCAAGATCACAGGTTAATTTAAACTCAAGAAATACATTTCAAATGTGAAATGCTGTTGCATTAATATCCGGTTTAACCTCCAGAATTTTGAATACAAATGTACATGCATTGTGTCATACAGGTGCCAAATGTCACTTTGTGGTATGGTATGCTTGTGGTGTCAATACTGGAATAGCCAGTGCTGGCTGGAGTGGTCATCCAATGATATCCTATACGGGCTCAATTAGAGACAGAAGTGTGTTTGGGATAATCACAAGAGTGCTCCTGCTGTCATATATATAAGAAATTGCTCCCAAGGTCATGACTCCAGGTGCATGGCCGATGTAACCGATGAACCGTGTAAACATGAAGTAACCGATTTCTAACAGCTCGTTTTGTCACTGTGGTACTAACTGAAGCAGGGGCGTAGCTACCACCGTTTCAGCCATATCAATGATACGGAGCCCCCAAGCTACAGGGCCCCCATGATGTGTAACTACAGTTCCACTAACAGGGTTCTCTTTTCTAATAAAGAGCCCCCAAGGAGTTTTGATACGGTGCCCACTCAGAACTAGCTACGCCAGTGAACTGCAGCTCGAATTTCTGTCGCAGACGTAGTATGATGTGCCATAGCCGTAAGTCCAGTACGGTGGTCTTTCCTTTCAGTAGTGCCACGTGGCCGACTAAAAAGCCAGTCTTCTTATGGCATCCTTTGACCACTGCTCCCAACAATCATGCTCAGTGGATGCATTCCGCCCATGTCTTTTTGCAATTTCGCGGAAAGAAAATACACCACGTATCTCTATTACAAGATCTCGTTCAAACTCGCGGTGAGCTATTGATAATAAGGTGACCAATCGTCCTCCTTTGTTAGGCTCTGTTCTTCCTCAAGAAATGTCCTCCCAACTGTCCTTCTTTTCAATATTTTACAACTAATCTGTTTATCTTTTGTATTATTTAAGGGGTGTTGGAAAGCTAAAATCTTATTTTTTTGACAATTTGAGATTTTTACATTTTCAAATTGTATAGATTTTTACCTTTCTAAAAATACCTTACCTAAACCTCTAGGGTAATTAAAAGCCCTTAAAATCTATTTTTAAATAATCGTTGAAACTGGGCACGCCTATTTGAATGGCGAAAAATGTAAACAAAGTACTTCATTTTTGCTTAAAAGTTTAACGTCTGATATAAACCAAAACACGTATCTTTTATTGTATAAATTGAGCCTTTTATTTTTTTCCCTAGACGATTAGAAGTCTCACTGTATACAATAAAATCAATTTATCTCAAAATGTAAATTTTGATGTTTGATGTACCTTTTCTGAGAAACTACTGTTCACAGGTATGTAAATTTTCTATGATATATTTATAATGATGGCCAATATATACTGAAATGAGCTTTTTGTAAAAAAATCAAAAATTAATTTTTTGCAAATTTTTTATGTGAAAAATGGGTCAAATGTCGCAAAGATATAAAATATTTCATAAATTATGAAAAAAGTCAAAAATAGCTAAAAGCTCCTTTAAGTATAATAAGAAAGGTGTATACTTTAATTGTATGAAAAATTTCAAGCATGTACACATAACAGATTTTGAGAAGAGGGACATCGAAAACAGCAAATTTAACATTGTCAGTTTATATATAGAGAGAGGTTTCCATCACTCCTTAAAGATTTAAACACTGATAAATTACAACAATGAGAAAATCAACATATTGAAATTAATAAAAGATGGGTGGAAATTTTTAACCATTTTAAAAATGAACACATTCCATATGAAAATTTAGTTATTCTTGTTGAATTTACACTGTGTTGCCCTGGAACTAATGCAGCAGTTGAAAGAGTTTTTTCAATTGGTAATGATTTTTGGACAAGTGATAAATGAAGATTGAATGTTGATACTTTAGCTGCAGCACTTACCGTAAAATTCAATATGAAGAGTATTTCTTGCTCCGATATTTCCAGTATTTTGTTAGAAAATGATGTATTGACAAAAAATATTCATTCAATGGAAAAGTGTATTTCTTTAATTAAAAGGGATGTAAACATAATTAAGCTTCATTTATTTGCGATTTACTTTTTTCTTAAACTTTTTGTCCTCCTTTTCATTGTAAAAATATTTGTCACCTTATTGCTAAGAGCTTCTTCATCTTTTTAAAGGTATTATTAGTTAACACCGACTTCGTACGTCAAATTTCGCAGACAAGTAATGCCCATGAACTTTTACAGCACGCATTTAAAGCAACCCTGAATTGCCCATGCTCTGAGTGGCGTTACCAGCGCCACATGTAAGCGCGAAATTTGAATCGATGTCATCTTTCAGATGTATAAACACGCCTAACAAATTTCGTTTATCTAACACAAGTCTTTCTTGGTGTTGGGATTTTTTTCCGTCGCTATATATTTCTCAACCAATTATATTTACGTTAAACTAAAACGTTTTTTCTTTCCTTTTTTCAGTTCCCTTTTTCTTCCGTGTTGTGTGTGAAGAACGTTGTAATCAACCTAAGAACGTCTCTGTATAGAAAATTTAGATGTCAAGAGTATTTGAATATTTTTTAACAATGCTATTCAGCTTTTGGATCGTAGCCTAATGTGTCTTTGTTACATAAATCAAAGACATTTTTTCGCTCATTCTCTCGTCTCTTCTTATCAGAGTGAAATGACAGTTCAGGTGTGCCATGGTTGATTTTCCGCCTCATTCTCTGTGCTGTCGGCTGTAACACTCGTAGGATCACAGGTATTGCACAGAAATCATGAACGTTTAAAAAAAAGCACCGTTCTTGAAGAGACGGCGTCACTTTCCGACTTATTTTCAGATATTACGAGAGGGTAAAAGAAAAGTCTCCCCTTCGCATCTTCTGCCGTAAGAAGAAAGGCGCGTGCGTCTAATTTTAGAAAATTCTTGTCTTTTAATGGCGTTTTTTTTTTTGTTTATAGAAAGGGGTTCGTCCCCCATCTGTTCCTTAATTACTTAAGCCTTGAAGACACACTTCTGAATGGAAATAAAAGAGGTGAGAGTGAGAATTCTTCATCTTCAAAATAGTAGGAGAAACGAGACCCCTCGCGAAGTTCCTGCTCCGAGTGTATCTTTTTTGACCTTCAGGTGTCTTTATTTTGGTTGTATGAAATGAATGATGCAAGATGTTTTTACCTACGGAAGATGAGTGGGTTAATATACAGATCTAAAAACTTGTTTTTTTTCGGTATCAACTTCTCTATTCTAGCGATCTCCAAACGTTTTAGATCGCGTACCCCTAAAACAAGTGTATGAATGTGTAGTCAAAAATTGAATTATTTATTATGTATGTATTTTAAATAATATACACAAGCATATTTAAATCAAATTAAATATTTATATTTTGAATTAGAATTTAATAAGAACAATATGTGTAACATTTTCTTCTTGAACGTTAAGAAATATCTTCCCTTTAAAGACTTAGCTTTCCATGTCTTCAAGGGCTGCGGTTGATTGATTGATTGAATATTAACGTCGCACTGTTCAGCTACACGAGGGCTTTTGTGACTCGTGACAAAACAAACTCGTGACAAAGCAAGCCACAGTCCGATACCTATACCACTCGGCTACCGCAGCCCAAGGGCTGCGGTAGCCCAGTGGTCAAGGTATCGGATCATGGCAGGCATGTCATGAGTTCGAGCCCAGTACCACTAAAGACCCGCCGTGTAGGGCAGCGATGCACGCTAAATCCGTCGAGAGCTGAAACGTCCTCCCGTTGGTGTGGTGTGGTAGTTAGGAGAGGGGTGCCGGCTCAGGTGTCATCCACGTCACTTTATCATGGTTCAAAATTACGTGGTCCGTCGCCATAAGCCCTCGTGTAGCTGAACAGTGCGACGTTAATATTCACTCACTCACTCCATGTCTTCAAGCGCATGCGTTTTAAATAATGAGTGTTTATACCTTCCAAATATTGAGTTTTTCTAGGAGCTAGTAAACCCAGACACAGCTTGTAATGAGAGATACTCATACATACGTGCGTTAAATCTGTCGTGGATGTAAATCCTCACATTGGTGTGGTGTGAAATTTAGCAGAGTGGGTTGCCTGCCTAGGTGTTGTCTTCGTCACCTGACTGCGGTTCAAAATTACGAGCTTAATTCAGTGGATATCAGATTTACAAATCGATCTGTCGTATTCTATAGTACAGACATATTACTCTTCCATTTTAAATAGTAGCCGCGGTAGCTTAGATCATAAACTCGTGGTCTGGCGTTATGCGTTTGAGTCCTGGCGCTACTGAAGACCCACCGTGTGGAGGGGATGATGCTCGTTATATATGTCGAGACTCAAAGTTATCCCGTTAGCGTGGTGTAGTAGTTTGGAGAGTGAGGTATCAAGTCAGGTGTCATCTTCAGCACTTGATTGAAGTTTAAAATTACGAGGTCCGTTACCAGTAGCCTTCGTGCTGTTTTATAGTACGAAGTTAACACATGCTTACTCCTGTATCTTCATGCACATGCGCTTTAAGGGGTACCAGCGCATGCTGGAACGAGTAAAATGCCAAAAGTAAGACCCTTTGCTTACGGTACATATATCTTTGAAAATTTCCAATAGAGCTTCGATTTTTTTTGTGATCTTAAAAAAAAAAAAAAAAGGTATTTTAATCATTCTGTAGAAGTATAGAAATAATTTTTTAGTTAAAAAATTCTTTTTTCTATTTAAATTAAGTTGTACATAATTTTTGAGATCTCATAATACATGCTTATGCTTGGGTACTATTTTTTTAAAAAGTATATCTTAAATATTTTTTGCATATATATAAAACAATACACAAAATATAGTGAACCGATTTTTTTAGTAAAATATTAACATAGTTTTCTTTAAAAAAAGTATAAAACTGGAAAATTTTTTTGAAAGTTTTTCTATATTTTCCCTTTTTTTATACATAAAACTACTTTTTAAAAAACTTTGTACTACTTCGACTCAAAAAAAAATAGGTTCACTATATGCACAGATATCCTGTACAGAAGTAATTTATAAAACATTTGGAACCATATAGTGCAATAGTTCTTTTTTTGAAGTGTAGCTAAAAGCAAAAAATTATGCTTCGGAGAAAAAGTGAAAAAATTAAACATTTGTACGCGTTTATTAAAATTTTTGTCAATTACTTTTTCATATTTTAAGGTTATTTTATCAACGAACCCCTAAGTGTTGTACATTTTTAGATTCAGAAAAATATGCACTATTTTTTTTTAATACTAAAATTGAAAAATCGAATTTTTGAATGTGCATGATGTCCTGCTTAATTGGCGGTGCATTTATGTCTTCCAGATATTGAACTCTTCCAGATGCAAGTAAAATCAAACACAGCTGACAAGGAGAGAACCTCACACTCATGTGCGTTGTATTGTATCTCAAAGTCCTCCCATTAATGTGGGAGGAAAGAGTGTGGGTTGCCTGCTCAGGTGTCATCCTCGTCACTTGACCTTGGTTCAAAATTACGAGGTACGTCGCCAATAACCCTCATGTTGCTCTAGAGTGCAACGGTAATAAACTCTCCCTAACTGATGCTAGTGTGAACACTTGCAAATTATTACAAGCCTGCTTCTTTGGCGTACTATCGAATATTCTTTTTTGGAGGCTATTGCTCTATTCTGGAATCTTCAATCTTTAACACTCGAGGGCAATATCAGTAAATCTACAATGATCCACGGGGCACATCAATAAATTTACAATGATCCACGGGGCACATCAATAAATTTACAATGATCCACGGGTGATTCACGGGCCACACGACTGTCAAAAAACACTGTATTCAGGAAATTTAAATAAGAAAGGGAGGTTTGTGTTACATGATTACAATTGATCCCAAAGCCAGAGCTGGTGTTGCAGATTTGGATACATATATCGGTCATAAAAATGAATTAAAGTCGAAGTTGAATTATAAAATGCTTTGCGTGTTAAAGATAAAAGTCCATCTTTTCTTCTGAAAACTGAGATTTTATATGTAATCGGGGATTTTTTTTTATATTTAAAGTTATTTAAAACACAATGAAATTTTTGAAAAATTTATCATTTTAAGAAAATTTTTATCTTAAAAGGATATCAAGCATATCTATAAAATGTTTTAAATATCTAGAATACAGAAAAAATATATGGCGTTTTTTGCGATAAAAAGCAGACATGGCAATTTTTCCTAAAATTGCCTCGGATTCAAATGCAGGGCCACTAAAATGCCTTCAGAGAGCCACGGGTAGATACTCTATTCCATTGTGCTTCTCATCTTCCTCCCTCAAAGAGAAAGAAGGGTTTTTTAAAAAAATATTTTAATAGTTGATGCTGAAAAATAGGAGCGTAAAAATGTTCAAAGCAAATTTAAAAGAAAATCCAGCTTTAGTATGTGATAGATAGATTGATTCAGCATGTGAAAAATTGGGATTCAACTTTGCAAAAGGAATCAATCAGCTACTATTTATTAAGGCGGTTTTTGGTGTATTAAGATCTTCGGTCTTTAATTCAGCGGCTGTCTGATTTATAAATCAACCTGTCAAATTCACTTGTACAAAAATATTAATTTTCTATTGTAAATAATTAAAATGTAAAGTGTTTTCCCCTTACAAAATTGTGACGGGCTCATGCGTCTTTTCATTAACATGTCTCTTGGGTTCTTTGGGGCCAGAATTAATGGCAACTCTTTTCCAACCAAACCCAAGAAGTGCAGCGTGAAGGAAATATGCAAATTAGGAAGCTTTTAAATATCAGAAGTTAGAGTAAGCGGTGTGGCAATTTGGAGAATGTTATGATAATCCGTGATTCAAGTGTGAAGAGGTTTTGAGAAAAGTTAAGTGTCAGCCAACAGAAGTTATCCATGACAGAGAGCCCTTAGGTCAAGATGCATACCATTGCACTCCTGTGAACCGCTACTTCAACTAGGATTAGATTGATCTCTACTTCATTCGACATTAAGGTAGGAGTGAATATTTAATATTCGGATCTTTGATAGTATTGGAGTTGAGTTTATGCGAGTTAGTTATTGATAGTGGTCCGGGTTACGCTGTTTCGGTATTATATATATTGTGTATTTAGCCACCATAGATTCTCTCACATATATTATTATGTAATCTGTTAGAGGTTTAAGTTTAAGATCTTAATAAAGTCATATTAAGATCATGGCATCTTCTAGTTTTTCATTTATTCCTACACCTTTAGCTCCCGCTGATAATCAAAGAGAAGGGCACCCGAAGGGAGCGCCCTTACAAAATGTGTAATTATGAATTAAAATCAACACATTTACGTTTATGTTATAAAATGTTTAGGTTACTTTCCGCGCATCAAAATTCCTTTACTAAATTTAAAACCAAATTGGCGATAGTTAAAACGGCCTTGGCGAAATTACTTTTATTTTTCGATTGATGTACTTATTACGTATTCTCTTTATATTGTGCTTTTATTTACTTGGAATAACGGGTGGAGAGAAAAAAATTAATAAATAACTTTATTAATTATCATTGATAAAAATGGTTTATTATTATTATTTTATTTTTTACCATTTGTATAAAAGTTTATACAATTCAGAATTACTCGGGTGGAACAATAAAAAGTTCAATGAAAACTTACATTCTTAAATATATTAGAATTCAATTTCAAACATTTAAATGACAGTCACAATAATTAAATATTATCTGATATGCAAAATTATATTAGAATAAAGCTATCAAAAAAGTAACCCGATATTTCTGGGAAGTTGATAAAATTACTTGCAATTTATCCATTTTTCTTCAAATGTATTATTAATATACAGTTGGACTTCTATATAACGAAATCGCTAAATCCCGAAAAAATGTTCGTCATATGGAAAATTCATTATATAAAGGTTCATCATTCAATATACTTTGTAAATCACATAAAACAAATTTTAAATTCATAAACATTATATATTAAAAAAAGTAATTATTCACACCTTTTTGTAAATTAATATCTATTAATTTTATATATCTTTCTCATCAAAAAGAAAAAAGGAAAAACTGCAAAGAAAAAAGTGAATGTCGAGGAATACAGTGTATTTTCAACATCAAGAAAATAATTTTATATTAAAATTAATGAATTTTAAAGACATTTTCTACAATTTAAAGCATACAAGTAATTTTTAATACATAGTATTATTTTATAATCAGTAATTTTAAGCATACATTACTACATGCATCCTTAAATTTAATTACTGAAAAATCTGTTAATTTTATTTGAGTTTTTATTTGAAAAATTAGGACAATTTTATTGTTCTTGGTGAGTTAGACACCTGGTAAAACTAGTTAAATGCCATTGATCACCATAAAATGTGTTAAGGCTGTTTTCAGTTAACGTTAAAGAATCGGACCCGAATTTGGAACATTTTTTCAGACATAAAAGAAATGAAAAATTACATATGATATTCTGGCTTCACACTATTCTTTAAAAAGCAAGTATTTTTTATCATACTTCCTACTTTTAACCGAGTTGATTCATTTTTCTGGTATAAAATGTGTTTCGTGTTTTTTCTCCTATATCCTAATGTTAAATGGGCTACGCCTTCACGTATTAAAACGAAAAAGAAAATATTCATGGAATATTTTTAAAAACACTATATTATTAACAGAGGTATGAGCTAAGATATTATACAAATTTCCATTGAAATCGAGGCATTTTTCTGTCTTAAAATGTGCTTCGCGTTTAGTTCAAGCTCTCGTACTTTTACCGAAGACAGCCTTAAGAAAGAATAACTTGAAATGTCCAGAAATACTTTAAAAATAGAGTAAGAATTGAATTACAAGAAAAAAGTTCGTTAAATAGAGAATGTGCACTTCACTATTGGGAGGTTATTTTACGAAGGAAAACGTGAAATGTCCTTGGTTCCAAGAAAAAGTTCACTACATAGAAAAATTCGCAATACAGAGGCTCGACTGTATACAGACTTTAAATTCTTGAACGGGAAACACTTCAGAATTCACAGCAACAAAGGCTGTCGTCTCCGCGCGTAAAATAGAAAATATCTCTTGTTGATAGAAGAGTCTAAAACAATGGTTCTCAGGCTTGGATCTCATAATTTCAAATACTGTTTTACAGCAAGGCCCTCATATTACATATGAGGGCTCAAAGACCTCACGTTGGCATGAATGTCAAAGCAGGGCGCCAAATGAGAAATCAAACTTATCACCTGGATCTGGCTCAAATATGAAAAGTATCGAATGATTAAAAATATCTTTGAAACAGACAACTGGAAATAACCAATTACCTTAAGTTATTTATGATTTACAAAATGAGAATTTAAAAAAGCTTTTATAATTATTTACTGTTATAATATATGATTATTCTTAACTGAATGTGTGTGTACTCGTAACGTTTCACTTCTTTAGTAATGTAAGGTATTTGGATTCAGTCCAAAAATGCAATACGTGACACATACTGATTGTTCTCCCCCTCATATATATTTATATTCTTTTGTTGCAACTCTAAAATTCATTTAAGAGAATTAATGATAGATTGCTTATGTCATGTACTTACACAGAAACAAAGAAAAATGTATCAGGACCTACATTTCTACAACAGATACAAATAGTTTCAGAAGCTTTTGGCAGGAAAAGGAATATTTGTTTCACGTGAGGAGGGATGGTTTCTTTGTTTATTTTTGTGAAATAAGCGTTACATAAAAAAATACAGATACAGTCGAACCTCTATAATGCGAATTTTTCCATACAGCGAACTTTTTCCTGGAACTTTGAAAATTTCACGATTTTCTTCGTAAAATAACCTCTCTATAGCGAAGTGCATTTCCTATATAACGAACTTTTTCTTTTGTGATTCAATTTTTTTTCTCCATATTATTAAAGTATTTCTGAACATTTCAGGTTATTCTCTCTTTAATACGTTTTATGGTGGTCATAAATCTTGAACTGGTTTTTTTCAGATCCTAAGTCGCCGAGAGCAATAGAGTCCTGAACGTTTAACCCCCATTGCCCAGTTCACTAGAAACATCTTCGATATCCCCTTTCATACTCAGGGGAGTTGTTAGGTGTCCCCATGTTCTAGTTATAAAATAATGTATGTTTAATATTACTTGTATGCTTTAAATTAGAAAATGTCCTTAAAATTCATTAATTTTAATATAAAATTATTTTCTTAATATTAAAAATATACAGTGACACATTCGATACTGTTTTTTCTTATTTTCCTTGCAGTTTTTCTTTCCTTCTTTCTTTCTTTGTTTTTGATGGGTACGATATGTAAAATAAACATATTTAATTTAAAAAAAAGGTGTGAATAATTACTTTTTAAAATATATAGTTTTTATGAATTTAAAATTTGTTTTATGTGGTTTATAAAATATATTAAAAGACAAACCTCTATGTAACGAATTTACCATATAATGAATATTTTCCGGGATTTAGTGACTTTGTTATATAGAGATCCGACTCCATTTACGTATTATACTTTCGATTAATTTCATCAAATCAAGAGATGTCGCCAAATGCCACGATATGCAGGTAATCGTAGAAATCGTTCCCTTGTTCAAATACACCAGTGATCTTGAAACTTTTTCGACTCACAGAACCCTGATAACTGTCAAGTGTTTTGGGGAATCCCATTTTACTTTAAGAATATATGTAAAGTATTTAAAGTAGAATCTAAATATAGAACACAAATATCTAAATTTCCACTATATTCACACACAGATTCACATTGTCACACAAACTCTACAGAGAATGCGTGTAATCCATTTTACTTTAACATTTACAATTCTCTTTTCGACTTTTGATTTTGACCCGTGGAACCCCAGGGTATGTCTTGCGAAACCCCAGGGTTCAATGAAGACCACTGGAATACAGTGATAAATGACAACATTTGGCGACTTTTTTTTTTTTTGAATTAGCAATGTCTTTTTATTTGGCAAAATTGGTCTGCGGTATAATGTGTAAACACCAAAGAGAACAGAATAAGCTTTTAGAGGTTAATTTTTTTAAATTCAAACCAGTCAATGTGGTACGTTCTTTGAATTATATGAAAGGAATTTGAAACTCTTTCCCAATTTAACATGTAGCAATACCCAACTTTACTACCGAAATCCTTAAAAAAAAGTGGATACTTGGTTTTATGATCCGTAATAGCAAAGTTTGCCGATTAGTTGTTGCCAAGACAATTAGATAAAATCGTAGTTTTGTCCATTAATCTAGGCAGGCATAAATATATTTCAAAAACATGTTTTACTGTATTGGACTCTCAAGTTTTTTCGCTACACCTATAATATAGTCATAGTACTCCTGTACAACCGACTAAAAAAATTTAATTCGCATAGTTAGCGATAAATAAGGGTGGCCGGCCAAAATAGGATTCAAGTGATTTTCGCATAAAGTAAGCTGTTTTAAAAAGAGCATTTCAGTATTTTTTCGATTAATAAATAAAATTTAGATTAAAATTAAGATAGGACTCCCTTTTCTTAGAAATTCTTAATTGTACATTTTTTTGGTACTTACGTATTATTCCGTCGACCAACTCTTTCAAATCAAAAAACGTCACCAAATGCAGCAATATGCTGCCAGTAGTGAAAAACCGTTCCCGAGCATGTTACAAAACAATAAATACAATTGCAAAATTTAGCGATGTTTTTTGAATTGACGGCGTCTTTTGATATGGAGAAATTGGTAAATTGGTATTAACGGTGTGTAATACGCAAGTGCTACTTTTTTTCAATTCCTACTATTATAGCTCACACTCTATATTTATTTATTTATCTTGGTGGAACTTTCAATCGTTAATAAAATACATTTTAAAGTGCTCAATTGAGCTGAAATTTTATGTACACGATTATTTTGGATGACAATACAGTAATTTAATTATATTTAATAAACACTAATTGATTAAAACTAATTATTTAAAGAATTACAAAGACAGCCATGTTACCATCTATTTTAGCGACTTAGCAACCCTTTTGGCGACTTGTGTCAAAACTTGAAAAGGTTTTTTTTTTTTTTCATGTTTTAAGTCATTCAGTTGAACTGAAATTTTATACACACGATTGTTTTGAATGACAATACGATACTTTAATAATAATGAATAAAAATTAATTACCACTTAATGTTGTGATTCTGTCATATGTATATACATATTTATATTAATTGTAACTATTTAATAAAAAGTAGCTAAAATAAAAATTTTCTTTGTTGATCTAAGTAGGAATTGACTTATTTTTTTTATATTACTTGAAAATAAAAATGTATTTCTTGATAAATAAGATTAGCTAAAGAGCAATGCGAATGTTGTAACCCCATACGGTCTTAATAAAGCTTCTGCACGGGGGGTAAGCCTTTAAAAATAAATTTGAATCATGGATCGATTCAGAGACTACTGTTATTTTGAATTGCTGGAAATCTGAAGGGCTCTGAGATAAAGAGGCTTTGAACACTTGTATATATTGTAGAAAGTACCTGGCTTCACACTTCAAGACTTTCTACAATGAATACTACCCACTAGGAATTTCTGAGGGTTACATGCAGTGGCGTAACGTACACTCCCGGTTCTAGGGGGCTCAAAGCCTGTCTGCCGCCAAGTATCTAACCATTTGTAAAATCTTACTTGAGAGCCCAAAGCCTGACTTTGCAGGAGGGCCCAAATGTTCACTGTTACGCCATTGGTTACATCGCATGGTACACGTGCTTAGGGAAAATTTGTTCTTTAATAAAAATGAATACTTTCATCAAATTCTTAGGAATCCTGTTTTCCATATTGTCTCATTAGAGGTAATTGAGGAATAGAATTTATATAACTATATTCACATCATTTTTTTTTTCAGAATCAACCATCCCTCGCCACTCCCCCCCCCAGGAGTTATTTCTTCTCTTTCTCAACCTTAATTATTATTTTTTTATTTCAAAATTTTGATTCTAGTTTTTTATTTAATTATATCTAATTGCAAATTTTAATGCAATTTAAATACCTTTTTAAAAGAATAATTTTTAACCTATACATTATGTATCACATAATTCTTTTATTAAAGACTGTTTTGAATAATTATATTGAATAGAAATAAAAGTTCTCAAATTTATAAAATTAAATTATCAAAGTTTAAATCGTTAGAACCTATTGTGTACGATATCCTAACATCACATGATAAGAGGTTAAAAAACTGTTACTTTATTAGCAAGTTGATTATTGCGTTGCCAGATTATTATGTTACGTTATAAAGCTTTGACACGGTAGAATAAAATTAAAGAATACAGATGGTCTATTCTCAAAACAGACTTTATTAACGTAAATTATTAAAAAGAAGATTAATCTTGGTCTACTGCATCTCGATTCATAATTAATGATGCAGAAAGGTTAGTTAATCGACTTTTAACATTTTCAATGCAAGTCATTTTTTCTTATTATTTAGAGAGAGAAGTCTAGTTTTTAAGAACCAATTTTGACATCTAGTTCAATTTAGTTTTATTTTCAGCAGCTGAGATAAAACACAATAGAAATCTTATTCTGTTCATCCTGTAGATTCTCCAAGAAAAAAAAATTAAAAATAAAGCAGATAAATTAGCAAAACGTTAAAAAGCAGATCTAATCGCTTCGGTCTGCGGTTGTGCTGATATGATTGGGAGCTGAGGCCACTTTTGAAGTCAATGACTGATTTAAAAAAAACACCCCTTCGAGATGGCAACTCTCTCGAAGTGCAGCCAATAAAGCTTTATTCAGTCTAAGATGCGAGTTCAGGTAAACGATCTTTGCCCAAAACGCGTAACGAAGCCCTACTATTGTTGCTCTCGGTATTCTTTTCAGTTTTTAACCGGATAGAGAGTTTTTCGAAGATAATGTTTACTCGGGATAGTTTTGCAAGTTTTAGAGTGGAGAGGTTCAAGAAATGAAAAGCCTGTATTAAAAATTAGAGTTTTTTTTTTAAAAAAAAATATGCTTGTAATGACCGTTTTACAGTCACTTTTTTTTTAAAAAAAAATATTCCGCCAGAAATTACCCAATGACACCATTATCTGAATTAAAATAAAAATTATCTAAAAAACGTGAATAAAATTTACGAATTCTGTGTAAAATTTCAATATTTTTCATATAAAAGAAGAAATAAAATTTTATGCCTTAAAGTTCGGCGTATAATGCGCACTTAGAGCACAAAAAAATAAGATCGAAATTTATGTGTGGGCGTTATACGACGGGTATAAAAATGATAGCTTCAAAAATAAAAAAAAAGATGAGCATAAAGAATATTAGACTCCTAAATAGATCGCAATATTGTGCATTTAAAAGAAATGACGTAACTAATGAACTTAAAGGGTTTTTCTAGAGAAGTATACTCTATTTTTTTTGAAATGTCAAGGATAATACTTCGAGTAAATGACTTCAAAATATATAAGCATTGCACATATACATTTCAGGCTCATTCGTAAAAAAGGGGGTGCACGTTATAAGGCGAATACACCTAAAAATTAAAAATCTCAGCTTGAAAGTATGGGTGCGTGTTATACGCCAGATTTTACGGTATCTTGTTGTCACTTATGTTAACTGATCGACAGTAACATAAGATCAAGGCGCACGAAATTTATCGTGGCAAAGGGCTAGTTGTACGCCTTTCGTTAGCCTTAGCTTTGAGTACCATGCAGGTGACAGTACGATTTGGCTCGGTTCCACCCCCAATTTTGAGGGAGAACACCCTGGGGGTGGTTAGGGGTCTCCCACTTCCACCTACCTTTTGAAAGGATTTACGACTCGATGGCTATTTAGAGAACCCCCATGCCGCAAAGGCGCTATACATTTACAAATATCTATGCCTTCTCCAGGATTCGAACCTAGGCCCTATGGCACAGCAGTCAGCGTCACTAACCACTATATCGTATGAGTGGCAAACGCTACATAAAAACGTTTTATTTACAGTTATATGGTAGCCGAGGGGTCATAGTCGCGAACACGTGGCTGGAGTTGCTTCTGTCGAGACTCGAAGTTTTCACGTTGGCATGGTGACGAAATTTGGGGATTGGACTGGCAACTCAGATGTCGACCTCGTCATTTGACAGAGACTTTAGATAAAGAAGTCCATCCCTAATAGCTCTCATGATGCTTTGAAGTGTAACGATAATAAACAATCAATTAATTCTCTTTCTGTGTTCTCTCTTAAGGAGGTCCAGCACATGAATTTTTGAAAAATTATCGATTTCTTTTTACATTTTTTAAAAGTTCAAATATTTCTGCTTAAAATGATATATGATATATAGAAATACAATAATTAGAAGTATTTATTTATTTTTTTTTAAAAAGAAGCCACTCTCATTGACAAATTACAAAGTCTTACTTCAAAGCCTGTTCTCTCAAAATGCAATATTTTTCCCTTTATGTACCTTTTCTCAAAAACTAATTAATTTAGGATCCTCAATTTTCAGTGAGCATACTTTCAACATGTTTACACATTTTAATGGAGGGAATAAAATATATCTAGCGAACTGTTTTAAATAATGTATTTTTAAACTAAATTTTAAAGAAAAAAAATTGGCATTTTTTAAAAAATTCATAACTATTTTAATTTTTTACAAAAAGACAAAACCCTCCATTAAAGTTTTATTGATAGTACATATAACCTACTGTGAAAATTTCTTCTATTAGTAGCAAGAAGTTTCTGAGGAAAGGTACATAAACTTACGTAATTTAACATGGGCTCCTATGGAAGTGCCGGACCCCCTTAACAATGGTACCTTTCCCCAGGAATGCTGTAAAATCCCATTATTTGGACAAAAAATGGAATTATACTCATATTTTTTTTTTACTCACACACACACACACACACACACATTGGGTAGTTTACAATTATTGGATATAATTTATAATAATAGTTTTTACTAATTTTATGAAATCCAACCTGAATGGATTATAATTGTTTCACAAATTTCCTTAAGTTTATATATATATATATATATATATATATATATATATATATATATATATATATATATATATATATATATATATATATATATATATGTAGGGTTGGATATGTGCAATGGACAACCTCTCCCCCTGTACTTAGGGTGGAGCAGTCCACACTGACGTCACACCCCGTCAAGAATGTCCGACTAAAAGGACACACGGGAAAATATGTAGACGGACGTTAGGGACGCTAAGCTTTAGACGTAGGAGAAAGACGTTCTCCTTTGCTGTTCAGTATATATATATAATCTAGATATTTCACCTTGCTAAATAAATCATTTATCATCCATAGGTTGTAGTCATTTTCCCATATTTTGGGGGCTCGACCTTTCTCTTGCATATTAAGGAAAATCTCCTCTAGACGAGAGAAAATTTTTAAGAAGCGTTAATATTTTTCTTCGGTGGACGCTACATTGCAAAAAGCGTAAAAACGTGTTGCTGTTAGAATTTCTTTTTCTTGGATTCATTTAGTGCCTCAACTGGTTTTGGATTTATTGTACGGACTGCTCCCCAACCCCAGGTAGGCAAAATTTAATTAAACGTATTTTTTTGTTTGTTTATTTTAGCTTTAAAATAACTGTATTTAGTAGTTTTAACTCAGAGTGTGATAGGGAAATTTTGATTACAACCTTGCACCGTCTAAATTTTCAAAGTGATTAATTTTGTATATTAAGATGTTCTGTAAAAAAATTAAATTAGGCGATATTCCTATAATTGCTAATTCGTTGAAATGTGGTACAACTCGTGCTGTAAAAACATTAAATTCTATATTAGGATTCACCGAATTTGACCGTTCTTCGCGAAATAAAATAAGAAATTTTTCTACATTCCCTAAAGAGTTTAGAGTTGAAGAACACAAAGAAAAATTTTAACCGAATTCTCATTGCCTGATTTTATCTCAGTCGCTAATTTATTGCATTTAGACGTAGAAACAAATGAGCAAAATTTATGCAATAGTATATTTAAAGCTTTGACGAACTTAGATGAATTCAAACTAACATTAAATAATTCGGAGGCATCCTTTTCTGAAGGCGAAAACGTAGTTTCAAAAACGAATCACGTTAGACAGGAATTTTTCATCGGAAGGGACAGACCAGCACTCCCCGTTTCAACAACATCCGGTCAGTAATTCTCCCCTGCCCAGCGTTCAAGGTTATTCTTTCATGCCGGCACATCAAAACGTTTCATCTCTTTGTACACAAAATACTTTTCCTCCCTATTCAAACGAAGCTTCCCTTATAGAGATGAATACCCAGTTTTGGACTTTATTGCGGGATATTTCGGCGACTAGTAGAAAATTTACCGGGGAAGATTTTTATTCTGTAAATAGTTTCTTTCGCGATGTTGAAGAAAATTTTGATTTATTCCCAGCTATCAGTTCTTCTCAAAAATTAATTTTCGCGAAACGTCTAGTATGTGGAACTGCTAAATCATTTCTTTTTCACAAAGAAATTTAAATACATACGAGTCATTCAAAAAGCTTTAATTGAAGAATTTTCGGATTCAGTCACTTCAATAGAAATTCATCGTGAATTAGAAAAAAGGAAAATGTATAAAACCGAGACTTTAATGCAATATTTTAATTCCATGCGTGAATTAGCAAATAGATGTGATTCAAAAATTGACGAAGCATCAATTATCAGTACGTAATTAATGGAATTGATGGGCCTCGTTCAGATAAAATAATCCTCTATGGTGCAACCTCATTTTCCGAATTTAAGCAGAAATTACGTACCTATGAAACTGTCATTAAAAACATGGGAATACATAACTCTAATTCACCGAATTTTCGTCATTCATATGAAAGCCGAGGACGCGATTTTAAACAACAAAGCTTCCAAAGAAAACCCACAAAATTTAACGCTTCCGACGCAGCTAGAAATCCCCAACGTTGTTTTAATTGTAATGATATAGGTCATCTATCAAAATCTTGTCCTAATCATTCACGTGTGGCCCCAGATGCCTCTCATGTAATCTTTATGGTCACAAATCATTTGAATGCCGACGAGCTAATTTAAATAACACTTCTACACCACCTTCTGGTGTAAATGTTGTGCATGAATTGCCTTCTCCTATTAATATATATAAAGACGTAACAATTTTTGGGCGTAAACTTAACGGGTTAGTAGACACAGGCAGCAATTTAACACTATTAAGAAATTCTACTTACATAAATATAGATGCACCGCCACTGAAACAAACCAACACATTATTAACAGGTTTTGGTTTTTCGCGAATTAATGTGATAGGAACTTTTGATTCTGAAATTACTATCGATGATCAAATTTTTCCTGTTACTATTTCTGTTGTACCAAATTCTTGTACAAATTATGACCTTATAATTGGTTGTGACGTAATTAAACAAGCACATCTAAATATATCGCCTACAGGCGTAAAATTTGCACAAATTTTAAGGCCATTTAATAATGAAAATGAAAATTTTATTACGACGATTTCTGACGGTTCACCCACATTTGATATCGGTCCAAATGTTTCTCAACATAATCGAGCTGAAGTCGAACAACTGCTATCGACATATACGCCTAAAAAAACAAAAACTGTAAACATTGAGCTTGATATCGCTCTCACCGACGACGAACCGATATTTCATAAGCCCCGACGTTTGCCATTTGCTGAACGAGATATAGTGGACGCTCAAGTTGATGAATGGGTTAAAAATGGAATTGTTGAGCCGTGTTCATCCCCTTACACTAGTCAAGTTGTGGTAGTAAAGAAAAAAGACGGGAAATCAAGAGTTTGCATTGATTATAGACGCTTAAATCGCAAACTTATTAAAGACAACTATCCTCTTCCTTTAATTGACGATATTTTAGATTGTCTCCAAAATGCTAAAATATTTACTACTCTAGATCTAAAAAATGGATTTTTCCATGTCGCGGTAAATGAAAGGAGCCGTAAATTTACTAGTTTTGTTACTCACAATGGTCAGTATCAATTTAGAAGAATGCCTTTTGGACTGAGTACTTGTCCTTCCACCTTTATGCGGTACATAAATGCCATTTTCCGACATCTGATTTCAAAAAGTATTGTTCTCCCATATATGGATGATGTCGTTATTCCCGCTGCTAATGAGTCCCAAGCCCTTGAATACCTAAAAATTGTTCTACAGGTAGCTTGTGATTACGGACTTGAAATAAATTTTAAAAAATGTCAATTTTTACATAATAAAATTCAGTTTCTTGGCCATATTATAGAAAACGGTAGATTGTTTCCTTCCCCTTCAAAAACTAAAGCTGTTATTAATTATCCTGATCTTAAAAATATTAAAGACGTTCGCCGATTTCTAGGTCTTACTGGCTATTTTAGAAAGTTTTTACCCTCATATTCGACCATAGAAAAACCTTTGAGTGACCTCCTTCGTAAAGACTCCCTTTTCCAATTTTATGCTGAACAGCAGACAGCATTTCAAAAATTAAAATACTTACTTTCCCAACAACCCGTTTTAAGTATTTTTAACCAAAATTCTCCCACTGAGATTCACACTGACGCGTCAATCGATGGTTTGGGTGCAGTCCTACTCCAAAAATCCATACATGACAACCAGTTTCACCCTGTATTCTACATGTCAAAAAAGACATCAGACCATGAACGAAAGTACACTAGTTTTGAACTAGAAGTCCTTGCAGTGGTCGAAGCACTTAAAAAGTTTCACATCTATGTACTAGGAACATCATTCAAAATTATTACTGACTGTGACGCCCTCGTCAAAACACTAAGTAAAAAAGAGCTTAATCCCAGGATAGCCAGATGGGCACTTTATCTCCAAGAATTTAATTATACAATAGAACACCGTACAGGCTCAAAGATGGCTCATGTGGATGCTCTCAGTCGACCTCCACATTGTATGCTAATCCAAAATAGTGTTCATCTTCAATTTCTCAAAGTACAACAGGCTGATGACCAAATAACAACAATAAAGACGTTTCTAGAAACAACGCCGCATGACAACTATATCGTAAAAAACAAACTTCTTTACAAAACAGTCAATGGCACCGATTTACTAGTGGTACCTGACGAAATGCAGGCTAACATCATTAAAACTGCACATGAACGTGGACATTTTGCTGTTCTACGCACGCAAGATTTAGTTAGCAAAGACTTTTACATCCCACGACTTAAAGACAAAGTTGAAAAATGCTATCAAAACTGTGTTACATGCATTCTCAAAAACCGGAAACGTGGAAAACAAGATGGCACGCTTAACCCGATAGAAAAAACGATTTACCTCTCCATACATTTCATCTAGATCATTTGGGTCCCCTAGCGACAACTTCTAAGAAATATAAGCATGTTTTTGCAGTGATTGACGCATTCAGTAAATTTACATGGCTGTATCCCACTAGATCTACGGACGCTGCAGAAGTCATAAATCGATTAGAAAACCAAAGACATGTCTTCGGAAAAACCCCGCTAGGATTATCACTGATAAAGGATCCGCATTTACTTCCTCCTCATTTGAAGATTACTGTAAAAAGCAAAACATCCTTCATATTTCCATTACAACTGGTCTCCCAAGATCTAATGGCCAAATTGAAAAACAAAATTCCACCATCATTGCTGTGCTGTCAAAACTTTCTGTCGACGATCCTGAGAAATGGTACTCTCACGTACCCCACCTGCAAGAAATCCTGAACTCAACTTTTCAAAGAAGCATCAAGGTGACTCCATTTCAGCTCCTTTTCGGCACCAAGATGAAGTCTTGCCAGGACATTGAGATTATCGAACTTCTTAACGATGAGATTACAGCTCAATTCCAAGAACAACGTGATGCTCTCCGTCAAGATGCCAAAAAGCAAATCTACAAAGTTCAAGATGAGAATCGCTGCACGTACAATCTCCGACGCAGACAAGCTCATAAATATCAACTACATGACCTAGTAGCAATTAAACGCACTCAGTTTGGTCCAGGCTTGAAACTTAAGCAAAAATACCTCGGACCATACAAAGTTACAAAGTCAAGCACAATGACACTTATGACGTAGAAAAGTGTGATTTTGTCGACGGACCATCAAAAACGTCTACTTGTGCAGAATTCATGAAACTCTGGCCAAACCAAACGAACTCTACTTGATTTCTCCATTAAAAACTGTTCACAATTTTTCTTCCTGTGAAAGACTTTCGTTATGGACATCATTAACAACAGACTTTTTATCTATTTATTTATTTTTTATTCCATTTTTATTGAATGACTCTAACATTTTCTTATTTCATTTTAGTACAAATTTAAGTGTTTAGCAGTAGGAGCATCTTGCTTCAATATGTTCCTGTTCCTTATTCCAGATTCTTATTTTAGCCTTGATCTTATTTGTATCGTTAACATAATTTGTTTTACCCCAGTGGAAATGTATGAAATTTTTTCTATTTATGAAATATTACTTTAAATTTGTTTATTTTTCAGTATTTTTGTACTTTTCCTTTGATGATAATTTGTATTGTGTATAATTCTTTCATCTACTGTGTAACTGTGTACATTTTTAATATTTCATTACTATGTATCTGTGCATTTTATCATTGTATGTAATCAGGCGAGGTCGCCTTCCCGGTCATGATGGCCGATGTAGGGTTGGATATGTGCAATGGACAACCTCTCCCCCTGTACTTAGGGTGGAGCAGTCCACACTGACGTCACACCCCGTCAGGAATGTCCGACTAAAAGGACACACGGGAAAATATGTAGACGGACGTTAGGGACGCTAAGCTTTAGACGTAGGAGAAAGACGTTCTCCTTTGCTGTTCAGTATAATTTAGATATTTCATCATCTTGTTAAATAAATCATTTATCATCCTTAGGTTGTAGTCATTTTCCCATATATATATATATATATATATATATATATATATATATATATATATATATATGCTACTTCAACTTCATCATTATATTTATTCTCTCTCTCTCTCTCTTAAATATTTACAATGTAAAAATGTCTCAAGCATTCATTCTTTTTTAAAATCTTAGATCCTAGAGATTCCTGCTTTTTTCACCTGTGAATATACAATACTATATGGCCTAATTAATCGTTCTGAGAAAGAACTATAGCTTTTAATCTGCATACTGAGGTAATTGTAATTGTCTAAAATAAATTTTAAATGTTTTCTTTACTACCATTTTTTGGACAAGAAATATAGAAAACGTGCAGGGAAATATCCTAACTTTTGTAAAAAAAAGTTGAGATACAATTCTGGCCATTCAAAATGCATCACCACGAAGGATAAGATGTATCAATGTTAAATTTATTAGAGATAACATGCAATATAAAGTGAAATTTAACTCAAAATATAGCCGTCAGTGAGGTGAAGTGAGGAAGGTAATGGTATGGAGTGTAGCCACCATGGCTGGTAAGAACCTTTGCTATAATGCTCGCCATTGAGTGAAAAAATATTTTTAATATCTTGTTCAGGTATGGGAACCCACGCTGCATTCACGCATAGCCAAAGTTGATTGAACGTAGCTGAGGATGGTGATGACGGGCCAGTCGTACTACGGTCATCTACCAGATGTTCTCTACAGGCGATAGATAGGGAGAATAGGCAGATCAAGGCAATAGTGTAATTGAATGATAGAAGATGTCTTGAAGATTTCGTGCCACATGTGGTATCGTATTGTCGTAAAAATGTGACTTCAGGCAAGCTCTAAAGGTGAATAAAGACAAGCTTTAAAGACATAGAACTAGCTGGTCATTATGTTGGCAATGGGTACAATGAGTACCATGATAACTCATAATCATAAGACAAATATGCGATATATAAGGCAATCCATGGTGTCTCTAGACTCTAATCCAACCATCGAAATGTTGCAGAGGGAAGTTCAGTTCAACTGTAAAGACAATGTTGGGTTAATCAACTTTTCATTTTCGTTGTTTGGTGTGCACCATTGTAGATGCAGACGTCTGCAGTTTTGAGATGAAAGTACTTGCAACAATTGACACCTTGATGATTGTATTGCGAACGGCGTCGAATGGCATGTACCTATAACTATAGTTGTGCAATAGCTTGTATTTGTAGTGAAATTATTTCTGAAACGATAGAGCGATTCGTCATTGCCATGTGCACAATATTTCTGCAATTACATATAGTGATACGACGAGGCACATGCAATTGGAGCTGTCAGTTAGTTATCCCTTTCTCCATCCATCGATTACAGATCCGCATCACTGTTACTTGCTTACGTCCGACACTACCATTGATTTCTCGGAAGGATAACCCACATTTACTACAACAGCAATTCTTACTCGGTTGAATTCAGAAATATGCCTGAATGACGATGGTCTAACTGAACCTGATCACAACCTAACTTGGTTTCTGGTCATTGGTCATTTCACACAAGTCAGCTTGTGCAGAGGAAAGAGCAGATAATTGGAAGCTAGTTTTGAATAGAGATCGCCTCGGTCCTTCAATCATCGTGATCTAGTGACACTTCTTACTGTGAAGCTCTTGAAAATCATTTCCCCCTAACGTCTAGTTGACAATCAGAAGAGTATTGTGGAAGCTTCCCATGTGGCTCTAGTATATTGAAAATGGAGGAAACTACTTACTTCGGGCTCAATCATTGTACCAACAAGATTGTGAACTTCACTATGGCGGCGTTTCCCTTTTCAGTGAGCTTCGTGTCCGTGGGAAACTTATTTTTAAACAAACAACCGCACGAAAAAGCAGCATTTCAAAAAGACATTCTGTTCTCCTATTGTACAGTGCTTCAGGTGCCCATGATGTGCGTTTGCACTAAAATGTTAACGATTTACATGTCTCATTGAGGTTTGGAGTATATGCCTTTTAAACATTTCATGCAGTTTGAAGGCTTTCCTCGTGATGTTGCCTTTTGAGTGGCCAGCAGTTCGTTCTCAGATGATAAATGTTCTCACGCTTACTAGTTTTCCATACAATCAATGTGGTCTTTGAGTGCTGTGACACAAGTATCAATGTTAAGGGTGATTCAGTGGCAGCGGCAGCCTAGTGGTTTGGTCATGAACTCGTGACCGGAGTATTGCGGGTTCAAGTCCTGGTGCCACTGAAGGTCCATTGCGTATAGGTGGCTGTAACGTTTGAAAAAATAACGGTGATATTCTTGGTTAATTAAAATATGGAATTTATTTACGTCACAACTATTGAAACTTATTTACAAAATGATACATATTAAAGTTATTAAAATTAATTATAGATTGTTAGAGTCCACTATTTTGTGAGAGGAGGATTCGTTGGTCACCGCTCGCGTGCAAGTTCAAAGCATCTCTCCCCTCATCTTCCGGTCGGGTCGCTAGATTCCTCGGGGGGTCAAACAGGGGTTGCGCTGCACCTGAAGCTGCACGTGTGGGCGTCGAATCTACAAAGAAACCGACACCAGATGTTGTTGTTTTCGAGAAGTGACGTTACATGGCCGATGCTCGTTAAATTTATCGAGGCTCAATTTTCTATCATTGGTGTGGTGTGAAAGTCACTTTAGCTTAAGATAATTCAGATCATGATTAAATATTTTAGTTTCAAAACTGTATCCCAGAAGTAGTATAAGTGTTATACACTCATGTCCATAAATTAAGGATAATGAAGTTCAGGCAAAGAAAGAGACAGAAGCAAAACAAATTTGGCTTATTTGTAAAATCTATTTATTAAACAAAAGGTAAAGAGCAAAGAAGATGCTATGTGTTTGACATAATTAATAAAAATTGCGATTTTTACTCCCTGGAGCAAATTTCAAAAAAGAACCTATTTACAAAAAACAGAACAACATGGTTAGTATGATGGTTAATACGGAGTATGTCTCCCAGACGATGCAATATAGGCCTTACAACGCCTAGGCATGCTGAGTATCAAATTATCAATCTCATCTTGGGGAATATTACACTACTCATCAAGCAATGCCCTCCGAGGTTCCGGTAGACAGGTGGGAGGGGGTTGACGGGCTGCAATTCGTCGGCCAAGCATATCCCACACATGCTCTACTGGATTCAAGTCCGGTGAGTATGCTGTCCAATTCATTCAAGTTATATCCTCCGATTGAAGGCATTCGTCCACAGTGTTTACACGGTGATGACGGAAGTTTTCATCCATAAACAGAAATACAAGCACCCATGGCGCCCCGAAACAAACGTACATGTTGTTCCAGAATGACATCCCGATAGATGTGGCCTGTCCTCGTTACACTCTGAACATGCAGGTCAGTTCTGGAACCAAGAATAATTCCTCCCAAAACGAGCCATCCTGCACCACCGTAACAGTGTTGTTCAATGGTGTTCTCTTGGTGGTAACGGGTACTTGGCGCTCTCCATATTAAAGTCCGGCGAGAATCAGACTGCAAACTAAACCTGGACTCGTCGGAAAATATCACACGAGACCACTGTTGTGGTGTCCACAATGCATGCTCTCTACTCCAGGTTAATCGCAGGCGACAGTGAGTTGCGATAAGTGGAACACATCTGACAGGCCTACGAGCATATAAACCAATGTGCTCTAAGTGTCTGTACACGGTCTGCCTTGAAACTGTCGTACCGGCAGCTGAAGAGAGCTGACGAGACAGGTCTGATGCTGTGCTCCGTCTGTTTCTTTTGGCAGTATCTGCCAAATACCGGTCCTCATTCGGCGTCGTAACTCGGGGGAGACCTGTGCTGTAACATCTACACACACTACCATCATCTTGGAATCGTTGCCAAAGCCTGGAGATGACACTCTGGGTGATTCCAAGTTCCTCGGATACTTCCAGCTGGGTACGTTCACATTTCAGTCGTCCAATAATTCTACCACGTAAAAAATCATTCAAATGCTTCCTTTGTGCCATAACTATGCGGTTATTGCACTGAAAGGCTTTTAAAGCGCTTGTGAACAATTTTACGTCTTTGCCACCATTCCTTATATACATACCTCTCTCTTACACTCTCGTCATTGTGGCGTACTATCCGCGCCATCTGGTGGTTTCCTGTAATTTGCATATTCTTCTTCAAGATGTGTGTGATAATTCTACAGGTTAGATTTTTATTTTATATTTCAATTTCTGTGTGATTCTGAATTATCCTTAATTTATGGACATGAGTGTATATTATCTTATTTAAAGAAATTAAAGTATAGAAGAATTTTCTAAGAGAGAGAGAGAGAGAGGGACAGATAATAAATATAAAACACCTTGATCATTTTTTTTATACAAAAGCGAAGGAGAACTACACACGGTGTTTATATTTAAAAAATAATGGTTAACTTCATATTTTTCTTAAATTTTTTTTGAAGCATTTCATTTTGAAAAAAGAATGACTGATTATCTAACTATCCCTTTTTCCCCTAAATTAAAAAATGCAAATTTTATGTATACTATAACCCTTAGTTTTTCTCTCATTGACAGGAGATTTCAAATAAACTGGTTTAAAGTAAAACCGATAACACTTTTCTATTTTTCGGCCTTCAAAGTTTAAAAAAATTGAAAAATCACAAACGTAAACGCCATGTGCACATCGACAACATCTTTTCGATATACAGTATGATTACTATTAATTTGGGACGAGGTTTCTATATCTTGATATATCCTTGATGATAAATCATTATTTCTCAATAAGCTCATTGTTTTAAGAACTGATGTTTATCACTCCCAGAAATGTATGTTATCGTAACATTGGTTTAAATTTATCGAAATTTTTATAAAAAAGTAATATGATAAATTATTTTTAAAGACGGCTGGGAAAACAGTAACGTTGGTTTTGCCTTTGACGCATTATTATGGAATTGACTGAATATTAATATCATAATTAAAAGGAATTATAGGACGGAGCTATATTTATCATATTCAGAGAGAGAGAGTATTGTAACTTATTGTAAAATATTAAATTTATTGCATTCAGAAGGAATACGTGCTAGTGGCTCGAGTGCCTCTGAACAGTCGCCTTTTAGAAAGGTTTGATGCATATTAAAACCTGTCGAGGCTCATTGGCCTACAACTGGTGTGATGTGGAAGCTTAGAGAGTGGGAACCCGCTCGAGTGTTGTCCCCGTTACTAGAACATGGTTCAAAATTATGAGGTCCGTCGCCAATAGCCCTTGTGTTGCTTTATAGTGCTGCGTTAAAAAAACAAAACTCACACTCATTTAGAAGAAATAATATACCAAAAACTAAGGATTTGTGTGTGATCTTGTAAACATAATTTTGTTATAGTTTTAAATGCTAATAATTCGTAGCTAACAATTTTATTTACCCTAACCAAGCTTTAGAGATTGTATAATTTTGAAGTAAATGTTTTTCCACTCTGATAAATGCATTAAAACACAAACATTTCTCTTGATATCCCTCAGTTTATTCCGAAATATTTTCATTCTATGTTATTAGGATATATTAATTATACAGAAGAACTAGTAAAACATTTATAATTTTTTTTGATACATTATACAAAAAATACTAATTGGCCTGCTTTTTAAAACGTAATCGGATTTTTTTTTTACCATGATAAAAATTGTGAGTGAGAGTTAGTTTATTAACGCCGCCTATAAAGCAACATGAGGGCTACAGGCGATGGATCTCGCAATTTCGGACCGCGATCAAGGGACGAGGACGGCACGTTATATTGCACCCCATTCTCCTAACTTTCACACCACACCAACGGGTGAACACTGAACCACGGCAGATTTAACATGTATCCTCTCCTCTACACGATAGACCTTAAATAGCACCAGGACCCGAATCTATGATATACTAGGTTACAGCCGCCACCTGTGATAATTAGTAAAAATCTATGAAGATAACACACACACTTTATAATGATATCAAGTAACTAATTTATTCCTCAAAAGAATTCCAACACAGTTTTATTAACTCTAATATTCTATCCCAGTAGCGCACACAGAAATTTTTCAAGGGGGGAGGTTCATGATCGAAAGTTCACCATTCTTGTGTATCATGCTCCTCTTGATTTTGTCGATTTTCGGGAACAAAACACAGTAAAAAACTAATTATTTAATCAATAATTAGCATTAATTAATAAAATTAATCATTAATAACAAATACTTAATTAAATTTGACGTACTATGTACTTAGAATTATAATAAATCGGAAAAATATCAAGGGCTTTGGAGGCGGGGTCCAGACCCCCCTTGTGTGCGCCAATGTTCTTTCCTAAAATCTAGGCAACGAAAAAAAAACCCAGTATTTTATGTAAGTTAAATATTATTTAATGTTATAAATCTGTTTGAATTTCAAATGTTGGATCTTTGTATATTTGAAACGAGTGTGTGTTTCCGCATTTTTACAAAATTAATTTAATACTTTCGCATATAAATTACTGTGCACCAATACGACAGGATTTCATCACAACACAGGCAAGGAATTGAAAACGTAGAAACTCGATGCTAAATTGCATGCAATTTCTTTCCGTGGCTGTTTCGACGTCGACGAACTCCTGAACCGCCGAAGACGCGATAACTTTGGCGTCCGTGACCGATTTCCATGATGCGCAATGTCGCCAACGTTCACACTAAGACCCTTATCCATTCATTAGCCTTGACACGTGCGCTTTCAGACTCCATTACTGTTGAGAGATTCGGCTTTTGTTTTCTACGTTTTCCCCATCGTATTCTGTTGCACCGGACTGAAAAGTATAATATGGCTTTCAGTCATTGTGGTCGTTTGAGCATTGAGATGAATAAGTGATATTGTTCAAGTTGAATTTGTTCTTAAGGGCGTATGTCTTATTTTTTTTGTTGAACGTTAATTTTCTAATCTCTGATGAAATTATAAGACAGCATATTTTTATTACATAATTAAACATTGATGTTGAATTTGGAGAATCTGCCGTCGTTATAAAATTACATAACACTCGTGGTGGCACGTCTTGGAAGTTAGGTATTCATTTTTTAGTCAGTATTATAATATTCAAGAGCGTAGCTACCGTCGTATCAGACGTATCAATGATACAGGGGCCCCAACACGTATAATTACAGTTCCACTAAAGGGTTCCAATATCTAAAAAAGGGCTCCGAAGGAATTTTGATTCAGAGCTAGCTACAGGCTGATAATATTAAAACAGTGTAGTTAGTAAGGAAAATAAAAATGATGACTGCATAATAAAGGACATAGCTGAGTCCTTTATTATGGATCACGGTCACGAGTTTATTGATTTACAATGCTCCAGTCACAAGGATTTTACTAAAGACCTATCATTAGGAATAATAGTGGAAAATTAATGGGAATTTAATCTCGAACGGCTCATGTACATATGTGAGGCGCGGAAGTTAGGAAAGCGCGCTCTCGTTTCATCTCCACGTCATTATGGTTTAAAATACTGAGGTCTATTATTAATAATTGTCATGCCGCTAAAAATAGACATAAATTCAAAACGGTAGGTTTATTTTGTTATAAACTCTCTTTGGTTTGTATATTTAAAATATAATTATGGAAAGGAGATTATTTATGATCAAATTCTCGTTCGATGTTGATGACTTCAGCACTTGAACTGTCATGGGTTCGAGTCCTGGTGCTACTTAAGATCCTTCATGTAAATGGGATGGTGTATATTAAATCTGATGAAACTCTGGATCCTCGCATTGGCATGGAGAGGATGTTTGAAGAGTAGGGTACCAGATCTGGTGTCGTATTCATTACTTGACCGAAATTCAAAATAACGAGGTCCATCATCTATAGATCTTGAGTAGCTTCAAATAATGAATCAAATTAAATTGACACCAGGGCCGGCCCTAGCAATTTTGCCGCCCCGGACAAAAAAAAAGGAAAATGCCGCCTCTTTCTCAATGCAAAATGTTATAATTAAAAAAGATAAATTGTTCACATTGATACTCAGTTCTAAAACTTGAATAATTCTTGCGTACAAAAAGGCAGCATAACAGTATTATATGTATATTAATTCAAATGTAAAATAATTCGAGAAATAAAGGATTATATTTATATAAAGGTTAATATTTCAAATGAGTAAAATGTAACAGAAGAAATCGCTCATTTCAGCATGCCAATTTTTTCCAAAAATTTTTTACTGATGACAGGGATCACAAACGTTTATTTAAACTTATAGTAACTACACACTACTAAAATAAAACATCTCTTGTATGACTCTCTATGAACTATGATAGCTCCTGTCCCCTTTTGGATGGCTGACCCCGGACATCGTATGGGTGAAAGGAATGTCTGTTGTGACCATACTGTAGGATGGGGAGAAGTTACTAGTGAAAGATGTGTAAATTTATCAAATTTCATAGCTGAACATATTCCCACTTCGAACTCTTAAGTTTCAACCTAAAATAAAACTGGTATTAAAGATACTGAATACACACACACAAAATAAGTAAATAAGACACGTTAAATGAGATACTAAATTCACGTCTAATAATATTTTAGAAAATATATCAAATTTTTTTGTAACAAAAGTAAATATTTTTCAAATTCGAATTTGCCGCCCCGGGCAGGGGTCCGGTTTGCCGCCTCTGTCGAACTTGCAATGGAGCCTCACTTTCGAAAACTCACTATCGTTCTTATTGAGGTCCAGCCGGAGTAGAAAAGAAAAGCTAAAGAAATCGCATTTTGAAAAACTGCACAATTTCAGTGATTTAATTCGTTCACTTTACACGTGTAGTTTTTGTAAGCCGAAAAATAATTTAGATGTTGTTACGCAACTGTGCGAAAATCGCAAAAACACATACGGAGAAACAATAAATATGTAGTTTATTATTATTTTATTGAATTCTGCGCTGTCATTTTATTGAGAAAACTGTTTCCTTTGTGTTTACATTTAAATAGAGATCGGATATATTACATCACAAATCTCCCAGATATCCATGCTCGCAATGAGAATTTATATTAAATAAATTTCAATTATTTTATCATTCTGCATACATTAATATTTAATTAGGAATATCACGTTTTCATCTCATGAACAATTAATTATTAATGCTAAAATGAACCAGTCGTTGACCTTCGGCTAACATTTTTATGTAAGAAGGGTGATTCGAACAGCTTTTTTTTTCTAAATCTAACAAATTTAAAAGTATTTGTTTTTTTTAGTCATTAAACTTAAAACTATTCATAAAAGACTATTTAGAATATCTTTTTTTATTATTGAGAAGTGAAACTTTAGATTTTTTACATTCTCTTCAAATTAATTTCGAAATTAAAACGAGTTCTACCCCTTCCGTTTGTGTTTTCAGAAATTCTAGAATTTGGAAAAAATTGCGGTAATACTTTATGAACTGAATTATAATTTTTTTATAAATTTATATATAACTAGCTGATATACCTGTTCTTCGCACGGGTGAACTGAAAAATTAAACAACACAGATTGAAGGATAAAGAAGTTTTTAATGAGTTAATTTTACGTGAATTGCAAATTAAACAAAAAAAAAAAAAAAAAGCTTTTGCATATCTCAGCTAAACAAAAAAAAAAAAAAAAAGAAAGGAAAAACACCTTTGTTAAATTTTAAGTATGTAGATCTAATAGCTGATAAAAAGGATTTTTTTTTATTTATAATTCCCCGTAACACTCTTGAGGGTCGATTTTTGAAAATACCATCCTAAGCTGATCTCTGCTCAGCAAAAGTAACACATTGTTAAAAGTTTTGCGTAATTAACGCTTAAAGTAGTGTAAATAATTTATATCTGAAAGTGTAATACATTAATATTACTTTCTGTTGTATTTATTTTATGTTAAAATTGCAATATTCGCAAGCAATGCCTTTTCTTAAATTATAATGGCTATAATGGAGATTCAATGAAAAACCCAGTGAAATGATAACGATAGGGTCAAGTTGGCAAATGTCTAGCTACTTTCATAGCTCGAGCTTTATTAGAGCTTTGTAAGACCCGCCGTGTAGGGACGCGATGCATGTTAATACTTTATCTACCGCATTATGATTTAATGCAGTTTTTTTCATGCAATATTTTTTTTGGATCACTACATTGAAAATTAAGGGATATACATAAACGAAATGCTCCACTTTGGGAAATTTAATCCATTAGAGATAATAAATTAATTAAAGATATTCCACTGTGTAAAA
Organism: Trichonephila clavipes; assembly: GCA_019973935.1. Lineage (NCBI taxonomy): Eukaryota > Metazoa > Arthropoda > Arachnida > Araneae > Nephilidae > Trichonephila > Trichonephila clavipes. The sequence goes on along the minus strand of BMAU01020281.1, from coordinate 1,061,964 downwards.
TTAATTATGTACACTATTTACTTAAAATAAATAGTCAAATCGTTTTCTTCATTAACATACAGAAACATAAAACACTTAAATTTTAACAAACTCTTTCTTCGGGGCAAAAATAATTATCTTTGCAATCCGCTGAAAACGCCGTCAGCAAAAATAATTATCTCTGCAATCCGCTGAAAACGCCGTCAGCTGAAAACGCATATCTGCTGCAAAACTGTTCGCCTTCCCCGCTAAAATACTCATCATAGAACCCGTGCTGCCATATATCTTGGAAGAGTGGATTTCAAAGAATATTCCTGCTAAGTATTGGTAGAATATTCCTTCTAAGTTGGTGTGGTGTGGTAGTTAGGAGAAGGGGTGCCAGCTCAGGTGTCGTCCACGTCACTTGACCATGGTTCAAAATTACGTGGTCCGTTGTCAAAAGCCCTCGTCTAGCTGAACAGTGCGACGTTAATATTCACTCACTCCAAAAAATACAGTAGAGTAGTTATAATTATTTTTATACTTAAAAATGCAATATCCACCTATTCAATTAAAATTATAGCGTTATAATTAACTACTAACCAAAAACATTATTCTGAAATAAAATTTATTATTATTTTTTATTCTGAAATAAAAAAAAAATAGGGATTATGCTGATCACAGGAATTAATTAGAAGCGAGTGCCTTTCGTAGCCAAAACAAAAAGAGTTCTTTCACAAACAAAAGATAGATATATGCTGACGTGGGCTTTTTTGCAGCGCACGCCAAAATTGTTTGCAGATGGCAGAATTTTTTCCTACTTACTTGACAAATATCGTTATATTTTGGACACTTCTCACAATATCTTTATAAATTATAGCCTATGCTATAAATTATAGCCTATGTGTTATTCTGTTGTATAAGCTATATTACTGTAAAGTTTCATTAAAATCCATTCAGTTGTTTTTGCATGAAAGACGCCCAAACATCCTCACAAACTTTCGAATTTATAATATATATCTAGATGTGACTCTGTCTCTCTATCTCTCAGTTATAGTTCATTAATAATTACCAATTTAACTCTACTACGAATATATTTTTAATTATTTAGCACTTTTTAAAAAGTATTTTTAAATATTACTACATTTCTATTTTTCAGTAATATTCTTTTTTATTGTAGTTCTACTGTAGTTTTAATATTCTTATTGTTTATATTCATGAATTATTTACTTGTAAAATTTCATTTTGTATCATATTGAATATTTATTTTTCAAGATCATCAATATATTTTGTATTCAAGTTGTGGATACACATAAAAAACTGTTAATAGAATATCTTATGTTTCCGAAGAAATCAGATCACGTTTTGTTGATAATTAAAAATAAAATAAGATTTTTTTTTGTTTAGTGTTTCTTCCTTACGTTACAAAAATGATAATGCAATTTTTTTTAAAAAAAATTGTAACAAATGACATTTTTTAAAAATATGAATGTCGTTAGCTTTTTTAAAAAAATAAAGCAATCCATTTAGAGGTTATGCATTTTTTGTAGTCCAATCTTTTCTCTTTTATAATTAGTAATTATCTGCTTATTTCAGTACTTTTCAAACTTTCAATACTCTTGCGACCCAATTTTCAGTCATAATTTTCTTCGCGTCCCCCCTCCTCCAAACATTAACAAAGTATTGAATTTAATAGTAATGCACTTTGACATAAATCTGCAATATGAATTTAATTACAAACTGTACAATTATCAAGATAAAAATTAAAACTTTTATTTAGTTTTATACATGACAAGCCCATGAGAGGTCACTGGAAATTGTTAAACTTGTTCTTAACTTGGTATTGTTAAATAATTATAAAATACAGTATGCAGTACTGATACATTTACAAACATATTATATCAGTGTATAAAGACGTATTTTATTTTTTATTATGCCAGAACGTATTTTGTTTTGCTTCCTTTGAGTGAATTAATAATATTTTAAAATAATGTTTTATTTTCGACTTTTCGATATGCTCGCGTCCCCCTCGTAGGGTTATCACGCCCCCTTGGGGGGGGGTGCGCCCCACAGTTTGAGAAAAACTGGCTTATTTATTAAATGTTGAACTTCTTTATATTTTACTCTTAGGAAACAATTTTATATTTTTAGAAATCTCAGCATTTTTTAGTTAATTACATTTCAATAATAGTGTTATTAATATCAAACTTCTAATGTGAATGTTTATATTTTACAATGATAACTTACGTGAGCTTACTAACGCTTACTCACAATGTAAAAAAACGTATATATTTTTAAATGTACATCCAAATCTTTGAGAATGAATTTTAACAAATATTTTTTTGCATTAGTCACACACAAGTCCAGATTTGAAACATAAACATTCATCGAGTATCTTTCTAAATTTTTAAGTTTTTATTTTACTTAATAATATGCGAAATGATGCTTGAAACTATAGACTAAGTATGTGACAACTCTCTTTGATAACAGGGTACTCTTCTTGTTGGTAGAGAGAATATTCTCATTTTTGAGGACTTTACATGAGGATTGTATATCAGTGATCTTCACAAACTCTTTCAACTCATGGAGCTCTTAGTAGCCACTCACGTTGAGAAATCTTTTTCACTTAAGTACTTTGTTCTGAATGGTATTAAAATGTTTATAACTGTGTGAGAAACTTCTGCATATTCTACAAAAAAAAAATTGTAACCGAAACTTAAGGAGCTGTTCTTGCTTAAATTTAGATTTTAATATCCAATTTGTTTATATGTCGATAAGTTGTCCCTCTCCTTTATTACAGATGTTTTTCCAATAAATGAAAAAAGTGCCTTTTCCAATAGAAAACTATTTAGTTCTTCACATCATTTTATTAACGAATATGAAACTATCAAGAAGAACACGGGACAGTAAACAATAAAATATTCAGAATTTATTAAGCAGTACACATAAAAAAAAGTTTTAATATATTTTTTTTGATTTTACTAAAATAAAATTATAAAACGTATTATAAAATACAATTTCGACGCATAAATAAAAATTTCAGTTTTAATTACTGGGATGAACATTAGATACTTGTAGTTATACAAACTTCATAGAGAAAGTGAATTCATTTTGCATGCACAATTATAATTTTATTTTCAATTTTTTTTTGTGACTCGGGGAATCCCTGGGTATACCTCATGGAGTCCCAGGGTTCCGTGGAACACAGTTTGAATACCACTGCAGTATATCTTTTATGACCATGTGCTCCCGTTAGTGCGATTCTAACATTCGAATGTATATCTTACCTTTCAACAAGAGAATTCACTGTTTCATATGATTTGATGCTAATTTTTCAGATTTGTTTTAAGGCCATTTAGATCACCTAATCTCGATCCCATCGGACATATCTGGTAGCCCATTGTAAAAGATGTCTGACACCTTCACTACTGTTGAAATGTTGAGAGATTGTGGGAGTCTTGTTGAATTCATGGAGAGAACAATTGCCGCCGTCATTTAGGCAAAAGTTAATTCTATATTGTACTAGATAAATATCATTAATTCCATTGCTTTTTTTGCCTTAGAAAGGTATATTGTGTATTACTAAGTTTATGAAATAAATGTATACTGTGAAATGCATCTGTACTTCTAGAGAAAAATATTTCTGTCGAGCAAAAAATTATTCCGTTTCTCGTCCCAATAGATTCTTAAAAAAGTAGAAGCCAATTTAAATGTTGCTTTTTCGCGCTCATTAAGAATTCCTCACGCAAAGGAAATTACTAATTGTAAAATTAGCTAGATGTTGTTGAATGCACCGCATGTTTCCTGAATATAAACTAACAAGAAGTGTTTTAGCAGTTCATTTGGTAATACACGCAAAAATAAAAGTGCAATTGGGTAAGAATCGATGGAAATGGAGTCAAGGTGAACGAAGTTTAATTTTTTGTTGCTACCTGAATATATTTTATGCGACCCACGATACATTCACGTTTATTAAAACGATAATTTTTCTAGATCGAAAAGCCGTGTTTGTTTCGAATTGTTATTGAACACATATTTATTTTGAAAAAGATAAAAATGAATAATATTTATTGATGAAATAAAAGTAATTATCTCGTTTATAACTTCATAAACTGCTGTTTGTGAAGCAAATCCAAAAGTTAAACGAACCTTGCACGAAATTGAAAAGGGTTAGAATATGCAAATTATTATAAAGCAACCATGCATGTGTAGGCTACGAATCACCTTCTAACCTTCCAAATGAGCCGTATGTAAAAATCTTTATAAAGACGCGCTGCAATGTGGTTATCGTTGTTTGATCGCTGTAAATGATTGATTAGAAATCGACAATCTATAACAAAAGAGAGAAGGAGCTATAACACTAAGAAAGAGTTGTCCAGTAATTGCTGAATAATGAATGGCTATTTCAGAGTTTGACCGTTACAAGGAGAGAAAGTCAATAAGGTATTGTTTCACCTCTGGGGCCTGGAAGCTAGTTATCACCTGGCGTGACATAGACTGATCAAGTTCCCGGATGATATACTGCAGAATTTCGGGACAAATTGTCTCCAAGTGTTGGACTAAATTGTCAAAATTCAGGGATGGGTCTTTCCATAACGTCCCAAGCGTTCTCTATGAGAGAACGTTCAGGCTACCTAGCTGGCTACGGAAGTGCAGGGTAAGCTTGAAGACAATTCATTGCCACACATGCCGTGAGCTGTCGGGCATTATAATGTTTAAAAGTACGTCTTAAGTGTCGCAAAAGGAATGATAACACAACCGGTAGCAGGATGTCGTCAACGTACCGCTGTACTATCAGTTTGCCAGAAAGGACAACTAAAGGGGGTCAGCTATCAAAGTAGATGGAACCCCAGATCATAACACTCTACGTGGCGTGCAATAGTTAAGGAAGGATTCCCACGTAACCCTGGGCATCTCCAGTCACATCTGCGGTTGGCGTCAGGACAGTTGGAAACGGGAGTCACTAAAGGCTATACGACCCTAGTCAGCACAATTCCACTTTGATAAAGCCTCGAACCACTGCAATCGAACTTGACAATATACAGGCATGAGAGGTAAGCGACGCAATCGACAACGCGAGCGTAAATTTCGCTCTCTGAGTCGTCTGTGGAGGGTCATGTTGGGCACATGTGTGCGGACCGTACGGTGGATAGTTAATAACGAAGAATCTGGTGCTGTAACAGCTGCCTTGACAATTGCTCTGTCTTCTCGCTCTGTTGTGGCCCACGACCGACTGCGGCCGTTCCGATGCCGATATCTGCCATTGATGACTCATTGTTGCCAGCATTGTCTAATTACCGCATCGCTTCGACCCAGATGTTAAGAGATTCTTCGATTCGTCCAACGAGCCTTTTTCAGTCCATTGGAGAGAACGACCTCTTTCGAACTCTGATATGTCTTCGTAATGTGCAAGAATCCTTCGGCGAGGCATTGTTAGAGCAAACGTGAGTCGCTGTCGAAATGCAACAGAAATTTTGACCATCACATGGAGAATCACTCCTTATATACATCTACTGAATGCACGATTCCAATTCGCTGGAGCTCCTGCTATTCATTCATTAGACACCAAACTTTAATCATTTTCATGTTCGCTCGAAATGTTTTTATATACAAAATTTCATTACAATCGGAGAACTCCTTCTTGGTGCGTCGATTTTTTTTACAGAGGTGTATAGGTCTCATAAAAAACGAGCAGAATGATGCCATACAGGCGACTAATGAGTTGCATGATCGGCATCGGTAAAGGCGGACTTTCGTACCACAAAATCGTTACCTGCTCAAAGAACAATACTATGTGTGTGGAAGAAATAGACTATGGAGATCCGAAAAAGTCGAAATTCGTGGAAGTGATTCACACTATGTGACGTCCCCATGGGACAACAGACGCTTCATCTGCATTACACTGACAATCCTTACATTGCTCTATTCATACGTTGGTACAGCATAGGAATGCATCTATGACTGTGTCAATGTCTGCCCTCATAGTTGGAAGATATCTGTTGCAGATTAAACTATGTGCAAAGATTCCTACGCTCAAAGATTCCCTTGTAGCTGAGCCAATGACGCCTCTGACTACAATTGGTTCACCGACACTGCAAATAGCTTGCCGATTGATTATAAGTTGTCTTCTCAGATAAGTTCCTCTACAATCTGGATTTTAACGATGGGCACCAATTCATCAGATGCTTCAGAGGGGGATATCCTTTCCCAGAGTCTTATTCAAGTGCCATACTGGACGAACACACTATTATACCATATTCCTAAAATTTAGATATTGTTGTGGCTAATGACACCTGTCTGACGTAGTCAAAACGAGGCACACGAAATTCGTCGTGGCAAGGGGCTAGAAGTACGCCTGTCGTTAGCCTTGCCCTAGAACAGTGATCCGCAACCCCCGGTCCGTGGATCAAATGGTGCCGGGTCACCTAAAGATCATTAAACTATTGACATTTTATTTAAATTAGTGCATTTCTTTCGGATTTGCGCAAATTCCCACTGAAATCACTTTATATTCCACGTTAAATCACTTTTATTCATTTTTGGTATAACTATATTTTATTCTGAAGGCATATTTAAATGTAACTAAATTAAAATTGTTAAATCAACACAATCTAAAATATAAACAACAACCCACCCTCAGCGGGTCGCGGTAAAATTATCAAACGTTGACCGGTCCGCAGCGATAAAAAGGTCGCGGAACACTGGCCTAGAGCACCATACAGGTGACAGTACGAATTAGCTCGGCGAAATTCCAAGAAAGGGCGATAGATGGTGACACCACCTATCTCTACATCCCCAATTTAGACATGGAACCGAAGGGGAGGGAAATATTCTCCAGTCCCCTGCACTTGTGATTCAGCCCACAAGACTTTCGGACCCACTGATATAACGAGCACGTGCTCCGTTTGACTCGGAGGGTATTTGGAGAAATTGGGCCCAGGCCTTCCGGTCTGGAGTTCGATGCTCTAACCACTAGGCTACCCACAAGTGTACAGTTTTTAATGTAAACATATATAGCAATCAGTTTCATCTGAGTAATAAACATGGAAGTTCTAATGTGTTTTCAGACTTAGACGAGAGAGAGAAAATATAAATCCATGCTGAAAAAAATCTAGACATCTTTTCCAATACTACTTAGCGCTTGTGCAGTATCTAGCAACCAACTACGAATAAGGATTATGATTACTCTGATATCTTTAAAATCATGTGTATGTCTTTGTATCCTTAGGTCTTGCTTCGCTACATGTTCATTCAAAACCAGGAACTAACCAAAAATGATAAAATGAATTTAAAAGAAAACGCAGGTAATTGGAATAAGTTAGCAAAATGAATAAAAAAATACTCATTGCAAATTATATTTTCATCAAAAATAAACCAAGAACAAATACAGCAGGTAATGGTCTCCGATTTAATTTGAGAATAATTTTAATGTGTGTGTTTCACTGAAATAGGGGCAGTAAATTAATAATCCTTAAAAGTTATTATCGTGCATTGTAAACGTGTTCGATTTTCGTGATCGAATGCGGACATAGTTGATAACAACTTTCCTCAAGCGCCTACATAATTATTCACGAATTGTACGGATAATCAGAAAAAAAAGTAAAATAACAATTATCGCTACTGCATCATGAAAAAGAATATAATAATAATAATAAAGTAAGACAGTTGTAAAAAAATTTTAAATTCAACATCATATATATATATATATATATATATATATATATTTTAAAATGTGTAGATATTATAGCAAAATACTTTTCTAAGCACGATTGGAAATAAATAAAAGCCCACACACGATGAGACACGGTGGTCTTCCACTTAAAATAAATTAAACAATATTTTCTAATCGTTAAGAGTTATTTTCATTATCATCAGTAATAAAGACCAATGTTTCAGTGTTTGAACACCAAGTCAATATGAACAACTATGATAAATTTTACATTACTTTTATTTTCTTTGTTATTTGAAGCAATTGAGATTTTTTTACTTAAAATATTTTCAGAGCTCTGTTAGTTTAAAGAAAACAAGAAAGTTAGTTGAGAAATACAAAATGTATGTAGTAATATCTTTAAATATTTTAAAAGTAGGTTACACACACACACAGTGTAGGTAAACACTCAACTTTTTTTACATGGTTAATACGTTCTTCAGAAATATGTGTAAAAAAGTATGAAAGAAATATAATCTTTTAATAATTTTTTTTATTTCCTTTGGCTAGGGTTACAAAAGACCATTACGCCTCAAGGGGGGGGGGGATCAAAAATAAAAACAGACAAAACAAAGTAAGAACCAAAAAACGCAGCGAGAAAAGACTGTGAATCCAATAACTGGCCAATAAAGATCGCATAAAGATGAGCCCTTTAGTGCTGGGTAGCGGCAAATGTGGTCTCTCAGCATCCATTTCCTCCTAAATATCACAGAGTGTGCAGAAAGGGGCCTGTGCAACATGAATTCGATGAAGATGTTTGAGGAGACTGTCGTGTCCAGTAACCAGAGGAAACTCGGCAACAGCTTTACGTCTTGGCCAGATGACGTAAAGCAGTTGCCGAGTTTTTATAATAAAATTAAGGATACCTTTCGTGTGTTTATTCGTAAACGGTGCAAGATGAAATAAAGAACTATGTAGAGAGCAATGAAAACTGTTAAGGATTCACTATGCACATGTATGAAGTATGCACAGTACGTCTCGAAACTCAATGCCAGGAGGGCAAGAGGTGAAAGGAAGGGGGGTCATCTCAATCCTGGAAAAATAAAAAAATTCTATATTATTTGGTTAAGCGATGACTAGCATATGTTTCAAAATATGGAAAATTCACACATTTAAATTGACACTGTAAAATTAAGAAAATTGTTACCACAAATTTCTCAATTTTACAGTGCTTTTTTTCGCGAATGTAATTTAACATTGCCGTGCTATTAATCACAGTCACAAATAGGCAAAAATATTGCTGGTTTAGTTAAAATTGGTGCAATTTGAGTTAATTTGAAAAAATGATGTCTTTTGACTCTCTATAAAAAGAAAAATATTACATACTGCTGTAAGCAAACAATTTCAAAAGATGACCCATTAGTTAAGATTCCAAAATGGTATAACACTTGCTACTTTTCTATATGTGTCTAATTTTAAATTCAAAAATACAAACGGAAAACACTTTTGTAATAGTTTACAGAATTAAATGTTGGACATATTTGCCTTTCTCACGAATGTAGCTTTATATCTTTTTTAAAAGTGATCACTTGATGACATGTGAGTAACTAGCAAAATTGACTTCTTTATGTATATTATATTTCTTACCCATCAAAAAAAAAAAAAAGGAAAGGAAGGAAGAAAAACTGCAAGGAAAACAAGAAAAAAGAATGTTGACTGCATTTTCAACATTAAGAAAATAATATTTTTTTAAAATTAATGAATTTTTTAAAGACATTTTCTAATTTAAATTATACAAGTAATTTTAAACAAACATTATTTTATAATTAGAGATTCTAAACATACATTATCACCTGCAGCACTAAATTTAATTATTCATAAAATCTGTTAGTTTTGTTTGAGTTTTTTGTTTGAAAAAATGCTTTGTTCATAATATATACACCTCACATCTTTGCAATGCACCAAAACTCCCTCTTTGTGACCATTATAAAATGTGTTAAAAGAGAGAATGACTTGAAATGTGTCCAGAAACACTTAAAACACAGGGAGAAAAAAAAATTGAATCACAAGAAAAAAGTTCGTTATAAAGAAAATGCAATTCGTCATTGGGAGGTAATTTTACGAAGAAAATCGCGAAAGGTTCTTGGTTCCAGGAAAAAGTTCGCTATATAGAAAAATTCGCAATATAGAGGTTCGTTATATGGAGGTTCAACTGTATTTACAACACCAGTAAAGTGTTTTCTTCAATTTGTGACTGAGATTAATAGTATGGCTTTGTAAGATGACCTTAGTGAAAAAATCACTGTAAAATTGTTAAATTTGTGGTCACAGTAGTACCTAATGATTTGTTAGAGGGTGTCAATTTTTCACATTTTCAAAAATATACTAGTCATTCACTTGACCAAGAGATATGGAACTTTTTTATTTGTTTCAGAACTTATATGCCCTCCCCCATTACCCTGTACACGATTAACTTTGAGTTTAGGTACACCCTGTATGTATTTCTCCACGACTTTAAAGGAGAATTTAGGAGATTAGTGATTTTTTTACCGAAATGCTGTATTAGATAGTGAGAAAATATCGTGCAAAAGTGTAGAATGTTAAGTTAATCTACCTATGAGGACATACATCGATTGATAATTGAATTAAAAAAATCTCAAAATACGAATTTATATTCTTTACCTATCCAGAAGTGTTTAAGAGGTGTTAGTATATAAATTGAAATAGATCGTTTTACTTTATAGAAAAACAAAAATTTATTTATACGGTTTTAAGTAATTTCATTTCAGGTATAGTGATGTGTACTACTTCCAAGGGTGTATTCCATTTGAATACATTATTATTTCTTCTTGTGATATTTTGTTGTTATTGATGTTTGCTGAAAGTTGTTGAACCACTTTTCCAATTAACTTTTTATATCAACCTCAGACTCAGTGGTGCAACAACCCATGAGGACCAGGGCCTACTGTGCCAATCCCAGTATACGTGGCCATTGGGCGCTGAGGTGCATGAGCAGATGCCTCGATCAGGTGGTCAATCTGAAGCGAGACCCCAGTGTTTAAGTCCCCAAGCAAGCTTGGTACTCATTTATCGACTCACTTCAGTAGGCATGAAAGGTCGAGTCGACCTTGCCCAGCTCGGGAATAGAACCCAGACCTGTGGCGAGGAAACGCGACATGCTTCCACTCGACCACCGGGCCATTAACTTTTTTATCCCCTCCTGTTTTAATTTTCAAAATAAAATTCTTGATTTCTATGATTTGTCGCGCTAAGAATGCTGTGATATGTTTCACTTGACAACTCATAGCTACTTTACAAATAGCACATTATTTTCACAACTCTAGAGAATGAAAGAATATTTTACTAACGTCGTATTATTAAGCAACACTAGGGCTATTAACGACGAACCTCGTAATTTTAAGTTATCTCAGCTGGCATCCCAATCTCCAAACTACCACACCATGTCAACAGGAGGACTTTTAGAGACGATAAATTTAACGTTCATTACCTCTTCTATCACGGTGGACTTTCACGGGCTCGAACTCTTAATACGCCGTTCATGAATTCGTGACCAGGACCACTAGATCTTTCGAACATAGTTATTCTATAAAATGATACAGCAATGCACCTTTTCCCTTAGTTATTTAAAAAAACTTTGTTAATGTTCAACTCAAATATGTAATTTTTTCTTGAAAAACTAAAATGTTCACCGAGATCTAGACACATGTATGTTATTTGGACCTCCTCTGTACGTGATTCGAAAGATAAATTTAGGTAGATGAAATCCACAGAAAAATTTGGGTTCTAGATTTATGTCCAGACAAAATTTCTTCGACGTTTATTTTTGATTTTACAAGCATGATATAAATAGATAAATTCGATAGCAGCTCAGATTTTAAAGGACATTTATTTTGCTAATTAAGAAGCTTAAAGAGAAAATTCCCTTTCTTTTTTTTATTTATAAATATATAATCTCTCTCTGGAATGTCACGTTTTCTTTTTTTAAAAAACTAAAAAATTCCATTTTTATTTAAAGAGACAATGGTTCAAAGTTTCCAGATTCTTTTCCAATAGCCCTCGTGTTGATTTAAGTGCGACGTTAATAAACACTCAATTACGATCTTGACCTCCAAAGTCGTACTTATAAGTGATTCTTTACAAATATATTTGTGACAACATTGCCAAATATAAATTGCATAGAAGGCCTTAATTACTATACAAATAAATTTTAAATTTATTAATAGTATTGTATTGTATTCATCTGCTTTTGTTAGCAAAGAATTTAAATTCTACAGATTTCATAACCCCCCCCCCCTTTGTCATGCCACACAAGCCCTCCTTCCCACCATCTTAGGCCGGTTCTTGGTTATGATATATTCCAGGGCCCTTAGTCAAGTCAGGAATAGACTAGTAAAAGTTTTGAAATCCCAGCACAAATTTGAATTTTGTAAAAATATTTATTCAAGAGTCTAAGCTAGCCGACACCAGACTAAATTTCATTTTTTTTTATCTTGTACCAGGAAATTCACTCTTTAAACCGCAGCTTTCCGAGATCTTTTTGTAGATGTCCTTCAAAAGAATTTGAACCTCTCATCGCGAGTAACATTTAGTGGAGTTTTCTTCGCCATTTGAAATTTAGAACAATCCTGAATGTAAAATATCATTTACATTTCAGCTTTTAGAGCTTACATTTTGTGATACAAACTGTATTTGCATTAATTTATAATAACTGAGGAAAAAAATCTGTCAATATTACCATATTACTTTAATCACAGTTTCAAAAAAGGAACACGCACGAATACTAGCCTTACCAGTCCGCATCGGAATGGTCCAGTGAGTCACATGCGAAACTGTATTTTATGGAGCTTATTTTTTGAGGATTGTCAGATATTTTTTATTATAATTTTATTTATTTATTACTGTATTTATCCATTATTTTGTTCTTTGAGACAGAACTACAATTGTTATTCGAATAAATAATGTTTTAAAAAAATTATTCTTTCAAAAAATTGAATTTTAGTTTTGTTAATTTGACAACATGGTTTTGCTTAAAGTTATATTTTACGCTGTGATATTTTGACGAAGCAAAGTTTTCTCTAAATAAATTGCTTTGATTTATATGTTTAAAGTTTTTAAGATATAAGAGTTGCTTTTATTATTAACATCCTTTTATAAGTTTCACTTGTATGTAACGGAATCTTTGAACTCAATTTTTACCCATTTTAAGAGGTCAGATTAATTTGAAATTTTGCTCACCTGTCCAGGACCGATGGCAATAAAATAATTTAATAATTTTGTTCCATGGTCCTGATCAGGACACACACACACATCAGGAGTAACTATTTCCCATTTTCAGATCCCACCCCACAACTGGCGACTAAAAGATTAAGTTACAAACTTAGTTCGATTAACTATAAAAGGGTGTTTATTAGCTTTTTTAAGTATCATTTATTTATAAGTGTAGGTACACTTATTTGGTATCGGTATGTTGCGGCTTTTTCCATTAATAGTTTAACAGTTTAAAGTTGTTTAAAATATAATTTAAAAATTTGACAATTTTTTTACTCTTTCAACTTGTTATATTTTTTTCAATTCACCGTTGCGAAGAGCGGGTATACCAGCTCAAGTATAAGTATATAATTGTATTATAGTCATTTAAATAAATCATTTGGCACTATTGTCTAATTTATATGCATAGATACTTGTATATTGTTGTAAGATAATGGTTATACGAGTTCAGAAACCACGATGATCAAGTAAAGCCATATTTTCAAGACACGATTAGAGTAAAACCTATGGTGCGGAACACCGAAAAAGCTACATGTTAACTCTTTCGTGGGCCTTGGGAAGATTACTTCCCATCTGCATGATCTGACAAAACACACCTGTGGGTAATAATATATTGGCCTTGCCCTTTATAATAAATTGGCCTTGCTGTTAAAATGATGGGAAGACTAATTCCCGCTTTTGTGCTACTGCACTTCATTCAGAAATTATGACATTTGTAAATAGGAAAGGAAAAGGTGGTACTAAACAAGAAGTACCTTGTCCAAAAGCTTTCATTGTATGTAACGATATCATGGGAGGGGTTGATCGCTTCAATCAAAGAAAAGAAAGATACTAAATAAGATTTGTAAAATGGTGGAATCGTACCTTTTTTTTCTTATTGACCTCGCCATCATAAATAGTTTCATACTGTGGCAAGTGAACAAATGAAATAGAAGTTTAGACCAGCTGACATTCCGTATAGCATTAGTTCGTCAGCTAATAGACGGATATTTCTCAAGAAAAAGGAAAGGATGCCCTGCTAGCTTCCAAGCAAAGAAATGTATGTCAATGTTTAGCCAATGTAAGAAATCATATGCCAAAGATGAATTCCAACTACAGACGATGCAGGAAATGTAGCAGAAAGGGACAAGGAAAGAGGACCGGCTATATGTGTGCAAAATGTGATGTCCCCTTGTGCATTGCAACATGCTTCTCAACTTTTCATGATATATAAAATCCATTAAATTTAATTTTCATTACGACGGTGAATGGTTTCTTGGGAAGTATTCTCCCCATCCCTAAAATTTAAATGTAAATATAAAATTCAGGAAAATAAAATATAATTCCTTAAATGCTATTGTTTAATTGTAAATAAAACGTAAAAAACTGAGAGAAATTAAAACGAAAAAGATAATGGCCAACGAAAGAGTTAAATAAGATTGGGCCTCAAATTTGTAGTGCTGTGTGGAAGTTAAGAGAAAGAGGTTTCAATTTTAACGTCGTCCTTATCAACTGATCGTGACTTAAAATTACGAGATCCGTTGCAGACAGCCCACGAATTGTTTCGGTGGTTGGTCAAATAAAAAAATAGCTATTATTATTACTTCGAATTAACAGCCTTTTTTCAAATGTTTTAGTTTTCCAATGGATATTCTTAGGATCTAAACTATTTGTGAGCCTATAAATACAAATCTAGTGATGATTAAATTATTGGAAGCTGCTGAAAATGAGAATATTGTTTTTATCTTATGTAAAAAAGGGATTAACTTCATCAAGAAATTCATTAAAAGAGGGATGCAATAGGTAATTTAATAATAATATATAATCTCCTTATATACTTAGCTTCAAGCTTTTCCAGTCAAAAACTTTATTTCTAGGAAATATAAAAAAATATTTTGATAACCTCTCTTTTGATTAATTTAGTGACCTTAAAATAAATTCCAATTTTCCTGAATCTTTTTGTTTACAAAAAATCCAATTAAAGTTTTTTTTAACAATTAAGGAAGGCATGACTCTCAAAGTCGGTAACAGCACGTTTATTTAATTTCACCAATTAAAGTCAGCTGAATTATGTTGTTTGAATCCATATAGAAACAGCGCCTTATTTATTTACAATGTTATTTGTCATTAATCATTTTTGTAACATGAAAGGGAAAACAAATGAAAAATATAATATTGAAATAATGTATGCTAACACTCAGTAGCGTACACAGGAATTTTTCAGGGGGGCGGGGTCGAAAGTTCCTCATTCTTGTTTCATGCTCCTTTTGAATGTCAATTTTCGGGAACAAAACACAGTAAAAAACTAATTATTGAATAAATACTTAGCATTAATTAATAAAATTAATCATTAATAACAAATATTTAATCAAATTTATAGTACTATATACTTAAAATTATAAACAATCGGGAAAAAACGAGGGCTTTGGGGGGGCTTCCGGACCCCCAAGACCCCCCTTGTGTGCGTCACTGCTAACACTATATATATTACGTAATAATAAACTTTTTTCTCTTCATAATCATAATTTCAGTTATTTTTTTGAAAATTCTAAATCAATCAATTTGTTAAAACTGAGCACCTTAAAACTCATGAAAAAACCCCTCGAATTACCAAAACTATACAGATTAGTGATTGCCAAAGTGGTCTATATCGACCACAAAGGGTCTATGATGACTTTCAAGGGATCCACGTTAGCGAAAAAATAATTTGGGGGTCCATGAGGTGTAAATGGGTGTCAGTGATAGTGGCTCTCATTAAACCAGTTCATGACCAGATCATTTTGAAAGAAAATTTAATAAAGTGGAAACCAGATTTTACCTATTTAACATATTTATTTACTAAATTTAATGAGGTTAACTTGCAGTTACAAGGTGATATAATTTTTTTTAAAACGAGGACCATGTCAGTGTTTCTTTCCAGAATTAAGCTAAAAAAGTAAAAAATTAGTTTATTGCGAATCTTCTCAATTTGGCACATACAATCGGTCAGGGCGTTTTAACCAACGTTTAACTTTTAAATGCCCTTTATTCAGATTTTTTTCCC
Source organism: Trichonephila clavipes (assembly GCA_019973935.1). Lineage (NCBI taxonomy): Eukaryota > Metazoa > Arthropoda > Arachnida > Araneae > Nephilidae > Trichonephila > Trichonephila clavipes. The sequence continues at coordinate 1,046,047 of BMAU01020281.1, read as the reverse complement.
CAGCTTTGACTATGGTAATTACTATAGTAGGCAATGAATTCACATAATCACATCGAAAAAAAAAAAATGTCATATTACAATTGTCATACTGATTGCAATGAGCACTAATGAAGTTTAGAGACGGATTTTAGCAATTTTGTCTTTAAAAAGACATATCTTTTATTTGTTCCAAATATCGTGAGAAAGGTTTCGTTTGTTTTTCCTAGTCAGAAGGAGTTTCAGCAAGGTTGCCAATCTCCAAAACTAAAGATAAAAAAAAAAGGGAAGCGGAGTAAAAAGAACAGGACACTACTAACAGAGATTTAATGTTAAACCTGACAAGATTGATACTAAATGTTGAAAATTTGTTATTAAAGCGCATCAAATACATACTTCCCAGTGCCAATTTAAGCTCATTTCGAGCCCTGGGCGCAGAAGATCTACGGGCCCCCTTCACGCTGGCGGACAGAAATTTATTACCAGAAACCAGGTTAGTCCAGCTTATCTCGGCCCTTTCCTGTTCTGCTGGACTCCTGGGCGCCCAATGAATAAACCGGCACTGATCCCTCCTATTAAAAGCTTTTGTTTGTTGTTCGGTTATTTTATGTAACAGTTATTTCATTCATTGATTAAATTTTAAGGAGCGCATGTTAAATATAAATTAAATTTTAAACTCTATACCCCCTCACTACCGTTAGAAATTTAATTCTTTTAAATTAAGTAGTCGTACACCAGCTGTTAAAAAGACATTTCAGTTGATAAATTCACAAACATTCAATATTAGATAAACAAGGGTCAACCCCAAACCAAAAAAAAAAAAAAACATGGCAAGGGGTCAATGAGACAAAACAATTTTGGAACATCTTGTTTAGATATTCCTTATTTTGTGGGGGAAAAAAGATTTATAATTTTGCTCAAATAAAAGTCAATAATTAATTTAATTACTCCCATAGAAACAAGTGTGCAAAAATGTTTGAAATGCTGTACTGTTTTTCAAATAAGAGTATTCGATAAAGATCTAAAATTAATTCAGAGGGAGAATCGGTAATTGCGAGTGTGGAAACCTAAGGAAAGTTTTTACATTTCTCCTCCGTCTGAGCGGCGACACTCGTTATGGTTGCCATGGTGATCATTTTCGTCGCCAACAAAAAAGTTCAAAAGTCGCCGCACGTGAAGTAGAGAGTATTTCATGCATATAAGCATCAGCAAGAAAACTTGTTAAGAGATCTCTCTTTTGGAAGACTTTCTCTTTGATGAATTAATTATAAAATGACAGAAAAACTTGTATCTCTCTTCGGATAATTAGTGCGTCTGTGTGTGTCGAGAAGGTTGAAAGGGATGTATTTCTTTGATTTTTGGTAGGTTTTCTTAAGCAAAGTTAAAACATTAAATGTTTTTTAAACTTTTAATTAAAATTTTAAAAAATATAATTTAATAAGAAATGATGTTTCTAAATGACATTAAATTAACATTTTTTAAAAATTATTTAAAGCTTAAGCAAACCTTTTTTTAAATGTAATTATTGATTAAAAATATCAAAAACTTTAAAATTCTCATATTTTCAAAAAAAAAAAATCTAAGCTGCAATTTATTTAAAAAAATTAAATTCACCTTTTTTTAAATTTATTTTATGGAAATACTACAGATTTTTGGAAGCCCAGTGGCTGAGTGGTAATGCATCGCGCTTCCACATTACAGGTCTGAGGGTGGGCAAGGTTGATTCAACTTTTCATCCCTTCAGTGGGTCGATAAATGAGTACCAAGCTTGCTTGGGAACTAAACACTGGGGCATTCACGTCAGACTGACCACCTGATCGGAATATCTGCTCGTACACCTCAGGACCCAAGGTCACGTATACAGTTATGGGCACAGTAGGCCTTGGCCTTCATGGGTTGTAGCGCTATTAAGTTAAGTTACAGAATTTTTGTGCGAAATTGTGTTATTTTTATAAATATGCACAAAGAAACATAAAACATGAATGATATTTGTGAATAATATTGTGTTCTATTCATATATGCTATTCACCGAAAAGTTAAACTCGTAAATATTCTAAATATAAATATTCGAATAATTTGTTATAAATACTTATCTATGTATCTACACCAAAATATAGAAGAAGAATGACTCAATCGCACCCTTATCACGAGATCTAGAAACAATTAGACCTACAGACTTGTAATTTTGCAGGTATGTCTCTTTTGTGAAATGGAGTCCGCTAAGAAAGGATTTTGAGGAAATCGATTTCCAAGGGGTGGTTTGGGAAATGAAGATAAATGTTTCTCTTTTTATAAATGCATCTTGCCTTTTTCCAATCAAGTGGTAAGGGCTATAAGAATATTTTTAAATACAAATAGAAAGCTTAATGATAGGATAGATATCTATCTCTCAATAAAAAACAATATATAGTCACGCAACTTCATGAAGTACCCAGTGAAGTGGGTATGAAAAGCTAGTGCGAACTCGTATATATGTCGCAAGGAAACGAGGAAATTAGGAATTTGATCAAATCCCTTAGGGATATGATCAGTTGGCGGGAGATGTTAAAATAACGTCTCTTCAAGGTCATTTCTCTGATGAAAGTAAGGAATTGGAACAAACATCTGATCTGTTTCAGTGAAATGATGAAATAATATTGTCAAGAGTTTGAAAGCGTTTATTTAACAAACATGATGCATTATTAAACGTAGAAGTAATACAACAATAGTCAATGAAATACAAGTTATTTATTTCAAACTAATTAACAAATGATTAGAAAATTAGGCTGGTATTTTTTTAAGTGTAACATCTTTCCTCTCGGTTGCTGGATATTTTTGGAAGTGATTTCGTGAAAAGGGACAGAAATGTGTAACAGGAAATCGGAGAAGCACACACGGTGGCATGGATCAACTTGGCCTGCTCCCCCCTTCATAGTTTCTTTACTAATGATGACCTGCTTTGTGCAGGGGAGGGCTTACACACTAAAATATGAATCACCATAATAATCCTATGGTGCCATTTTTTTAAAAAAAGATATGGGGTTGATATTTGGGGTATCGATAGTGCTGCTTGTTTGGCTAGGAAGTACAAGGACTCGACCCCCCAGGTGCCTCCCCGGGACAGCATTTTTTCAATGCAAATCCTGACTAGTTCATTTCATTGAAACGGTTCAGGGATTTTATCAAATCACTTATTTCATCAGGGAACCTTGAAGAGAAGTTATTTTAAAATCTCCCTTCAATATTGATCATATTTTTTAGGGATTTGATCAAATTCCTAATTTCGCCATTTCCCTGCAACAGATATATAAAGAAGAAAAGTGACTCACACACACACTTTTTAACTTACTCATCACGAGATCTCTGCAACTATTACATCTAGAGATTTGAAATTCAGTAGATACGTTTCTAATATTTAATAGGGGTTCACTAAGAACGGATTTTGTGGAATACGACTTTCGAGGTCGGTTACAGGAACGTAAAAGATCATCTTTGTATACAAATATATAAAAGAAAAGCTACCCGTTCGCTCATTACGATATCTTCAGAACTATTAGACCTTCAGGCAAAGAATTTAACAGACACATGTGTTGTTATTGCTGTTGTTGAGTGAGTGAATATTAACGTCGCACTGTTCAGCTGCACGAGGGCTTTTGGCGACGGACCACGTAATTTTGAACCATGGTCAAGTGACGTGGACGACACTTGAACTGGCACCCCCTTCTCCTAACTACCACACCACACTAACAGGAGGACGTTTCAGCTCTCGTCAGATTTAGCGGGCATCGCTTCCCTACACGGCGGGTCTTTAGTGGTACTGGGCTCAAACTCGTGACAAAGTCAGCCACGATCTGATACCTATACCACTCGGCTACCGCGGCCCGCTGTTGTTGAGTAGAGATCTGTTAAGAACTGGGTTTACTGTAATCGATTACCAAGAGGGGTTATAATAGACAAAAATTCCCGTTTTTGAACTATTAGCCCTAAGGGCTTTAAATTTGGCAAACATGTTTCTTTTTCTTTTGTTGAATAGAGATTCACTAAGAAGTGGTTTTGCCATAACCGTCTTCCACAGCAGCGTAAATATAATATTTATTCTTTACTTTACATAATATTTATTTATTGAGTGACTGATGAACCCGAGAGTCATCAGGTGTAGTTATGTTTATTTTTTCCTTCGCTATTTTATCTGCTAAATTGTTCTTTCTTTGCACTTAAAATTATTCAAAATATTAATTAAATTACGACCTCATTAAATTTTTTTCATCTTTCTATCTCAATTGTTATGTTCATTTCACCCGTGCTAGGAATATGTATACCTGCCAGTTCATAATGAAAAAAATTTTTTAGTTTTTTACCCTGCGATCGTTAGTGGAATCTACTCTACAGTATTGAAATAAATTGATTGACTTATATGTTGCCGACTATGAAGCTAATGACCATGGTTAATGTGGTATTGCTGCTCCATACTTCATGAGCTGGATCGATCAAAGTGAAAAACAAAACATAGAAATTGAAAAAGTGAGTTAAAATTGATGTAATGTCATCTAAATAATAGTATTGATTCTCTTACGCAAATCTAAAGACATGGAGGATATTTTTTCAATCTCATTAAAAGCCGTCCCTATGGAAATTATCTTATTTTCGGCTTTTTTCGACTTCTTTTTTTATATATTCTACTATTCTAATTCGAATGATCAGAATAACTAAAGAAGACATTGCATTGTGTACTAATATGTATGATATATATAAAAGTAAACAAAAGGGACGAACGAAAAAGTTATGAACTTCAAGTTCACGATTAAGCTAACGTATGATATATTATTTACATGTGTGTCTGCATTTATAAAAAAATATTGAAATTCAAACAATTTAAATATTCTATCAGGAGATTCAAAATATTTAGAATATTTGTAAAGTTTTGCGCTTAGTCGGCGGTGTAGATAAAATTGGCTAAATGGAGCCATTGTAGGGTTAATAAGCGAATAAAGGCTTGTTCCTGAAAGTCGGCTTTAGTTAAGAGGGGCTGGGATGTCGTGGAAATTTCAACGATGAAGCTCCAATGATGCTTTAGAAACACAAAGGATGACTTACATATACAAATACTTGCATCTATTAGGAAAACTTTTTAGGTAAATAATAAATCTCTTAAATGGTTGACTTTTGGAGAAAACACACACACAAAAAAAGGACCAGGATGGCATCTAATACATCTGCCTTCGGCAGATACAAAACCTTCACACAAAGCTCGCTGGCGGAGCTCACAGACCTCTCTCTCGAGAGCCAATCACAGAAATACCCTGGTGTGGTACTCGCGCAACCGCAATACCTCAGGTTAGACTCGTTGCCACCTAGAGTTCTTAGCATGTATCTTGAGTTCGTCACAGGGACCACGCAAAAGTCATGTCGGGCTGTACCAAGATAGCAATTGTGATTTTACGTAATGGGAGGCTTGGGGGAAGACGATTGCAGAAAAAAAAAGAATTATTCTTATGGAAATTGTGGTTAAAATTTTGAAATATTATTCTAGAATTCAAAATTTGAAGAATAATCGTATAAATAGTGGTCTTAAATGAATAGCTACACTGAGAGAAGACATTATATTGAAACATTTCGCGAGAAAAATCCTTGTAGGAGCTTTAACATCTACCACACTGCGACGTTTTGTTTTTTAATCACGTTTGCTCAAGACAACGCTGCTACTTACTTGTATGCAAAAACACTACAAGTAGTGTTTTAGACTAGGATGTGGTATTCAATACTGAGACGACTTTTTAGCTAAGAATCGATGCTTACATTTCCCATGGTTATGATGGTATCCTTTTTCTGGTATTGCAAGAAGTTCTACTGTAGATTGCTTGAAACATTGTGGGAAGTTTAACATTTATCTCATAATTTAAGAGTATATAAGTGCTGAGGTTTTAGGAAAACAGTGTATTTTGACAGAAAAATTTCCAAAGAATACACGGAGATGCTAGTGCATTTTATAATTTTGTCATCTGATGGTCTATTTGAGGATGACTTTATCATCCAACAAAATTCTGCTTCTTGACATTTGTCAAAGATCATCCTTGATTAGTTTAAAAACAATAAAATTAAACCCAACCTTTTCCCTCGATTTAAATATCATCTAGAATATGAGGAATTTAATGAAGAAACATCTTCAAAAGTTGGCTCCAAAATAAAAAAAAATGATCTTGTGGAAAGCGTTAAAACCGTTTGGGAATGTATCAGCAAAGATGACTGCAAAAAATTAGTGCATACTGTGCCAGATTGTGTACGTGACTTTATCATTGCCAAAGGAGATATATGCTACTAAGTATAAATTATTCAAAAAATGTGTTTCTGTTTTTTATAAATTACGTTATACTATTTATTTATTTTGCATGTTTTCTGTCGCCAAATGATTATAACATCATGGAAAAGCAAAATTTAATTTAAGTCACGTGTTCAAATCCAGTTTCAACTTAAGAAAGTCATGTAAACGATAACACACTTTAAATTTATCGAGGCTCAAAGTCCTCACGGTGGTGTGGTGCAGATATGGGTTAGTACAGCGTAGGCTCAGATGTTGGCTTTTTATCTAACCGAAGAGCATTGACCGTAGTAAACGGATCTCTTTGTAAAGCTGTAATAGACATTCGGAAGTATTTACTGTATTCAACACAACAACTCCCAAAACAAACCTAATTTAGGCTATAGAACTAAATTTTGGCAATTTGTGAAACGGTATGAGAAGTTTGTCCTAAACATGTTTTGAGAAACCGGTATGACATTCAAGATATTTTAATCTTCCAAGGTTCAAAATATCTCTGACTTAAATAGCATTCACTTCCTCTCTTAAAATTTTTTAATTTATCGTCTTCTCCCTCTCCTTTTTTAACATCCATGGAAAACTTTGGTTTCTACATCGCTTCGAAAAAATCTTAGGGTTTCACATCTGTTGGATTTGATCCACTTTGGCAGGATAGTTTCGAAGAAATTACACGTACGGATGGAAGCTACAACAATCTACAGGTGAAAGTTGGCACTCGATCTAGTATAGCCTTGAGTAAAGGTGTCTTTAACGGTTAGAAAATCCGCAAGTGAACATAGAGCAAGGCGAGGGATATTGGCGACGGATCTCGTAATTCTGAACCACGATCAAGTAACCAAGACGACACCTGCGCTGGCATCCGCTTCTCTTAACCGGAAAGTATTATTTCTTTTATTTATAAAACACTAGCGATTAAGGTACGGGCATTCGCAGGATTTCAACGACAACATCAAACCCTTATAAATATCACTGATATTGGACACTACTTATATTCTTCTACGATCACAGACAAAAATACGAAAGACGTTGATTCTGATGCCTTTCAGTGACGGCTGCAAACTGTGACGAATCTTTTGTTTTCATCATTCACATTTTTCTATGTATTTGCATCTAGAATATTATATACTTACATATATTTAAACTATGAATTTCATACAGCCTTTTCATACATACTAGGCCTAGCTTTTTTGTTTACGCTAATAACGCTCGAATGAATACAGATGTTTCAATTATCTCTTTGAAAATACAAATAAAATTATATTTTGCATATGTTCTCCAAAAACACTATTCATACATTCGAAGATATTTTCTAAAAATAATTCGAACAATTTTTCAGAAATTTCCTTTTTATTTTATTTAATTTTCATTTGTTAATTTATCATGTAATCTATCTAATATATATTATAAATGCGAAAGTTTGTGAGTATCTTTGTGGGTCTTTCACGCAAAAACAACTGAATGGATTTTAATGAAACTTTACAGTAACATAGTTTATAAATCAGAATAACACATAGACTAAAATTTATAAAGATATCGTGAGAAGTTTTAAAAATATAACGACAATTGTCAAGAAAGTAGGAAAAAATTCTGCCATTTGCAAAAAAGCCCGTGACAGCCTTCATCTATCTTTTTTATCCCTTCTGTTTTGTCTACGCCATGCCTCAGTGCGCTTTGGTTTTTCATTGATTCCCTTCATCAGTGTCATCACTGTTTTTATTTCATAATAAAACTAGATTTCGAAGGGAGAGAAGGTGGCAAGATTTTAACATAAAATAAATACAACAAAAAGTAATATTAATGTATTACACTTCCTGATATAAATTATTTACATTATTTTAAGCGTTCATTACACAAAATTTGTAACTATGACAGTGGAAGGAAAACTATGAAATTAAAATAAAATATCAAAATGTTTTTATCATTTAGATTTTTTTTCTTTTTGAATGTTTTTTTTTCAGTACATGTAAATATATATCTACGCTTCCCCCATACTGTTTATATATATATATATATATATATATATATATATATATATATTTTTTTTAAAGGTATTTCTATTAATTCATTACTAAATTAATTATTTGTTAATTAAAAAGTACATTGTCTATTATTTTGGATAAAAATACATTTCAGAGACATTTTTAAGCTAACTAAAGAATCGTTTTCTTTTTATTGCTTCACATTAATAATTTTTAAACTAATGCAATATTGTTTTTTAAAAGTCATAGATCGAAATTTAAAGCTATATTTTATCTGTGAGGGGGAGGGGAAGAGGAAACAGTAATTTTACACTAAAAAACTGTGTTATGCTGGGCTAGAGGGAGGGAAAAAAACCTGTCTTATTCGAAAATATGTGGAACAAATTTCGAAAAAGGGAAATTTAATGAAATAATTTTAGAAATCACTCACATTGCGTGCGTACAAACACACACATAATTTCTGGTGTCATGAGAGAAAGAGAAAGCCCGTGCAAAGCCGGGCCATGCAGCCAGTTCTTAGAACATTTAGACAATGCACAATCCATTTTCTAAGGTTTTATTTTTCTTTTGTAGAAAAATTATTTAAACATTTTTTGAACAATTATAGAGTATTTAAATAATCATTTTGTTTATTAATACTAGGGAGGGGTATCCCCTGTGCGTCTAACAGTGAATCAACCCCCATGGCACAAATTATTCTACTGCTCATACTCATTGCTCATGAAAACTTGGCGAAATATTGGCGATATACCCAAATTATAGCATTATTTTTGGCGACTTGTTGACCATGTCTGCGATAATTTTTGTCGACCATATGGATGCTTCTGGAAATTACTGGAGAAATCTGCAACATCATGATCTATGACATAAGTGGATTTTTCGAGAAAGCGCCGGAAGGTAGGGGAGGAAACCACTAGGCCACTCGTTCTTGGCACTCCTCTTCAGTTAACCACACACACGATCTTCTTTTGTCAATTTTTACTAACTATATCTTATGTATAAATAAATTTATTACAACATTCACACAAAAATATTTTTTATACATTCAGAGATGGTATCTAATCTTGCAGAGAGGCCGCTATAGCCTTTGGTCATGGTAACTAACTCGTGGCCCGGCGTGGTATGGCCTCTGAAGACCAGGGTTGATGCATGTTACTTTGGTCGATGCTCAAAGGCCTTTATGTTTAGAGAAGGGGGTGGGGTTTCAGTTTAGGTATCGTCCTCGTTGCCAATAGCCTTCGTGTTGCTTTAGAACGCAACTTTAATAAATACTCATCGATATCGTAGAATTTAATTTCAGTGGGGGGAAATGCACAATTATAAAGAAGGGGGCAAAAAATCCGAATAGAGAATCATTTTTATGACTATAAGGATTACATTTGAGAAAGGAAGAAAAAAAAAAGAACGGAGAGAATCTTCTAGAAAGTAATAGTGAAATGAAATCATTTAAGCAAAATATATTATGGTATGAAAAGCACTGAAAATATCGAAATAACTGATCTATAAAATGATCTAAGATAAAAAGAAATATATTTCATAGTAGAAACGCTCTTTAAAAGGTAATATTTCTCTGAAAATATTGTAGAGAGTTTGCAGGTGTTTCAATGTTTTTAGATGTCTGCAGCAATGAACTGAAATCATATAATTAAAAAGTATAAGATATAACAGTTTACTGATAGGAATATTTACAACAAAACACCAATAGCGTATATTGTGGACGGAAGGTCTAATAGAATCAAATATAATGTTAAACAGATACAAAAACACTAGTAAAGTAAAAAAGTAAATAAATAAAAAACATTAAGCTCTAAGCAAAATTGTAATGAGAAAAGTTTTTTTTTAGATAGTTAGGCGATATATATATACATGGATTTCAGGAATAATTTTTTTTTACATTTGATAAAATGTAAAGTAATATATTCCACCTGACAATTGATCAAATTTATTTCTCTTGTTATACTAACTCATGGCAAGATATTGCGATCATGTTTTCGTTGTTATGCTATTTTATTAGAAATCTTAGCTAATAATTTTGGCCAAGTCCACTTTCTAATGGAAAAGTATTAAGTGGAAAAATCGTTTGACCACAAAACATGCAAATAAAAACTAAAAAAAATAGTTCTCGAGATAAACATGGCAACCTTACAATGTTGTGTGAAATTCTTAATAATATTTTATCATATTTCATTACTTTCTTGAATCTCTGGTTTCGTATAAATTGCGGTAACAATATGAATAGATTGATAAAAAAATTGCTTTATTTTCACACTCACTTAAAACCAATATGATTTATAAGAGAAATGTGTCATATTTTATAACATATTTTTAAAAATTAAGTTCGTTAGTGGTGAAAGCAGGTTTTTGAAAAGTGGTTACATAATTTATTTATAGTTAAAACATTAACTCCTTAATGGGTAATAAACAAATAAGTTATAAAAAAGATTTTTTAAAGGAGAAAACAATATGCAGGAAAAATTTAAAGAAAAATAAATATATTTTCTAGAAGCGAAACCAAATTATAAATGTATATCGGAAGATATATTTAAGTATTCTTTCAAAACTGCATACGTACAACAAGCTGTTTTTCAAAATTCAGAACTTATAACAGTAAAATTTATTCCAAAAGCAATTTCTTAAGAAGTTTTTAAAAATACTTTCAGATTGAATGCATCGCACTTTTGATGTGATTACACAGAAAAAAAAATTCTTCTGTATTCAAAAGACAACGTAAAATTATTAAAAAACTGACAAATTTAAAATATTTCTACAAACGGTAATGTAAACACATCTTCAATAAACAAAACTGCGATTTACTTTGTAAGGAAAAAGTGGATAGATTTCGTTAATGATAGATAAGTTTGTTTGGGTTTCTAACGTTTGAAGTCTTTTTTTTCTAATAACGAATTTTTTTCCCATGATATTTCAAATCACAAAGCATTTTAGGTTAAAGAAAGAAGCTGCATGCCATTTGAGTTAGGTTTTTCGGCTTCACAGAATATATAAATTGCACAAAAGTTTATGAGCTTTCTGATGGTAAATGCCTTTTTATTAAATTCTAATTTTCTAATTTTGTTTGTGGGAAAATCTTTTCACTTTTTGAAAACCTATTGACTGGCTCAAAAGATTCTCATTATTCTCAATTTGCTTACAATCCTCGAGAGTGGAAATAATCAGCCTCGTATGGAAATAAAAGTTCATTTGTTATTTGTTAAAAAATACGAACTTTAGTAATCGATGTGTTTATAAAGTATTTCTTCCAGCATAACAATCATTTTAATTTAACTACAGAAAAATACAATTAATGTTTATATGAAATGTTAACATAAAAAACTCAATTAAGTAAAAATACCCCAAACTGTTGATTGATTGCTTTATTAAAGTACCCCTTTGGGGCAATTCGATTGTTATTTTCGATGAACCTCACAATTTTGAACCATGGTATCACCAGAAAGACACCTCAGACGGCATCTTACACTCCAAACATCCACACCTCATCAATCGTAAGCTTTTTTGACAGTAAGCTTTTAACATACTGTAATACTTATTTAGGTGCAATTTTTTTCAAAAATCCAATCGATTACAATTTATCGGTAAAAAATATTATTAGAACTAATATTCATAAAAGTAATAGACGTTCTGCTTTCTGTATAAAACATGTCAGGTTTATGATTTAAATATGTATTTCCCAAATGCTTAGGTTTTGGCATAATTTTCTCTTTTCTGTTTGTTATTGCTGGGAAAAATGGGTGTTGTTGAAACATTTATTGAAACAATGTGAGAATAGTAATGTATCAATGCAGCGGTAGTCATGAACTCAAGGCCAGCGACCCCTTTGTTGAAGGGCTGTGGCATGTTAAATAAATACGTTGAAGGTGTAGTGTAGAGATTTGAAGAGGGTGGTGCCAGCTGAAATAATGTCCTCATCATTAGACAATGGTTCGAAATTACGAGGTCCGTCGCCAATAGGATCTTTGCAGTGCGAAGTTACTTAAAATGAAAACAAAATCAATTGAGTGTGTTAGATGAATACATTAATTTTTTAAAAAGTATTGTGATATTACATAGAGCATAATCAAAAACCTGATAGATATTAATTCGTCATCGGAAATTAAATACGTGTCTCACCTCATATGTATGTTATTCAATGTTAATAAAGCGATATTATAACAGTCGAGGTAGCAGTGTGGACATTAGCACTAATCAATGGTCAGCGAAACCAAGCAAGCGAGTTTAAATTCCTCTAATGAAACGTCACATAGTAGGACCCGTTTATCGGTTTCAAAGTCATTACATTAGTTTATAATCTATTAAAGACGCGCTCTCAAAAAGTTTAATTAATTAAATTTTAAATATATATATATATATATATATATATATATATATATATATATATATATATATATATATATATATATATATATATATATATATATATATGTTTTCGGAATGTCTTTATTGTTACACACATTTATTCAAAATGTTCCTTTAATACCACTAGTAATAACTTAATAAAAATACCTATCTCTGTCTGCATTCTTGTCTGCATTGTCTTATCTGAAAGATATAGGAACGGAAAATAGTATCTACACGTGCTTTACACAACAATAACATCAAAATAGAGATAGCATGTGATTAATTAAATTTTTTAATTCGTATTGATTCCGATAAACAGTTAAAAATGCTCAAAAATGCATTTATAAAAATGAGAGGATGTTTCATTCACTCTAGAGATTTCCACTTTTCGTGTGGAATCTAAGGGTGTGTAACCGTGTGTGACTTTTTTCCCATGAATCCAATATCAATAATTTAATGCATTTTTTTAAACCTCTAAAATTATTGTAGTGTTGCTCAAATGAAGAGAATAGTCTCTTTCTCTCCCTCTCTCTACTAAAATAAATCATGTGAAGAAAAAAGATTATCAATGATGGTGTAACGTTTTCGCGTCACTCATCTGAAAAACGGCTTCTTTTTGTGGATAGGATAACCGCGTTCCTAACACACGTGCACCCCTAAATATTGCGGGATCCTGTCGTTTGTCATCGCCCCGGCAACCTTCGACCGTGAGAAAAACTCAGAGTAACTCGAGGTGTCAAAAAGAAACCACCCCATCCCAAGATCATGGAGTGGAAAGGGGAGTCCGTTGAAAAACACCGAAGAGAACGGTGATGTGGCCTCCTCCCTCACAATGATCATATTCTGAACTCCAATGAAATAACCAATACTTTGAATAACTTCAGTGTAAATGTGTTTTCTGTTATTAAAAGCTGTGACGTAAATAAACCAATTATTTAAAATCCTTACTTTCAGGTTATCATTACTTTTCACAAACATCACAGTGGCAAAAATGATAAGTTTTCATAATACCTGTGATAATTAGTTTCATTATTTTTTTAAAAAATTATCCCTGAATGCTATGTATTTAAAAATAGATACACAGAAAAAATTTAGAAAAATTAGCATTAAATTACAGAAAGGTTTATCCTTAGTTGTCTGGAATATTTCATTGTATACAATCCCTTTCATGTTTATATTTGGCTGCTTTACTTATTTAAAGATAATAATTTTAACTTCATAAATATAAATCAGTTTGCTGCGGATATTATTTTATATCACAGAAACTCTTTATTTGAACTTTGTTTTTATGATAACTAAAAAGAAGTCACATAAAAATAGAAATAGTGTGATGATTTAAATATGCGAACCTTTTAGTTTACAATTAAAAAAAATATATAAACTAGCATTATTTGCAAATAAAAGGAGTTAACCTTAATGCATAAGAAAAAATTCACAAAGAATTAATAGTAAAGTGCTTTAAGCCAACACCATTAAAACGAATTTAAGACCTTAACAGTTCAGATTTTAAAAACAAAATGAAAAAAATTTTAAAACAAAAATACATTTTTTATATAGTGTTTGAAAAAAAAAATTGAACACACACAAAGAAAAAAAATTAAGGATGAAGACAGAAAGAGAAAAACCCGCTTTTACCAGGCTGCTTCTTTTGTGTTGTGTTAAAAATAGTTTTCTTCTAAGAAACTACAATAAAAAAAATGATGCTGTTATGTACCCTGACAGATTCCACAGACATAGGCCGTAACTCATATGCTTTGGCAAACATCAATGGGGGAGAGGGGTGAAATGACCTACAAAACGAGCCCCAAGCTGAAGGTCACCTGCGATCATTGCTTTCGGGTGGGAAAGAATAAAATAAGAAGGAAAGAAAAATAGTTCGTCTATGCGAAGCCATAGACTGCAATGCAGGGATAAATAGTGAAAGTCATTTTTTTTTTCTCTCTCCATCTCTGCATCTCGTAATGGGATTTGGTAAAAGGAGAATATATATATATAGTCAACATCATCCGACTTATCTTTTTTGATTTAGATAGACTTTTTGATTTCTAGTTAAAGGTTGAATGTTATCAAATTTCGACGAGGAATTTAAATTACTAATTTCTCTAGGGAGTTTGGCAATACTCTAAAGTTCAATCAGCAACTGAAATAATATTATTATATAGAAAAAAATAAATAAGTATTTAAAATAAACTCGCATATATATAAAAAATGTATTGAAACTTCATACAATCTTTTTTTTTATACAACAATAAGCTCTCATTTAAAGAACTTAATGACTGAGGACGCAATTCTTATTTCTTATTCGAACACAAATAATGCAATTTTTTTCCAATCAGAGCTAGAACCAGATAAAGGCTGCATATAGCGTTTATAAAAAAATAATCAATTTGCAATTTTATTGAATATTTTTTTTAAAAAAAGTCTCATTTTATGAAATAAGTCATTAAACAAGCTATAGATCTTTTCTCCCCTCCCCTTCAAAATTTATTTCGGAATTATAAAAGTAAATGGTTTATTCAATGGTAACAAAATTGCTTACAGTTTTCCTATTGTAAGCAAGTTCACAAGCATAATGAAAATAAATAGTTCTAAAATTTATCTGGAAGGGTGAAACCAATTATATTTCCAATTATAACTCAATATACAGTAGCATCTCATTAATCTGGACTAATTGGGGTTATCGCGGTCATGGGAACGAGCTTGTGGCCGGTGTTGTTGCAATGGAGTCGTGATGACATTAAAAATCCCTCATGTAGTGGAACTGATGCACGTTAAATCTGTTAAGGCTCAAAGTTCTCACTTTGGTGTGATGTGGAAGTTTGTAGGAGGGGGGGAATCAACTCATACACTGACGGAAAAAAATCCCAACACCAAGAAAGACTTGTGTTAGATGAACGAAATTTGGTAGGTGGCTTATACATCTGAAAGATATCTATTCGAATTTCCAGCTTTGCGCTTAAGTGTGGTGATAGTAGCCCCACTCAGAACTTTCAAATAAGGGTTGCTTTAAAGCAGAGGTTCCCAAACTCTTTTGTCTCCCTTACCATGTTTTTCAGTTTTGTGTAGACCCCTTACTTATCCAATATTAAATTTTTGCAAATTTATCAACTTAATGTTTTTTGACTGCTGATATAGCACTACTTACCTTAAAAGTTACGCACGTTTTTAACCTGCAGTTAAGTAGAAAGTTCAAAACGTAAGAAACATACGTAAACGAATTAAATTAAAATTTAATTAATATATGAAATATAATTGTTACATAAAGTAACAAATGTTTTTAATGAGCGGGATGAATCTGTTGCTTCAAAAACAAATTTTCAAAATTTAGCTTTAATCTTTTCAGATTTAACCCTAAATCTCCTTGGTTATTCTAGTATCCAATCTTTTTTTTTTCCGTTTTTATTTTGGAGATTGACAAGCGCGCTGAGACTCCTCCTCTCTGGGAAAAGAAATAGAAAACTTTCTTGAGGTGTTCCATAATTCTTTATAAATAACAGGTATATCTTTTTGAAGCCAAAATTGCTAGATAATATATTGCTATATTCGTTTCTGAACTTTACTTCAAGATCTTCGTTAGAGCTATATTAAAATCAGTTCCTTTGTAATCAAACTTTTTTAAAAAATGTGACAACTAAAATTCATTACCTACTGTGATATTACCATAATCAAAGTATTCTCAAACCTAGTTTCAAAAACTGAATAAAGGGCATTTAAATGTTGAGCATAGGTTAAAACGTCATTTTTCTGGGAGATTGTGACAAAAGTTGAGAAACTTAAAATTCGCAACCTCCAGTTTTATATTCCTTTTGCTTGATTTTTGCAAGAAACACTGAAATAACGGTCTTTTTTTAATAAAACTTATGCTGTCGCCTTGTAACTGCAAATTAACCGCAGTAAATTTAGTAAATGAAATTATTAAATAGGTAAATATGGTTTACACTGGATTAAATTCTCTTTTAAAATTAAAGGCATGATCTGGTATAGGCTATCGTAGACCCCCAATTACGCCTCATGGACCCCTTGAAAGTCGTGATAGACCTTTAGCGGTCCATATAGACCACTTGGAATCACTGCTTTAAGGTATCCGACTACGTTCGGAATCGTGATTTTGAAAAAATGTATAAATGGATAATATTTATGATATTTTTGTGTCACTTAGATTAGAAAACGTATATAAAATTGTTTTAAGAATATTATTACAGTAAAAAATTATTTAAGTACAATATTTTGACAAAAAAAATGAACATAGAATGACCCATTTTCAAAATATTCTCATTTTGTGAAAAATGCTTCTATTATAATAATATTTTGTCTGTATATAGCTCAGACCTCTGTACAGAGGCTCAACTAGAATTTTTGAAGTTTACAACTTAGAAGTAGATTTATCCATATTTTACTACAACAGAGGGAAGAAATTTTAAGAAAAAAACGTCGATAATTATTTCAATTGGTAGTAACTCTGTAAATAATGTGAATTTTTCAAAAATCCTAGTTGTCTGGAGAGAAGTCTTTACTTTAAATAAGCAAAATTTTATTATTATATAGAAACATTTTTTATAAAAGAACGTTTTGAAAAAAGATTATTTTAAGTTAATTTTTTGCCAAAATATTGTATTTAAATAATCTTTTTTTGTCAAAATGTGTGTCCTTAAAACAATTTTATACATGTATTCTAATCTAAGGGATACTAAATATCATGAAAATTATTCATTTATGTGCTTTTTTAAGGTATACGACTACGTTCGGAACCGTGATTTGCAAAAGCGTGTAAATGGATAATATTTATGATATTTAGTGTCACTTCGATTCGAAAATATGTATAAAATTGTTTTAAAAATAGTATTACAATAAAAAATTATTTAAGTACAATATTTTGACAAAAATGAACGTAGAATGACCAATTTTCAAAATGTTCTCCTTTTGTGAAAAATGCTTCTATTATAATAATATTTTGCCTGTATATAGCTCAGACCTCTGTACAGAGGCTCAACTAGAATTTTTGAAATATATAGCTTAGAAGTAGGTTTATCCATATTTTACGACAACAGAGGGGAGAAATTTTAAGCCGATAATTATTTCAATTGGTTGCAACTCTGAAAATAATGTGAATTTTTCAAAAATCATAGTCGAGCCTCTGTAAAGTGGTCTGAAATATATAAAGGCAAAATATTATTATAATAGAAGCATTTTTCACAAAAAGAGAACATTTTGAAAAAAGGTTATTTTAAGTTAATTTTTTGCCGAAATATATTGTATTTAAATAATTTTTTTGTCAAAATACCCTTAAAACAATTTTATACATGTATTCTAATCTAAGTGACACTAAATATCATGAAAATTATCCATTTATGCGCTTTTTTAAAATTACGGTTCCGAACGTAGTCGGACACCTTAAATACGAGCTGTGAAGTTCGTGAGCGTTATTTGTCTGTGAAATTTGATGTATTGAGTTGATGTTAACTAATAATCCCTTTAAGACGAAGAAACCCTTATCAACAGCTCACCGAGTTTGAAGGAGCTCGAATAATAGGGCTACGAGGAGGTGGACTTCCTTACCACGATATTGCAAAAAGATTTGGCCGGAATGTATTCGCTGGGCATGATTGTTGGGAGCAGCGGTCAAGGAATGGTACTGTCTCATTTTAAATGCATTATCTTGAGCTTACATTAACCTGTGATTTTGAAGATTTAATTCAATTAATCATGTTAACTAGATGATTGCATTGTCCAAATTTCATTATTCTACAAATTTTTTTCTTTGTGTTGGGATTTCCCCCCCCCCGTTAGTATATGTCATCCTCCTGTATTAAAAGTCTATTTTATTACTTAAGTATTTTAATTTAACAAAGGGCAAGAGTCATAACATTATAGTCATTCAAAATCCTAATGAAGAAAGGTTAAAGCTCGAAAGGGCGCCTATTCTGAAAAATCTTGCTATAACCCTATGACGGATCTTTACGGAATCTTATTACTAATCCTCTTGGGAAATATTTGGGCTAGCATTCGCGTTTAATTCACAGCCATCCCTCTCAAGAAGAAACCCTGATATGTAGATTAGTTCGGCTAGGAGAGCAGGAAGGATTGTTGCAGGCGTTACGAAGGTAAGATATAATTGATTTTCACAGCTTAATTTAAGAACGCAGTTTGCCACTATACTGAATTAGTGGATTGGGAATTTATTGTTAAAGATGGATTATGTTAAATTAAATTGATTACTTGCGCTTGTTCACTTAGGGTTTATTGCTTTCTCTATATCACTCCTAGGGCATTCACTTGTGGTTTAACTTGTTGTTGATTAGTGTGCTTGAATAATAATAAATAATAATTGTTATGGAAGTTTCTGGTCCTACACACTCTTAGGTAGGCAGGACGGTGAAGGAGTGACTTCAGGGGGAAGTCACTCACAACCTCTTCCATCCTCCCATTAGCAATAAGATAAAAATTAAAATTAATTCAATTTAAATAAAAACAGTAAGTTTCTCAAAATAAAAAAAATTACAAATATTGAAGAATGCGTTCATCATCTAAAGATACACATTTAACTAATCAAATTTTAGATTTAATAGTAAAAAATGCCTTAACAATTTTAAATATGAAATAAAGTAAAAAATGTTTAAAAAAAATTGCTACTATATATAACTTGACTTATTTCTTTCTTCTTTTATAAGTGATCGACATTTACATTCAAGACTGTCGTTCGTGATAAAAGTTTATTTGAGGATTAAAATTAAAAACAACTTTGGAATATAATTCGAGAACAGAAATCTCTCACTGTATCTAGTCAAAACCATTATTTGTCCAATGAAAAATTTGTTCATTTGACATATATATTAGAAACAAAACACATAGGCAACATTGAATATCTACGAAACTTGAAGAAAAAAATCGATTACTATTGCACTAAAAATGTTTGATAAAAACAGTTTGATTCTGATTTATTGTAACTACACTGTTGACTATTGAAATTGCAACACTATGAAGGTGAGATGGCGTAAATGTCAAATTCGAATGAAAGGAAGAATATGTTGGATTATGAAAATAATTATCATTTAAGAACAATTGAACGAGACGCAGCAATGAGAAATCACATCTCAAACTCCGTATTGAAGGTTGTTTGTAAGGAGATTGTGTTGGGATATGTGGCGGTGTGATTCTATACAAAACTAGTACCAAACATCCTGCGAAGACGATCGTTTTGGAGTGGTCGATTAAGCACTTGCGTACGGAACGGAAGGTACCCAGATCGAATCCTTCCTTCCATCATTGGTGACCCGGGCGTGCAAAGTGAACCGCACTCTTCACGCGACACAGTCGGGGCGCCATCTATCCACCTCAAAAGAAACTAAGCTGTCAGACACAAATGACGCAATTAAGCCGTCACACAAAGCTGGCTCACACAAATGACGCAATTCTCATGCCGTCACGCACGAATGACGCAACCCAAAAAGTGACGTAATTGCTCACATGCTCGCCATGAATATGGAATAATTCATTCGCCTAATCACTGGCATGGGGGTATGTGGCGGGGTGATATCTAGAAAACTAGTACCAAGCATCACGCGATGACGATCGTTTTGGAGTGGTCGATAAAGTACTCGCGTTCGGAACGGAAGGTACTCAGATCGAATCCTTCCCTCCTTCTATCCGTATAAGGAGAAACAAATACCAACACGTGTTGGAATTCGATAGCGGCAGGCTTATAACCTATTGAGAGGGCGATTTATCATTCCACAATATTGTTGCTTGCATTGGGCGGAAAACAATGTTTGTCTTCCGGGTATGGAATTGATGAGCCATGCTTGATCTTAATGGACTTCCGCCTTTGACACCAGAGAGGACAGATAAGCTGTCAGCTCGGCCTTGCAGAATCGCACAGCCACATAATGTATCTGGAATCAAGAAGTAAGCTTATTTGCAGCTCAACAAGTATCCGCACGGACGATTCTATGGCGTTTGGAGCAGTAAGGGGAACCATTATTTCAATTTCACTGGAACTGTAGCAAAGAGACTCGGGATGGCAGTGACACAACAGCCAGGGTTACATTTCTGAGATCTTAGATCTGATAAGGTCGGTATCTGTACATTGTCTTCGAATTCTCAGAGACGTAATCTAGAATGTTGCCTGTGGCGTCCAGACATACTCCTACACAGAGGGTGTTCCACTGTTGCCCTGGTCAGCACGTTCTCCAAATCTCTCAACCGTTGATAACATCCGATGTCATAGGTTGCTGAAAATCTGAGAAGCCTCAGCTTTCTGCCACTACGATTGACGAAGTGTGGCATAGATTCAAAACAGCGTGGAATGACTTGCCCATTCATCTCGATGCCTAACTAGGTTAGAGCCATTTTACCTGGCAGCCGTGTGTACTCATTTCCGATCCTGCATACTCCCAAATTATCTACAAACTGAATCATGCTTTTTTTCCTGCTATTCTGCATACGAACAATAAGTAGATTTGTGTTATTTGTTCTCCATCCTGGTGTTGAAGTTTTATTGTCCAGCAGATTATCATGACTACATGTAACTTTGAAAGTAATATACGAGTATTATTTAAGTTTATCCTTGAACTGATTTCTGATTAGAATATTCCCGGTTAAAGAAATCGAATTTCTTGAATTATTTTTATGTTTTGAATATTTTTTGATAGACTACTCTTCCCCCAAATATATTTCCTCCCCCCTTCCTTTTTAATATCAACGATAAAACTTGTTAACAAATAACCAGATGAATTTACATATAAATATCGAAATCATAACAAAACAATATTTTTTCCAACCCATTACGAACATGAACTAAATAATTTTTGGCGATCACACGAAAGAACTTTTCGAGACTTCGAAAAAATCGTGTTTCCTCTTTAATGTCAAGCATGGAACTTGGCCTACTCTCAGTAAATAAGGAAGTAAAAATCAAGTGCATAAAGTGTATACACGTAATCGGGACATCCTTTATTTATAAAGAATAACTATTTCTTAACTAATACCATGCGTCCGTCAAAGACTGTGATCTTCGCGGAAAGATAGTTCTGGAAAACCACTTAGCTCGAATTTATTATATTTCGACTGAGAATTGAAACTTAAATACTGTTGAAAAGAAACGCGTGTAAGTCGTTAGTGTTAAATTTAGGAAGTATTTCGTCTTGTCAACGAGACAGAGCATTGGGAAGTGTATATCAGAGATGCGCATTAGTCGCGGTTGCAAGAGACGTGACAGCTGTGAAGAAAATGTCTATTCTATTTCAAGTTGGAACAATAAAAAGTCTTTTTCTGCATAAAACTCGATGAGGGTAGATTTTTACGTATCCAAATAGGGAAGCTCTAATTTGAGAAAAATAAGTATGAGTTCATTCACATGAAATCAAAAACGACATGAGTTAAGTGTTTTGTAATTAAATTCTCTCCAATGAAGAGAATCATAATATATTCAGAGTTCATTTAAATTGATTCAAGATTGGCTCATATGAAACGGAAAGCATCAAGGAGTTAAGATACTCTTTATAACTGAAGTGATTGGGATCTTTTTATTGCACGCGTATCTCGCAGAACTTCTGACTGGTTAGTTGACGCGCGTCAATTTACTTGAATAGGAATGAGATTTAACAATCCTGCGATGCACCCCCCAAAACATTATAATAAATGACGAACGGTTTCTTTAAAATATTTGCAAAATCCCGGCTTAAGATACGTTTATTAGACACGAAATGTAACACTAAGGTAAAAGTAAATTAATAAAGGACATTCAATAAAAGTGTGGAATAAAACAGAGAAATTTACGGTTTCTTCAATCAAAAATGTTTTAAAGAAATTGAGATTCTACTAATGAAATACACTGGTTATTATAAATTAATGAAAAGTACCAAAAATGAGACGATAAGTCAAAAGGTTTTACGTAGAGAGGAGAATTTACTGAAACATATACACATTATACAACACCCATAGGAAGGTATAAAATAACATAAAAAGAAATCACCAGACTATTATGGTGTAGTAGAAATTACAATATGTATATATACAATGAACAAATCGGATGTGTCAGTTTAGAACAGGAAAAGTTCATTTAATATGGGGTATGATCCCCCGAGAAGCAGTACAGCACATGCAACGATGTGTAAGGTTTTAATTATGCAGTCTATTAATTCTGTAGGAAGGGCGATTTATAGTTCTTCCAAAGCAGTTGAAAGTATGCCTGGGGTCCTAGAAGGGGGATTGAGAGCAGCAACACGTCCTTCTAAAGCTATCCAAACATGCTAAATAAGGTTAAGGTCTGGTGATCGAGCTGGTCGCTGGATGCGCTGAATTGCCTGCTTCTCAAGATAAGCATCCATGATGCGAGCCCTGTGTGATGTCGCATAATCATTCTGTAGCAGGAAAGCATCACTTATTGTCCCGGAATAAGGGGGCACATAAGTATCCAAGATGTTATCTCTATAAGTGTCAACATTAAAATTTCTAAGGGAAAATATATGGAGGTCTGTGCATCCAACCATAGAGATACCACTCCAAACACAGACACTGCCTGATCCGTATGCATCTTTTTCACGGATGTGTCATAGATGAAAATGGGTTCCAAGTTCTTTCCTAATGAAAATGCCCTTTCGAGGCCAAACCTGGACTCACACACATCCGTAAAGAGAACAGCCCTCCATATATCACACGTCCAGTGGACATGTTGATGTGCCCACACTGCAAACGTTCTCGTCAATAGCGTGATGTGAGTGGGACGTAAATGGCTGGTCACCTCGCATAAAAACCACGTTTGTAAAGCCTTCGACATACGGTTGACCTTGATACCAGCCTTCTGGAGCTTGCAGCGAGGGAGGATCTGAGTTCAGCCGGAGTTGCTGTTCTATTTCTTCGTGCATATTATGTAAAATATGGGTCATCGACACTCGTGGCAGTGTGTGGCTATCCTTGGCTGAACCTCATGGATGGCAAATCCGTGATTGGAAATTATTCCCAAAGTTTATGAATCACACAGGCATCTGCCTTCTTGCTACTTCTATCTGACTTTGTCCTGCCTCTAGTTTTCCAATAGCTCGCCATCATATTCCTTCGGCCAAATGATGCCTTAATATGATTGTTGCAACTTCCCTAGCCATATTTCTAATCTCAGACCCAGAGCAACAACTGACGCCTTGCTCTGAGACATCCATTTTTATGCTCCTTGTAAATAACGTATTCCGACTGCATCGCTACTATTTTACAAACTGTAATATCGTTCAGAGAGCTCCTTTAACTTATCAACATATTCAAATTTCATTAAGATTGGCTTATTTTTGGGTGGGATATCGCTAATTTTGTGATTTTGCCTTGGATTATGCAAACCAGTGAATATAATCTGTATAATTTCATCATTATATTCTTATAAATTTTTTATTCGTCGTAAAAATATTACTGCTAGATAATCAATAAACTAAAACTACAGTAGTCTTAATTCATTTTAAAATTGTTTCCGGGTAAAGTCTGTATACATAAACTTTAATCATTTATAAAATTAAGGTAACTTAAATTGAGCTAAGATGTACACATTTTGTTACAAAGAAAAAAATCCGAAGCGTTTCTTAAAGATATAATTCAATCGTCTCGAAATTTCACTCGTAAAATTTCCTTCATTTCAAATATGCAAAAGATTAAATGTCCAAGGCCATTTTTGAGTGCGTTTCGAGTGTGCTTCTGGCATTTTATAAAACAGGCAATAATTGCTGACGGTCTTTCTCTTTTCTCGTTATCATCATTACGATTCCATCGATGCATGAACAATAGCGTTGTTACGATGTCGAAGACCTTATACGTAACTGGACGACATTGAATATGGTCGCATAGTTAGAATGCATGAAACTAGATAGTTATATCGAACAATAGGCTGCTTCTTGTACTGTTGGTATACGACTCGGTAAATGGTTGCTGCAAAGAAACTTACCGGCGGAATGAAGATTCTGAAGATTCAAGTTCATAAACACGAAGAAAGCCGAATTGAATTGCTCCAACAACATAATTGTTCGTTATGTAGTGTATAATAGCATTTTCTTAACCATCCATGGTAACTTCCATCATCTCAGGGCACTTGGATATAATAGGATGACGGTCTTTTAGACGTCTGCCTTTAACCCAGCAGCATTGGCAAAGTTGTCTAGAATAAAGTGGCGTGGTTGGTCATCATGGCGTTCAGCAGACTGGCATTGCATAATGTTCAGCAATGAGTAAATCTTTGGTTTGGGGACAGAAGATAATTGGATTCATGCGTAGAGGGATTAGGGATAGCGATTCCAATTAGTCTTGTTTTACAAGGTGCATGCAGCCATTAACCCTGGGGTAATAGTGTGAAATGTTATGTCTTACGACATCAGGTCGTTTCTAGTCATCATTGTTCAATCATAACTGCTCATGTTATGTCGATGAAATCCTGCTTCATTGCCCATCTTAGAGTCATTTTGCAATAAGAGAGTGTCAGTTCCCATAACGTTTATATATCTCTGGATTGTCCTCGGGCCGTTTATAATCTTCTTTGGTCATCAAGATCACTAATCCTTTCGCAAATCTGATGTGTATGGGCATGTAAATATAACCAGATCCCTACACTCTAAAATACTGCCGAAATGGAGCAACAATTGATGAATGCTTGGTAGAAAGTATCACAAGATGAAGTTTGGAATTATAATATCCCTGCATCGACATATACAAGCACTCATCGCCGTGAGGGAAGAGGACAGTTCAGCAATTCCTGACTTTTTAACTTGTATTTTGCAAGGAGCAACTTCTAGTCATTGACGAGTGCTACACTTTTGAACGTTCAATCTCTCTCATTTCATTATCTATTACGAGCGTTACATATATATAATAAAAAAAAACTCATTTTCTTCATTGCGTTTAGTATTTTTTTTTTGCAAAAATATGCATTTTTTGACACTTTTAGAGGATAATACATTATTTTAATGCAACTAAAGTGTAGTAATTCCATCATTTACAAAATTCCACGCGGATTTATTTTAAAGCGCTTTGTCCGTGAACCAGATTCATCCAGTGACATTGTTTTCTAGTAAGTGAAGTTAAATTAATGAATTAAAAAATGTACTTATATTAAAATTGAGCACATTTTTGTCTATTACCAGTAAACTTATAAAAGGTCTCTTGCAACTTTCAAAACTTTCTAAGCAAGATTTAGATATGTAATAGAGAAAATGAAATTTTGACCTTTATATACTTTAGAAAAATTTTACGATTCCATCAACATTCTTTTATTGAAGGACTAATTATTGTACACATTTACATCCGTGTTTTATCGCCACTTTAAGACTCGTTTGTATTATATAATTGAAATTATTATATAATGCCAAAGGAATTTTAGATAACAATGTGCACATTTTTAGAGGAAAAAAAAACATAATCTTTGATGTAGAAGAAGTTAACTTTAATATTTATGAATACAATTTCATATTTCAATTTAAAAGCAGAATCAGGCTTTTAGAACAAAAGACAATTGATGAAAGTAAGCTATGTAGAATGTAAATATTGAATTTACGCTTACCATACAGATAGCTTGTTTCAAATGCGCAGTCCTTTTTTACTGCTAGACTTTCTGATTTTATTTGTGTCAACTTTTCGCGTGTTATCTAATTTTGAATGAAATAAAGGTAGATAATTTTTACAAGCTGTCAAAAAATATCTCCTTATTATTGATACATATATTGACAGTCTACACGAAGTCAGTTTAACTTTTTCACATAACAAAATATCCAAAAAATTGATAAGGAGCCGCTTGACAAATGCAGGTTAATTTATAACATAAGTTTGACTGTGTTATAAATATAGCAGCGAAGTAGCATGAAATCTCAGTTAGCAATTAACGTTGGATTTGTTTAAATTTATAATCAAAATTTTCTCAAAAATGGATGATAAAATATTTCATTCCTAGTATCCCCCTGGGATGAATTTTTTAAAATTCTACTTAATGTTGCCAGATCCTCTGCTGATTTCTATTTTTTTTTCGAAGTTGCATGTTTCTTTCCAATTAATCCTATTTTCTATATATATAGATGCATTTCTTTTTATCGTTTAAATTCTTCCAGAATAAATTTGCTACCAAGATGCATTGGATATTATACTTAATACTACATTAATTTTTTTACAAACGAAACTTACAACATTAACTTTATCCAACACATTTATTATTACAAATATACAACACAATTATAGCTTCAAACTGTTAGACGAAACTCAAATCGTAGAATTATAATTTTCACAAATTCTATTTTATAATGCACAGTTGCGGAAACAGTTGTCAATTATGACAGTTACTGCAAACGATTTATTTAAACGAATATATTATAATACTAAAATTAACTACCAAACGATTTCTTTGAAATAATATAAAATTAATCTGCCAAAAGATATTTGTACTACTTAATTCTGAAAAATGATATAATGACTTCATAAGAACTAATAAGAAAAATTCTAAAATTTTTAAAAAGAATGTCCCTTAATAACAAAATAATTGAAAATAAATCTCAATTGGAGTAACATTGATAATATTATCATAACGTACTATTCACATGAAAATAGGAGTAAACGATGGTATGAAATACAGAAAAATCAATATTTTCACTAAAACGCAATCAATGCGTTGTACTGCATTAAAAATGGCTTTGGTATCAATACAAGCGCGATTAAACTTCTTTAAAAATAGAACATTTCTAAATTATAATAAGTGTCTTTTGTTAA
Organism: Trichonephila clavipes; assembly: GCA_019973935.1. NCBI lineage: Eukaryota > Metazoa > Arthropoda > Arachnida > Araneae > Nephilidae > Trichonephila > Trichonephila clavipes. The sequence continues at coordinate 1,018,726 of BMAU01020281.1, read as the reverse complement.
TTTTACGAGAACGGGCATGATTAGTTTGAAGTTTTAAATGAAAATTAATATACAATAGATAAATGTATCAAGAAAAAAATGTGACGTAAAGATTGACTTCAACTATTTAAAGAAATCTTAAATGTGAATTTACTATTTCTCAGAGGAAGTTATTGATCACTAAATTATTTTAAGATCCCGATAAGTTACCTGTGACTTATCACGAATTGTAATCTCAAAAGGGTTGTCTGCATGATATAAATTGGTAAATTATTTGTCGAAATAGAACCTTTAATATCAAAATCGGTAATAGTTATTACATTATTTATTGCATTATGTTTGATATGAATATTAATTATTAAAGAAAAAAATATGAAGTTGTATTTATCATTCATGCGCTCACTCTTTATTGCGAGTGAAGAATCAACTTTTTATGATTAATATAACTCAAATTCTATTTGCAAAGACGAGACGTAGGTTACATTTATCTGTATCTTTGCATCTGTTTGATTTTCAATATCAAACGTATCAATTCTTATTTCCTTAATTTTTAATTTATTATTGAAAATATATGTTTGTATTTTATGCATGTTTTCTTATAAGAACAATTTTAAATATATATATATGTATAATAATTCCATTTAATTTCATCTAAGCCACTTTTAGATTTTTAATGATCCTGATCCTTCAGGACTCAAGCGTAAATAATTAACTAGCTTGCCTACCTAAGGGGATGGGCAAAAACTTAAAAATTAAAATCTCAGCGTATTTAATGTAAGTTTGCATAAGATTTCATCGTACGATATCTTTCCACCAATCACAAGATCCGCCCAAGGAAGTCATGTGAATTTTGGAGCTTCTGGTTGCCGCTTTATATAAAAGCTCTCGTTTCAAGAGAAATTTCGCTTGAATCTTGTCCTCGTCATGTAATACGCGCGTGTGTCTTTTTTGTGCTATTCGTTAAGTGTCGTCCATATGTTTATTTGTGTTTAAATGTACAATAAACCGGATTACCATCTAAAAAAAATGTCTCATCAATGCAACCATAACAACATCAATGCTATAAATATGATCATCAGTAGAGAAATCCTCACCACTCGCCACGACATTTCATATAAATATTATTGTGAATTTGTGTGGGTGAAAAGCAGTGGACGACTCGAATTATTTGAATAATAACAAACCTATTAAAGGACAAGGACGAACAGATGATCTCACGAAGACAAATTGACGTATATACACAAAGAAATACTATCACAGATTATGTACAATAGTGCAAAACGCGTAGTCGTTATAAACAAGCTTTACAATGTTCCAGAAACGGCTCTTTCACTAACAGGAACTCAGATAGTAAATGTCTCTCTCTTATCGCAGTCTACACAAAGACTGAATTCTCTTCTGAACAGACGCGACTTTTGTTTCAAAGGTTCTTTGTATATAGCCCACGGAAATGTTTAGAAAGGTCAATCCCCAAGCCTTCTTGATGATTCCATGGTGATATCGTATTTTTCACCAAATTTGTTGCTAAGAGCGATAAAATCACTAATCTGGTTGATCCTGATCACATCTTCAATGACTGCCTGAATCTTAATTTTCAAGATCAAGTAAGGAAGCGAGTTTTACTTGTAAAACCCACCTTCAAATAGTTCCGCTGCAGGAAAAATAACATACGCGGCGTGTTTCAATAAATATTCATAAAAAAATTTCCTTAAGAATAAAAAATAATAATAATAAAAAAAGATAATATGTAAGTACTAAAAAAATATAATTTGATGTAAAAGCATTTATTTTTAATAAAAATACTATAACACATTTTTATGTTAATATAAATGTTCCTAATTTTATACACATTCATAGATATATTTTTTACTCCTTACTTTTTGTAAGAATTGATTTCTAAATAAAAATATTTATTTGTGTTCTGCTTTCTTTAAATTTGTTTCAAACTTCTTTTTATTGGAATTCGAAATATTTTTGTATTATCATAAAATTTGACACGCATTGAAATAAAGCCATATTCAACCCACTGTTCCTATGAAATGACATTAAAGAAAGAATGAAGTTACTTTTTGCAATGACCTATTAATAAATCACGAAAAGGGCTTCTCTGTATGCACAAAATCGACGCAAAGAAACCCTAAGCTTTTATTTTCTTAATCCAAGTGCGAGAGTTCCCAAATATTTTGATATTGCGAAGTTAGAAAGATTTTTGAGAAAGTATTCTCTGGATTGTGTCGAAAATTATCTCAAGCTGGATATGAAAGAAAAACGTCTCTTTAGATATATATATATATATATATATATATATATATATATATATTATATATATATATATATATATATATATTTATATATATATGACAGAAATTTATATAATATATCAAAAATAAGAAATAATAGATAAAGATCATAACAAGAAATAACGTAATACAAATATAAAAGCAAAACATGAAAATCGAATTCATAGAAAAATACAAAAAAAAAGGAACTACAAAAAAGAACCTAGCGAGTCAGAAAGCAATTTCGGACTTAGGACCAAATAAGTGGGATTAAACTAGTTTGAAGGCTCCAACCTTTCCCCTTTGCAACTCGGTAGGAAAAACCAAATAAAATAAACAAAAATTCAAAGTATATAAAACAGAAAGTATGATAAAATCACTGAGACTACTATTCTGCAACAAATTCTCCCAAAATCTTAAAGCAGAAAATTCCTAAAACAATTACGTAAGAAAAGTATTTTTCAAAAAAAGAATTTTACAAAATTTCTACTCACAGAGCTTTTTCCAAGAGAGTCAAGAGTCTTGAAATTAATGGAAAGCTAAAAAACCTGAGTTAAAAAACCTGAATATCTGTGGGCAATATAGTACTATATATATATGTAATAATTCCCTCTATTATTCTTTTTGTTAACTCTTTGTATTAATATTTAAACAAACTTTAATTCTTTAGTTTAAAAATAACACTGGAATCTTAATCGTAATCGGTTTGTCCGAAATCCCTGTCCCGTCCATTCTGCCCAATCAGAACTACTATTAGGTAATAAGCACTGCTAGTATAAAAGCCAAAATCTTATGTAATCACGCGCTCTTGATATTATATATCTTAAAGCTGACTAGAAGACGCTATGATTTCGACCAGAGCAGACGTGTTCTTCTGAGCTCCGACAAATGGAAACCGATCCACCATATATTACCAACAGCTGCGAAGAGAGAAACAGGCTTTCGCTGGAAATCGAAGCCCTTGACATAGTTATCAATCGCTGCACTGAACTTGTCAACTTTCCAGACACCGATGATAACCACGAGATGAAGGCCATTCTTCGGGCCTTTTTTAAAATGTGATTCTAATCACATTTTAAAAAAATATTCTGAAGCACCGATAAATGCAAATAATGCTAAAAATAAAAATAAAAATAAAAAACGTAAAATTAATAAAAAGGATTCTGTGGAAGACTTTGTCTTCCCCAAGAAAACAGCTAGACCTGTCTCTCCTTTACCTAGTGAACCAGTCACTGTAAATAATAGTTTCTCAGATCTTGAATCTGAAAATGATAAGGATCCAGTTGCTCCGGAAGAAAAAAATGAAACAGCGCCCCCCAAACCCAAGCCCTCTCCCCCAATTCATCTTAAAATTAAGAAAAATATCAGAGACCAACTTAAATCCATTTATCAAAAATTCCCAGATATCACTAACAAATCGTCAGGAGAATTTATTAAATTAATCACTAATGAGATAGAAGAGTATCACGCTCTTACAAATTTTCTTGAAGAAGACAAATATTTTGAATTTTTCTCACTTAAACCAAAGCCAATAAAAACAATCAAATTAGTCATTAAAGGACTGCCCATTTTTACCAAAACTCACGAGATACAATCCGACCCAGAAGAAGAAGGATTCACAATTGAAAATGTTTCCCAATTAATTTCTAAGAAAACTAAGACCGCTGTCCCATTTTTCCAAGTCACCCTCCCCCGCAACGGCAATAATCAAAAAATCTTCGATCTCAAAACTGTCGGCTACATGCAAGTTAAAATTGAAGGTTACCTCATGAGAGGAATTACCCAATGTTTTAACTGCAACAATTTCTTTCACACGGCAGAAAACTGCCACCTTTAAGCCAAGATGTCTAAAGTGTGGAAAAGCACACCCCACCCGTCAATGCCCGATAAAGGAGCGACAGAAAAACCCCTTCTGCATAAATTACCAAGAATATGGTCATTCGGCCTGCTACACCTAATGCCTCAAGTTCCCTAAGCCAAAAAAGGGCACGCCCCTTACGGCGAATAAAACTTTCGAAAGTAACGTTCGTAGGGAAGGTGTCTCTTTCGCTAACATTGTTAGCGGAACCGCACCCCCTCCACCCCCACCCCAGTCCACAAGTTAACTGAAAAAACTAATGAAAATTCAAATAACAAAGTTTCCCACGGAATCCAAGCCATAGAAAATAAAAATTCAGACCTAGCTCAAGTGATTGAACTGGTCAGCATGATTTCTAACATCATAAAAAGATCACCTGAAATTTTACAATTACTTCCCAAATTAAAAACTCCGAAGATGATAAAGCTAAGGCTTTACTTCTTTCGAAGCTATGTTAGATAAATTTTAAACCCCTTTTTTTCTGTAATTTCTCTTTCTACAAAATTTATTATATTTTCATTTTATTTCCTTGATTTTTACCATCAATTGTTAATAACATCAATAGCTACTCTTTAAAAATTTTCCCAAGTAAAATTTTCGAAACTCACTCCCATCATCCAATCAAAGCCACTCATGAGAAGTCATGCGCCTGCTATCCCATTGGTTCCTGCCACCGATTTCCACGCCCACCATCACCAGCCAAGGAGCAAAATCAAGCCGATTCGAAAACAAGATAGAGGACTGAGGGATTGACGTATCCCAGTTCCTTATAAAATGTAACCATCTGTAACCATCTGTAATCACGCGCTCTTCTTTTTTGTCTACCTGCCTTCATCATGTAATCAGCCTGCTGCAACGCGTTCCATGTTCATCTTTGTTTGTGTTTGTGCTATGATGTTTGCTTCTTGTATGTGTAATGCCATCCCTACTGGATCTTTATGTGTCTCCGGATGTGAATAAAAAGGAATTGCGATTTACAGGAGTGCCTCTTCGATAATAACGTACTCGATCATGCTCCACGTAACACAATCATCACACCACCGGTCATGCCCTATCTTTGGTTCGCTACAGAAATCACACCATCGGCCACGTCTTTCAATTATAATTACCAATCTTCCAGAAATATTATTGAAATATTACATATATATGTGTGGGAAATTTCCACATGAGCATTCTATTGAGGGCGCTGTCAAGGCAGCCATCAGGAGTTAAAGAAAGAGGGAGGATTTCAGCGAGCGGACGCTAGACGCGGAGGTCGATGATCCGGGGCTGAAGAAAGAGCGACGAGAACGGTGGACGAGTGGCGACCCACCAACGCGTTGTTCACAAGAGAGACGCGCAGGTCACTCTCAACATTATCGTGAAGATTAACTGCATTAGAACTGTCGTTAAGAGCCAGAGGTGTTTGATCGAATTCTAAATACTTTATTATATGTGTTAGACGTCCGTGGTAGTGATTAGAACTGTGTATTTTGTCCAGCATTAAACGTTAGTTTAGCAAAAAACGAGTGTGATCATTGAATACCCCTAGAACTGTACCATAATCCCACATATATATATTGCCGGCTATTAAAATTATTAACTTATGAATGAGAGATGACCTAAACGTTAAATCCGCATGAAATTAATAAGATTTCAGGATATGCAAATTCTTAGAATTTAAGCTCAATCAAAAGAAAGGGAGAGGGGAAGTGATTGTGTGAAAGTTTTATTAACGTTGCACTATAACAGTAACTCGAGGGCTATTGGCGACGAACCTTGTAATTTTGAGCCAAGGTCAAGTGATGCGGACGACACATGAGCTTTCTAACCAATTTTTAAAATTTCATATATACTACGTCAATAAATATGAGACTCACAATTACGAAGTCTATCAACATAAGTTATTTATGCACCTAAAATGATGTTAATTATCAACATTTTTAGCCAATTTTTCACATTCCCTAAGATGGTAGCTCTATTATACGAATAAAATACTTCAAGCAATTATAATGTTCAACTGTCAATCAGTTTTTTTAAATCATTGACTCCTTATTGATTGTATTCACGATACGAGAACACAAGCACCGACACTTCACGAGATATTATCGCAATTATATTCAGATATGCAGATGAGACTCCTTTATTGAAAACAAACGAAAATAGAATCATCGCTATCGAAAATTAGACACAATGTTTTTAAAACAACGTAAAGCAAATCAACCACTTAAAAAGTTCTTAATCTAACATGCACGAATCACGCGGCATTAAGAGGTGCCCTTTTCAAAACACGGTGAATGAATTCTACTATCGTTCGTCAGTAATCTCAAGCAATGTTATGATTTCTTGTTATCAACTATTGAGACTCTGAAGTATCATAATTGTCCGCACTTCCGATCGTGAAGTATAATAGCGTAAGATTGACTTTAATCTTCTGCCATGGTCGAGATTTACGAATACACTAAGCAGTGTGCGAACTCATTAAAACTTTTATTGATACGTATGGGCACCATGTCAGCAATTTGTCGTCAAAGATTAACTGCATGCCAGAAGTTAATCGCCAATGATTTTACAAGTTGTGACAACCTGTTTGATATCTAAGGATAACTGCTAAAATTTACTAAAAGTCGCCAATGGATACGGAAATACCTATTTATTCTTAAAAATAAATATTATATTAGTTCTTTTGTAAAATTAATATAACATTTTATAACAAGATATGGGTGATGGGACATGTAAATTTCTCTGGTTCCATAATTTTCAGATATTTCGGGCTTTTTCTAGACTTTAGTGATCGAACTATGTTAGATAATTCACAAAAGAAAAAAAAGAAAGATCTATAATATCTGATGGACCCCAAAGTTAAATCTAGTTAGCTTAATTAGTAATACTTGTCTGATTGACAAATGAACTTTTGATTCTAAATCAAGATCTCTGGGGTGGAGCAGTATTTTGATTGGTGTTTTAATGAAATGACAGAAGGATAGCAAGTTGGGTATTGGAACGGGCTAATTTCATGACAATCACATGATTATACAATAACGTGGGCAACGCAACGGTGACAATAACGTGCTCTCCATCTAATTCAAAACTGACATTAGACTTGTTGTTCTATTTGTAAAATTCAGTTTCAAATTAGATAATTGGATAAAAATGTTCAAGTATTAAAATTCATTAAAAAGGTTTGTTTTTTTTCTAAATTAAAAAAAAATATCGTTTTGTGCCTATTTTTAAATCAAAAGCATTTTGTTTACCTACGCGAGTTAGTATTGTTCACAAATATGTACAGTTTAAAAGAAAGTTTCTGTACAAGCTGGCAAAACAGTGAAGTGGATGAACTAACTGCATATAAATACATGATTGATTTTATCGTGTGACTATGACGTCATCAACTGTCAACAGTATGACGTCAAGCAATCATCAATAGAGCAGGAATTGATGCATGTCAAATTTTGAAGGCCTTCAAGTTGAGAGTGGAAGTGACAGGAGTGGGGAGCGAGTTCAGGAATCAATTCACCGTGGCTTAAAATGAAGAAATGTATAGTCTGCGTTAAGCAGACTTTTGAGTCAGGTAGAAAAAGGTAGCCTGAAATGTCTGACAAAGGAGCGATCGTGATGACAAGATAAAATATCAGACAATATCTGAACTACCGCACCATACCATGTGATGATTCTGAACATTGACTGAATTTTATCGAGTGAAAATCTTTATTAATTCCAAAGAGAGTTATATTGTGACAGGCTCATCGCACTTTATATTAATTATCCTCTTGGGTTCTTTGGAGCCGAAAACGGCAAATTCTTTCCAACCAAATCCAGAAGAGGGGCGTGATTATGCAAAGTAAGAACCTTTTAAATAGCAGAAGTTAAGCGTAAGCGGGGTGGCCTTTTGGGAAGTGATTATGCAAGTCTGAGTTTAAGTGTGTAAGCTGAAATAAGTCGATATTCCAGTGTTCAGCTATCCATGACAGCGCGTTCAAGTCAAGGGTGATACCATTCCACGCGAGATAAAGAGAAACGAGATTAAAGATTCGAGTGTGTTGCTGCTACCTAGGATATAGAGGTAGGACCGTTCTACTAAATGCTAGGAACTGTATATCGACAGAGGTTAGGAGTAAGCGGTAAAGTTAATTATAGTGGTCAGGATCGCGCTTATTTGGTAATACGTATTGTGTGTTTCTTCACCTCAGATCCTGTAAGTTAAAATATAAATATTATCATTGTATAGTGTTAAGATTATGGCAAACCTGGTTCTTCATTCACTCCCACATCTCCAGGTCACGAGGATAACTTGGAAGTAAGGCATCACCCTCGGGCTAATGCCTTACAATATTAACGCCACATTACAAAGAAACACGATGGACGACATAATTTTGCACCTCAGTTAATGACGAAGACGACACTTAAGCTGGCATTTCTCTCTCCTAACTACCACTCCACAACCACGGGAGGACGTTGAGCTTCGACAGATTTAACGTGTACGGGATCCTTCTACACGGCAGGCCCAAACAGCTAAAGACGAAGTAACTAACTACTTCGTTTGGTACGGTGGCAACGACAATTCTTGTTCCAATTCTCATTTAATTTTTAATCAATTCCCATAAGTTACGTTATCATCTGATTTTGTATTGCTGTTCCGAGTGTTTTTGTGATTGACAAAATGATGAAAGGAAAATTTGAAAACATTGTTTGGAATTGAACAACATGCACCTCGAAATAAAGAAATGTTTTTTAAAACTATCACCACTCTAGTAGATATTAATGTCGGATTCTTAGAATTTTTGCCCCCTGTTTATGAAATTGCTACAGAAGATTTCTCATACAGGAGCTTGAGGTCGACGGGACTGGGTACCTAACGACAGGACTAGGGATTGCAATATCAGACCAAAAGTTTAATACCGGTATTCAGTTTTTTTTTTTTAGATCTTAATACCGGGATACCGGTTTCAATACATATAGTAGAGATTTTATAAAAAGAAAGAAAACACTTTGTTTTATTTTCCACTTTTATTAGAGAGTGTAAATATCACAAAAAATAATTTGCAACATAAATTATAACAATATACAAAGAATCACAAAAAAGTAAAAAGGAACATCTTATTTATTTAAATCCCAAAAAAGTGTAAATATCACTATTTAGTCTGAGGTACTATTACAAATTTTTGAAATGTGATCTTAAAAAACATAATGCATCAATTGTACTGTCATCAGTGGCGCACACAAAGGGGGTCCTAGGGTCCGGACCCCCCCCTAAAGCCCTTGATTTTTTTTCCGATTGATTATAATTCTAAGTACATAGTACGTAAAATTTAATTAAGTATTTGTTATTAATGATTAATTTTATTAATTAATGCTAATTATTTATTCAATAATTAGTTTTTTACTGTGTTTTGTTCCCGAAAATCGACAAAATCAAAGGGAGCATGATACAAGACTGGTGAACTTTCGACCCCGAACCCCCTGAAAAATTCCTGTGTACGCCACTGACTGTCATTAAGCCTGAAACGTAATTTTGTGCAAAAATTACCAGCTATCGAAGGCGCTCTTTCGACATCTGCGCTATTGATTGGTACTGTTAGCAATGCACAATATAATATTTCCAAGAATTTACTTCTAAATCCTTCATCTTCAAATAAATCGATTTCTCGTCGAATGGTTTTGGGTATAACTGATTTCTGCATTGTATTTTAGTTTCCTGAAATTTTTTTAGTTTTCTCTCATTCTAATTTTTGTTGAAGAGACAAATCCTGTTCACTATCAACATTAGTGTCATCAACATCTTAGGTAGTTTCACTTCTCTGAATTGGGCGATGCAACTTTATATTCACACTCTAATAAATTTCGCCCGTTAGGAGACATAAAAACAAAAACGTATACTGCTTTGCTATGTTGGCGATCCCTGAACATAGAGTACAGACAATTTTAAAAATTTCTTGAAAATAGCGGAAAAACGGTATTTAAACTTGTGAATACCGGTATTACAAAATTGAGCAATGGCTCAAAATACCGGTATACTGGTATTGACACATTAAAATATGCTGTAACAGTTCTTGCGTCTAAGCAATTTATTTGGTCTTCGGTGAGTAAATTTAAGACATTAAACTCTAAAAATTTCTAAATACATTGTTAAACAACATCAAACAATACTCTTTTTTTCCTCTACACAAATTTAGGGAATTGTTTTGAAAATAGCAGCAGTTTTTCCATTGAGAATGTTTACGAAGAATTTTTAAATCAGGAAGTAAGTACGACTAATTTTACATCACATATCTTGCGTCCCTCGAAGATATCCATGTGTTATATATTTTATCTCTTTTTCATTCGCCGGTATGGAAAAAAAACTGGAATAAATCAACCTCAAATATATAATAATGTAGGAAAGATTGGAAAGACCAGTAATATATAACTTGAAAAGCAATGTAAGGAAAGCAACCTTCCTTGCAATTTCGTATAAATTATTGGAAGGTCCTGGGAAAATATGTATATTATCAAAATTCCAAATTCTATTTCACAATCAGTTTCATGTGATGTAAAAAGAATTTTCCTGCTGATTAGAGAAAAGGCAAGAATACCGAATCAGAACATTCCCTGAAAAATAAACAGGTAGCGCAAATCTCTGAGAATTAATCTTTTTATTAATAATAATATTTAACTTTATCAAATAGGAAATCGTGATTAAGATTACCGATAAAAGAAAAAAATAGTTCACAAAAAATAGAAACCGATAAATCAATTGAAGTGAAGAGAAAAGCCTAACAGATCGACTGATCGACTACCATAAATTTTACAATAATTGAAGACTTTCTCCTGTTTATCTGTAGTCATTATTATAAGTCATATGACGACTATTTCAGAATAAAGAAAAATCAGTGTTTTTACTATAATAGTTAATAATCAAAGTAAATATATTAATAATAAGATTCATATACTGAAAAAAATAACTTCAGAATAACTTTGATTAATTATTTTTTCGGTATTTAGCTTGGATTAATTATTTTTTCGTTATTTAACTTTGATTAATTATTTCTTTGGTGCTCAATATTACTTTGAAAAAAAAACTCAAAGTCAATTTTAATATAGAATACAATAAGAAACTCTTTTTAGTACTTAACTTGAAAGCCGCAACGTTGCTTATAGGTCCAAAATTTAATAGGCTGCCGCAATTCGAAAAGTCTTAGGTGGTTAATCTCTAGCATGCAGTTAATGTTTGGTGATAAATACCTGACATAGAGTGTATGTATGTAGGATAGATAAGTAATTATTTCATTTTTAACAACAAATTCGTTGTCAGATATCTATTATATATCACACATACGCAGTGGCGCATACAGGAATTTTTCAAGGGGAGGGGGTCCGGGATCGAAAGTTCACCATTCTTGTATCATGCTCCTTTTGATTTTGTCGATTTTCGGGAACAAAACACAGTAAAAAACTAGTTTTTGAATAAATAATTAGCATTAATTAATAAAATTAATCATTAATAACAAGTAATCAATTAAATTTTACGTACTATATACTTAGAATTATAATTAATCGGAAAAAAATCAAGGGCTTTGGGGGGGGTCTGGACCCCCCCTTGTGTGCGTCGCTGCACATACGTTTTAAATGTTCATCCATATATTGCGTAAATGGGAAATAAACAAAATTATAATTCATAAATATTTACAAAGCTAATATTTCGCGACAATTTAAACTTATTACAGATATTAAAAATATAATAATTAATTAATAATAATTCATAATTAAAAATGTGAGACAGTATAGACTTTTATATTCAAGCAACTAAGCCTTTTGAAGGGAAAGATATTTAAGAGAGAGTCTTTTATAAAACTCGAAAGAAAAATACTTTGTAAAGGATAGTACAAACTTCCTTTTTTTATGTTTCCTAAATATTTCCGAGTTCATTCTTCAAAATTTAAATGTTTCAGAATATCATAAATGACGAAAATTAGTTATTTAACGATCAAGAAATCGAAAGACCACCGAGTTATAGTGCGCATTCTATAGCGATCTATTATTTCCGTTTGGATTAATACATGAAAAAAAGGAATTAAAGTATTTAATATCTTTAACCAGTCTTTTTGCAGGAGAGTAATATAATATTGTATTCTTCTGACTAGGAAAGAAAAAAAAATCCAAAAAATACCAAGAGAGTGTCTAAGAGTTCAGGGAAAACAACAATTTTGATTATTATTTTTTCCAATATTCCTTATGAAAAATATTATTCAGCCAAAGAGTTGATAAAGGAAGGAGGAGGGGGGTCACGGGCACTTTGAAGAGAGTTATCTATTTACAAATTAATTTCAGACAAATAAAGATTAAAAGAGAAAAGGCGTGATTGTTTTCCGAATGTGTGTCTAATTTATCTGAAGCATTATGTAATATATTTCCATAAAGATTGCGATAAAAAAACTTTTTTTTTATCGCACTCATCTAATCTAATATATATTATAAATGTGAAAGTTTGTGAGGATCTTTGTGGGTCTTTCACGCAAAAACAACTGAATGGATTCTAATGAAATTTTACAGTAATATAGCAATCATTCGCATCGTACGCGCACTCACCCGCACATAAGTGCTGGTGTCATGAAGGGAAGAGGAAATTACGTTACATACTCGGTAAAAGCCCAGGCTGACGCGGAGGGGAAAGAAAAGTTTCGAAAAAGAATAATGGAAATGCTGATTTTGTGAAGGGAAGGGAAAATTTATAAAAGTAGAGAAAGCCCGTGCAACGCCGGGCCATGCAGCTAGTCTAATATATATTATAAATGTGAAAGATTGTGAGGATCTTTGTGGGTCTTTCACGCAAAAACAACTTAATGGATTTTAATGAAACTTTACAGTAATATAGCTTATAAATCAGAATAACACATAGGCTATAATTTATACCATAGGCTATCATTTATAAAAATTTGTAAAAGTGTCCAAAATATAACGATATTTGTCAAGTAAGTAGGAAAAAATTCTGCCATCTGCAAGCAATTCTGGCTTTCGCTGCAAAAAAGCCTACCTCAGCATATATCTATCTTTTGTTTGTGAAAGAACTCTTTTTGTTTTGGCTACGCAAGGCGCTCGCTTCTAATTAATTCCTCTTTAAACAGAATAATCCCTAATTTATTTTATTTCAGAATAAAACTAAGCTTTGAAGGGAGAGATTGTTATAAATCTCTCTTTATTTGAATGTTTTTAATGATTTTATTATGCACATTTGGGGGTAAGAAATTAATCTTTTTTCAAAATAAATACTTTTATTGCTTCTGGTACTTGCAGTAGATAAAATTTGTTTTTCACACTACATCATTTGGACATATTTCCATATTTTGTTTGTGGTTAGTAGTTAATTATAACGCTATAATTTTAATTGAATAGGCGGATATTACATTTTTAAGTATAAAAATAATTATAACTACTGTACTGTATTTTTTGGAGTGCGTGAATATTAACGTCGCACTGTTCAGCTACACGAGGGCTTTTGGCAACGGACCACGTATATAATTTTGAACCTTGGTTAAGTGACGTGGATGACACCTGAGCTGGCATACCTTTCTCCTAACTACCACACCACGCCAACTTAGAAGGAATATTATACCAATACTTAGCAGGAATATTCTTTGAAATCCATTCTTCCAAGATATATGGCAGCACGGTTCTATGATGAGTATTTTAGCGGGGAAGGCGATCAGTTTTGCAGCAGATATGCGTTTTCAGCTGATGGTGTTTTCAGCGGATTGCAAAGATAATTATTTTTGTCCCGAAAAAATAGTTTATGTCAAAATTTAAGTGTCTTATGTTTTTGTATGTTAGTGAAGACCTTGGAAAATGATTTGACTACTTATTTTAAGTGAACGGTGGACATAATTAATTTTACACACAGTGGAATATATTTAATTAATTTATTAGCTCTAACGTATTAATTTTTCTAAAGTGGAGTATTTTGTTTATGTATATCCTTTAATTTGTAAATGTAGTGATCCAAAAAAAATATTGTATGAAAAAAACTGCAGTAAATCCTAATGCGGTTGGATAAAGTATTATAGTGTGCATTTCTCCGTAATGGTAGTATGTAAACTCTCTTTTTAATTGTTTTTATTTCTATTCTTTTCATACTTTTGTTAAGTGGTACAATTCAGCCATTCCCATGCTTTGAATTTGCGTTTGGGTCCAGAATCTGGCAATAACTTATTTATTGTACTCAGATTTAGAGCGGGCTCTGCATTTTTGAATGTAATTTTTAAGTAAGTTACCTTTATTTTTGTAATAGATTTAGATATTCTATCCATTACACTTTCAATAGGTTTTTGCTCAGTATAATTATTTAAAAGGGGGATGGTTGGCTGGCCACAAAACATGTTCAATCCCATTTTTATATAAATTATTTTATACATAAGCTGTCCTATGTCAGAAATCTTTATAATACTGTAGCATCCATTTATATATATATATATATATATATATATATATATATATATATATATATATATATATACTTTAAACCCTATTAAAGTTTAAATTTCTCATATATCCTTCAATGTATGGTGATCTTACAACCTCAATTTTTTTCGGTTTTGCTTGTTGAATGTTCATCTCTCATTTATGGAGAATTTATACTATATATATATATATATATATATCTTGTTCAAATTCTCAGTTGTTAATAAAATACTTTTTATCCATCTATTCAAGTTCAAATACATTTTTTTAAACTTGTAGTGGATGACACTTGTGATGTTAACACAGTTTTTTCAAATATTAATTCATTAATAAAATTAAAAAATAAATAAATACTAACAAAAATAATTGTCCAACAGCATATGCAGAAAGGAAAAAATCTTTCGTTGTGTCCCTGTAGCGCAATGGATAGTGCGATGAACTTTTAATCCAAAGGGCGTGGGTTCGAATCCTACCTGGGATAGCCTAATTTCTGAGAACGTTATTTATGAATGAATAAATATAGTAACAAACAAGAATAATAGTTCAAAACTATACATAGAAAGGGAAATGGAAAATCGCTTTCTATTTTGCCATTTAATATTGTAATTCTGTCATATATTTATACATATTTATACTAATTATAATTCTTTAATAAAAAGTAACCAAATAAAATTTTTCTTTGTTGACCTAGGTAGGAATTGGCTTAAACTTTTTTTATGTAACTTGTGTTTACATATTAAGTGTACTTTTGTACGGCAATATAAGTGTTCCAGTGTTGTTTGGAATGTTTGATACATCTTGGTTGGTTAAGTCTGTGCTTGGCGCGGGTCAATCGCCTCTTATTTCTCCCCGCTGGGGTCATGATCCCTGGGGTGAATCTGATTTGAATTAGGAGCGAAAACGTTTCGCCGTTCTTGTCGCAGTTTCGAAAGATTTATAATAATTGGTGTACTATAGGTTGCCATATTTAGCTTCATTGCACATGGGTGTGCAATGTGAAAATAAACAACAATTTTTGTATTTATTGAATTATTGTTCACTTCATAACTTTATTTTGGTAGAGTGAGAATCACTCCGACAGACGTTTAATATAAACAAAATTCTCTTTTGCCACGATACAACAGAGAGACGAGACGACAGACTTTTGTTTACAATACATTCTGAAATTCGAGGTAAGCATAGATAAAATGTACATTGGCTTCACAATGATATTTTACATCTTTTTGTATTTCGTTCTTGCATGCAATGACTCGCGACGCATACTTTACTCCCACACTTCTATTCTTTATTTGGTTGTCCAGGAAAAATGTCAACTGGTCTCTAATTCCATTTCGTTGTCAAATGATAAAACAAGTATTTGTATAAATTGAAATCTAAATATCTCGCTTTTAATTAGTAATGGGCTTAATGATGAGTTATCATACTGAACATTTTACTAAATACATATTACAAACGAACCGATTCATTCATATTCTTAAGAAATATCACAAATGAAAATATATTCCTCTCATTAATAAAATAAAAAAAAATAGTGTCTAAGTGATCCTTTGGAGAAAACATGACCATATGCTTCTTCAACAGACCTTTAAGACCTTAATTTTGTAATCATTTTTCTAATAAATGTTCTCTTAATACCACTGGTGTAGCTAATTCTGAGTGGGCTCAGTAGCAGATACGAGCGCCGTGTTAGTTGGACTGTAGTTACACATGTTGGACCCCTGTAGCTTCAGGGCTCCGTATCATTGATACGCCTGATACAGCGGTGGCTATGTCCCTGCTTAATTCGATTCCACCGCACTTGTCATGTTGCATATTCTTCAAATTTTTGAAGCCATGATAGTCGAGTGGTCATAGTCTCGACTAATATTGTTTCTGTAAAATCGTGGACTCAAATCTTGATATTACTGAAAACTCATCGAGAGTAAAGGGGTCGTTGCACATTAAATCCACTGAGGCTGAAAGTCATGCCCGTTGGCATGGTGTGTGAGTTTGGGAAATGGGAGGTTGCTTAGTTATCATCTTCGTTTAAAAATTGGGAGATTCGTCGAGAATTCGGTTTTTTAACTCTAAACCAGGGGTACTCAACCTTTTTTCTGCTGGGCCGCATATATATGTTCGTTATTTCACGCGGGCCGCAACATGAGGATAAATGGGGGAGTAGAAATGCTTTAAGACCAAGATAACATGGAAAATTTAAAATGTAGAAAAATAATCAAAATATTATAACTCCTGTTTTACTTTTTTTTATTATTATTTTTTATAATTTTATTTTTGCCACTAAATTAAAAATACTCCTTTACAATCTCTGCATCTTTAAACGGTTTCATATGATTCCCATACTATAACAAACTTCATAGGATGTCTTTGTTACCGCTGTGATATTACCACTGACTGTGATTTTACCACTTTGTTGCTGTTGCAAAGATTTTTCAAGAAAGCCTATTTATCTCCTCTTGAAAGAGATCTTGGAGGAAAAGTGTCATCTAATGATTCCTATTTATTGGTATTTTTTAAATACAGTACTTTCGTGACAAATTAAACACAAATACTGATCCATGTTTGTTTTTACTGCAAAACAGTCTATCTCACAATTGTCTTGAAACGATATATTTTCTACGAATATTTTTCGCTTGCAAGATATAATAGATAGTTAAAAATTAGTTCCACCTATAAAACTGTCGCTACTCCACTATTGTCTGTTATCACTGACCTAAACCATTCCAAATAGAAAAAGAATATGTACTCGTACGATACCGACAGCAAAAAAGTAAGATTTATATAATTGATTTCTTGACAAAGAATTTCCCACTAAATTTTTAATACAATGTTCTTAAATAAGTGAATTTCTCAGAACGATGGGCCCTGAGTATTGCAGCTCTAAACCCTCTTTGGATGAGCTCGGTTTATTTGGGCAGATTTAAATTCGAAGTGAGACGTTAATAAAACAATTGCCCTGTAACCCAATTAACCTAAAGCAACTTAATTCATGATTAAGATACGTGGTAATTGTTAGACGAGGTAATTGTTTAATTTTGAATTATTGTTATTCTAAAGCTACTAATGAAGGATCTTCTTTTCAACCATCGACAAGTGAAACAAGTATAGCTGGAGGAGTGGGGTACTCTCTACTTTTGTAACTTCCATACAGAGAGAAGAATTTCATTTTGCGATAGTTTTACTATAATTCTACAGTATAATTTTAATAGAACCAGGACTCGAATTCTTGACTCTATCGGAACATTGTCAGGTATGAAGGTCGTGACCATTATCACTTGGCTACCTCAGCCTACAACTTGCGAGATGACATGTTTTGTTTTAAATTTTTGCAGAATAAGAATCATTTATAAACGTTTTCAAAAGATATGATTGTTTCAAAATGTCGCATTCTCTGAAGCTACACGAAAGCAACTGTCGTCGATTCTCGTAATTCTGAAATGTGGTAATTGACAAAAAGGTCGTTTGAGTTGCACGCATTCTCTCTAGTGTGGGGACTTTGAGTTTCTAGAGATTACACATGCATCAGCTTCTCTACACAGCGGATTTCGGTGGCATCAGGGTTCCACAAAGTAATGCCGACTTACGTCTCGGCTACAGCGACATTCAAAGATATATATCAATTCGTCTCTAAGTATGAACTTGTTTTACACATTTTTTTGTTAATAGGAAAATTCGGAATGATAAATCAAATAAATTATTCCAGGATAAATTTTTTTTTTTGTATTTTGTTCAGTCGTTTATCAAAATACGTGAAACACAAGTCAATAATATATATATAAAAGAGAAAGTTACAGACCTTCAGAGAGTAGTACGAATTGGAGAAAAACTAACGAGGGGTCATTTAAAACGAGTATTCATGGAAACGAGCTTGGATTATAATAAATATCATTCGCATGCTCTCTTCAACGACACATCTGCCAAAATGATTGCAACCTCTTCATACTGTTAAATATATTTCTATTAAGCTTATTTCCCTAGTGAACATAAAAAAATAAAATATGTAGTTTCCTTTAAAAAAAAAAAGAAGGGGAGGGGGTCCGTCCAGTCCATTGTTAACAAGACAACCCTGGAGAAAAATGTATGAAATTAATTCATTCAATACGACGATAATATCATTACGTAATCATTCTCACACTACCAAAGATGACAGGGTAAACTTTTTCAAGCACACAAGCCGTAAGTTTTATGTCTTCGAATTATAAATAGTATGCTCACAAACACTTTTTCCCGAAAATCATCTTCAAAGATAAAACAAATTAAAATAAATGGTGGGCTTTAATGCCCATGAACAAACCTTATTACATTTCGGGAAAAATGAAGCGCCATACATACTCTACATTAAGTAACTTCTCCCAATGACAGAACATCTTTTGGCAATAATCTCACCCCGCACAGCGATAACTTGCCAAATCCGGCTTTGGCATGCGTCCTTAGAGAGGGCGATCATGGAAGCAACACTCAGCGATTCGGCCTTCCCATTGGCTCGTGGGGAGGGTGCACGTGAACACGAGGTGATGGTGCGACGAGCATCTCGATCCTTCACTATCAGGTAAAGAGCATTCGCCGATCGAAACAGCGCGTGATAGAGACCGGTCCCACAATTCTCTCGTGTTCACACTCCACTCTACTCGGCTGTTCCATTCGAATCATTTAAAAAAATTTGAATCCAATATTACTACTAAGGAATACGAACATTATGGCGGATGTAACAGCAAATTGAGCAGGTAAACAAATAAGCATGTGTATTTTTAGAATTTAAGATTTTTTTTTCAGAAAGATTCTATATATTTTGTTGATATTTGATATGAAATTGAAATTTAATAATGGATTTTGTGTTGTAACTTTGAAATATTTTGTTTAGTGTTGCATTTATGGTGTTGTCATGTGTACACTTCAATTTTTTTTTAAGAAAAAAAGGAATAATATGTCATTTTGTACTTAATGCTTATTACAAAATTTTATATCAAGTGTTTGTGTTGAAATACATCATTACAAATATTGAATTTCTTTTCATGGGACTTAAGAGTATTGTTTTACCGTTGGGATTGAAATATAAAATATGCCGGTTTATGACATGTAGATGCCACTTATATGCCTTGCCATATTCCATAAAAATTATTCTATTGGACATATATTTATTTGTTTATTTATCCGTTCCAGTACCTGTGCGAATTACATCTATATATTTGATTGAGTTATATTAAGATCAGAATGTGGGTAACAAATACTTTCCAAGCTGTCAAGTTTTCCTGTAAGAATAAATAGAAGGAACAATTTTAAAGTCACCTAATAGAAATGACTGACATTGAATAACATATAAATTATTATACAAATTGGCTTAAATTTTAATTTTGTTTCCTTAATATTCTGTACTGTGCATCGTATGTTATTTTTCCTTATACATCATAATTCATAATCATAATTTTTACTTGTTCATTCTAGTGTACTCTCAACCTATGTCAAATAAAATTTATTTAAAGTTCATTTGCATTAAATTTTATAAATCAGGAATTCATAACAATAATAAATTATGCGATGAATATTACGATTTCGCCTATTCGACGGCCTTTAAGAATTTACGAATTACCGGTCTGCTGCTGCCCATGAATTCCCGGTTTCGAGAAAGAGCATTGGTTACTGGATTGATTTTCGTAAAAGGTTTTATTTTTATGCATAAATTTACAATATGGTAATGACAATGTTTAATAATTTTAATCCAAAAAGTACTTTCTTATTGTTTAACGAGATTGAAATTACGTTCAACTGTTATGGCAATAGAATGAAAGCTTGATGGATGATTGTGTTGAATTATTTTTTTAACTTTAAAACGTGAAAGGAAAGTATTATTAAATTTGCTAACGCGGGATAACAGTATCAGTTGCATTGTTCGTAAACTTAGCTTTTAATGTTTGAAACAGTCTTATTTTCTGCATTCCATTGGGAAAAATCTCTTGATTAGATTTTGAAAAGGAAAAATAATTTCAATTATTGTTTTGTGAATAAACTTTTGTTGCAGAAATTTATTTAAATATATATTAAACAGTCAAAACTTAAGAAATCTAAAGAAATTGAACAGCATAGAAGAGGGTTTTCTGGAATACTTCGCTGAAGCGCCCAATTATCGATTTTTTTACTAAGTCTCAAACTGATTGCGTCATATTGGATTTTCTTTTTTCAGATATTCTATTTAATGTTAGTCCATATGTTTGCTCGTACCTTTGTCAACACGAAATGTTGAAATACGAATGAAGTTGGTGTAAATCACGTGAAGAAAATGTTTGATTTTAAGATCATAAGAGGCAATACAAAACAGTACATGAAAGATATTGTAGTATTCCGCGTAGTGTTTTACCTTTGAGATACTGAAATAATCCGTCTGCGATACAATTTTTTGGGGTATTTATACGAATATTTTGCTAATTTTTTTTTGTATATCTATTGCAAAATATTTATTTTTTTATACACCCACTTAAAGTATTATTAGATACCAATTAAAATACATTGCTTATTTCTTTGTTAGTATTCATGTTTATATTTCTTTCAAGAGGCGATTTGTAGAGAATTCTAATTTAAGTAGCTTTTCTTTTCGATTCGTTGTGTCAATGTGATTTCAAATGGTGAATTTCAGTGGATTATGTGCTTTAAATATCATTTTTTTAAATGAGGAGCACTTATGCCTGAAAAACTTTTGCTATAGAACAGCTTATTAAATTTTTATATAATGTATCCCTTAAGAGTATTATATTTCTATATAAATATTTTATATAATATAGTAATTATCTGTATAAATATACCCCCCTCCCATTATATAAATATTTAATTTCACAATCTATAATTTTATATAAGAGCATATAACGAATATATGATCTGTATAATACACGTAATTTTAGTTATATGAAACGATATCGTATAATGCTTCGGATCGCGGAACGCATCTGTGACTGATAAGAGATAAGTTAAATTATGATTAATTGTAAAATTTCATTATGCATTGCAATAAACAGAGTGCAACAGTCTTCTACTTGATTTTACATTTTTTTGTAACTTGAACGTGTGAATAGTTTAAATTCAAAATTCTCCATAATTTATTAGACTTTTATTTATTAAAAATCAAACACTGTTTAGTACGTAATGCTAAGTGACGAAAATTCAAAAATGATGTGTAAGTTATCAAGTATTGACTTCCCCTTAAAAATTTTTGCTTTAAAATTTTGGGTAAGTATTCTATAGATGACTATCCGTAGGAAAAATCTCCTAGTAATTCAAATACAAGGCTCATCCGCAAAAAAAAGTTTGAGTTGTCAAATTAAAAAAGTTTCAACATTTTAACTCATTATTCGTTTAAAATTAACATTTTGCGATGTTAATTTTTTAAAAAAAAATTAAAATCTTCATTTTTTATAGTCACTTATGATCAATTTTGTTCGTGGAATAGTTGAAAAAAAATGACTAGATATTACCATCTTGTCTGTCCAGCAGACTCATTTAAAATTGAATAACTATCATCACGCCAAATGACAGCATTTATTTCTATCATCACTTAAAGTAATGTGCAATTGAGACAATATAATTCCAGGGTCATTAAGCGCTAAACAATCTACAATGATCTACGAGCGTCGGATGTGTTCTTTTTTCCAAAAGATAGGTAGCTCTTGAATAAAATTTTCCAAGAATTTCATTGACATTTTCTTCAGGAGAATTTAACTCCGATAATCGTAAAATTGCGAAATTTACGTCAGCTCGTTTTTACAATCCTGTGGTGTGGATTCATTGATAATTTTTATCCTGTCATGTCTAAATGATATATTGCTTTTCCTGTTCTTGAGTGACCTAAATCGGCTATCGTTGGTCGTGAACATTGCACAACCTTTGGAAAGGTTGTTGCTCCGCAATTTTTCACAACAGCTGTCGTGGGCTGAATGACAAGACCGTGAAAATGATTGTCGCGCCGAGAACGCCAAAATTAAATTCCTGCTTTGAGTAGTAATGGTGTTCACTAGAAACTTAAGATCCTTTTTAAGAAATATGCTGCAAGATTAATATTATAAAATATTTACGCTGAATGTCTCCTGGAAGAGTTCTTGTTTAGTTTAATTTTATAAAAATTTCCTTATCGGTGATAATTTTTTTAGTATATCCATTAAATGCAACATTTTGAGTCATTCTGATAAATTCTACCGTGAATCGACAATACTTATCAGGTAACTATTTTTAAATTTGCCTGATAGTTGTCTTTTGCGTGAGATTTGCTTTGATGTTTTATCGGTTGTGTAAAACCGAGCAATATATCACGTTGTTAATCATACGGAAGTGGTTTATTACATCATCAAATTCTAAATAAAAGGGATTTTGCTAATGCTTCTGACCGTAAATCTTGTTTATTGTTTGAATTGTTTTGCATCTTTTCATTGAAAGCGCTGTATCGAAGATTCCTTGGGGGCCTTCTTTTGGGCATCTTAATAGTTTACGTTTTTTTTTTGCTTACACTACACGTGTTGGAGTACCTGACGCTTAGGGGCCCCGTGTCATTGATACGGCTAATACGGCGGTAGCTACACCCCTGATTGAAAGAAAATCTGATTTTAAGTTTCGGAATTTGTAAAACTATTCGAAGGATTATGCGTTAGACGTGATTTTGTATTAGAAATTTGTGTGGAATAATCAGGGTAGAAACTTATATAATCGGATCTCATAAAATGTTTTGTTATTTCTTCTTCCTCATCTGGTGATTGCTCAAAATTAAGCATCAGGAAGGGGTCGAGGTAATTTAAGATCGCGAACTGCTAACGATTAAGTAGAGATGTACTAGGCTCCCGTTTAGTAAGATGTGTTAGCTAGGGTATCGGTCCCAAGTCTCTTGACCATTGTTCAGAATTATGAGTTAAATCGTTACAATTGATTGGGAATCAATAGTCTGAATTTGATTTACTGAACTTAAATACTCCATTCATGTGAGGAATACTGCAGTAATATTGTATACACTAGGAAGTCGTCTTATCTGCCGATTGACGCAAGTATTGACGAAATTCAATTACAAACAAATCTGTTATATTTATATATCACGGAAAGACTCGTATTTAGCAGGACTAGAGGACTTGCACAGTGGCATTCCCTTAGCAAATACCAAGTGGCTCGAAGTCATCACTTTGGTGTATGGAAGCTGGGATATATCTCGGGTGTATTCCTCGTCACTTGACCGTGGTTGAGAATTACAAGATCAGTTGTCAATAGCCCTCGTGACGTTAATAACCACTCACTCAGCGAGGGCCAAGTGGTCATAATCTCGGACAGACCACCTCGGGACAGACGTTGTCGAAGCGAGTGTTCGAGTCCTGGTACTAAAGACCTACCTTGCAGAGGGGTTGACGTACGTTTAATATCTCGAGGCTTTCATGAAAGTGTGGAAGTTTTTTTAGAGTGTAGAAATGCCCTCCCCCACCGGTGTCGCTCTCGTCACTTCAACGTTGTTTTAAAACATTACGAGGTTCATCATCAATAGCACTCGTGTATTTTCAAAGTGTAGCGTGAATAGAAAACAAAAACTAAATACCGGCTCTTACAAAGACAAGTGTGCTAAAAATTTCTTCTGACACGATCCCTCTCGAAGTGGGTTTTCAATATACATTATCTCCCATTGGGATGATTCGGGATCAAAGGCTTTAAGTTACCACAAATGTGACAGAATCGGATTTAATTCAATGTTTAAATGTCCTTCATAAGTTCACGTAAAAGCAATCTAAAAATAAAATTCTGCGTGATACATGTTCATGCAAATTTTCACACGAAATTACTTGCACATTTCAAGGGAAAAAACGGTAATTTTAGAGACGCGAAAGTTATTGATTCCGAAACTGGAAAAGCCAATAGAATATTTTTATTCGCTGCTAATCTTAGAAAAGAGCAGTCATTAGGAAGGTAAACTTCTTTTTACTCCGTTGCGGAAGTCTTTACTCACGAAACGACGAGGTTCAAGGACGCTAGCTGACCTTCGCTCCTTTCAATATACGCAAATATACAAAGTTGATGGATTTTCGGGATCATCTCTGCGTTCATGTGTAGAAATTCGTGATGTTTCTAGCATTCGTTTCGCGCGTATTGGAGAACTATGTATCGATCTCTTAAAAATATTGCTTAGTTTTGTTTTTGAGTAATTTCCTTCAAAGCGTGCCATTACAATATTAATTATTTTTTAAGATAATTTTTCTTAACTTAATTAGATCCATCTGGCAAAAGAAGCAGTTAATCTTATTTTCGTGATTTTTAGTTTTGGGAATGCGAAATAAAATTTAAGATTTATTGTGGGCT
This sequence comes from Trichonephila clavipes, assembly GCA_019973935.1. Lineage (NCBI taxonomy): Eukaryota > Metazoa > Arthropoda > Arachnida > Araneae > Nephilidae > Trichonephila > Trichonephila clavipes. Next base: position 993,898 of record BMAU01020281.1, on the reverse strand, counting down.
CGAAACTCATTTGGTGTTAATTTGATTTGTATCCATATTAAACAGGTGTATGTTTGAAATTTCGGTAGCTTTATATTGTTAAATTAATCGCAAATTAGATTTAAATACCTGCATTTTTATAAGATTAAGTAAAAATTTTCTGAAGTGCTATTCGCATGTTCTATCACTTTTTTTCTTTGATTCAGTACTGGTAGCTTCGTTCATTTTTTTGTTCGAGTTATAAATTTGAGCTTTGATTCCACTAATAAGCGTTTGAAATAAAGGGTTTTTTTGTTAAATCTGATTGTGAACTCGGTTTTTTATTTTAATGACATGTAGGTTCGGAAATTACAAACCGGACTTTACAGAATTGTTCCAAATTTCGATATCTTCGCCATGCACCCTTTGTGTTTCTTTGATGGGACATTCATGCAAAATAGGAATTTAATATGAAGAAATGATTCTGAAATTTCGCGGTTGTTTCTTTCAACATTGGCGCGAAAGAAATATTCGAATCCCTCCCTCCCTCTCCATCGAGTCATACAGTAATGTATTGCCTGGAATTTTACGCATCAGTCCAGTTTTTTGAAATTTTCACTGTTTATTGACGTCCGTTGGTTTGATTCGTTCAAAATGGGTTAAAAAAATTCGAAATTTATGATTTATTCTTTTTTTCCCAAAATTTTGTAATTTACGCGGTTAGGGACTCCAAAACGTTTTTACGAATTCAAAAATACATGTTTTTTTGGGGGAAATTTGTGTGAAATAACCCTAGACTAATCTATTTTCAGCATCGTTATGTTCTATAGACAGTATGATTTTATTTTCATAGTTGGAAGCTGGAATCTGGCTTATTTCGGTTAAATTAAAAAAAAATGTATTTTATTGGCGGTAGCTTGATTTTTTCCAACTGATAAATTTGCTGTATTTTTATATTACTGGCTTTGAAAAATAGAAAGATTTAAGACAAAAAAAAAATATCTTGACGCTTTGACTTTGAATTCTTCTGTGCTTTACATTTTGCTTTTTATGTTTCGAAGTCATGCATGTAAAGAACAAAACTTGTAGATATGGTAATTTATTTCTCTAACTTTAAATTAGTTTAAACATGACTAAATGGGTGGAGTTGATTCTGTCGAGTCACGGATTGTCGAATCGGTTTGAGAAATTAAGTGGCCGTGGTTGGTGGATTTTTCATAGTCTCGAACTCATGACCGGTGTTGTCCAGATGTATGTTCGGGTCATGGTGCAATTGAAAACCTTCCCTCTAGATCACAGGGCTGCGGTAGCCCAGTGATCAAGGTATCGGATCATGACAGGCATGCTATGAGTTTGATCCCGGTACCACTAAAGACCCGCCGTGTAGAGCAGCGATGCATGTTAAATCTGTCGAGAGCTGAAACGTCCTCCCGATGGTGTGGTGTGGTAGTTAGGAGAGGGGGTGCCAGCTCAGGTGTCGTCCACGTCACTTGACCATGGTTCAAACTTGCGTGGTCCATCGCCAAAAGCCCTCGTGTGGATGAGCAGTGCGACGTTAATATTCACTCACTCCGTCTATATCACAGGGTGTTCTGAAATTTTTCGAGACGGCGATTCCATTTTTTTCCTTCTTTGTACAAAATTCTGTACGACCCCATAAGCATTGTGCAATATTTGCGAAACAGATAAATGGTTTTATTATAAAGTCTAAAAGTTCGTTGTATGTATTTTCTTATTTTCGCTATATTTCAGATACAATGTGTTAAGCTCTTTGATAATGACGAACATACTATTTAATGTGAAAAGATTTGTCAAAATTCCTAAAATAATGGCGACCCCAGCTGCAAGTCCTGCAATTCCACTTGGGGTCACGACCCCTGATTTAAGAAACACTGGCCACCCCTGCTTTAGAGTCTAGGCCAGTGGTCGGCAACCTGTGGCACGCGGTACATACAATTCTCAGTGCACTTTGCACTATTTTACAAATTTGTCAACTTGTGAGTCTATGAAATATAAATTTTTAATGGACCTTAATTGACAAACATCTTCAGAATTCTGGATGTTTACGGAATTACAAAAAAGTCTGGAAGATAATTTTAAAGATAAATTTACATCTATTTTGTAAATTACTGTGTCATTTCAGGAGAGGTTTAATTGTTTGAAGAGAGAAAATTGCATGTAGTACTCTGCTTTCCGGTTTCGAGTCTAAATATCTGAGGGGAAAATTCTTTCCTCGCATGAAAAATATTTAGAGTCCGGAAAGAAATAGTTTAACTAAATTCTCAGAATCGTATCAAATTGAAAATTACAAACTATACCCTTAATTTTGCGATGTGAAAATAGAGCGGTACAAGTACTAGGTTTGCATTAAATTTTTATTTATTTTATTTAACTATAATGAAGAAACATATTTTGTTATATATTATTTTAATAAATATGTTTAAAAATGATATATGTACAATTTTTATATTTTTGTTGAAAAACGTTAAATTTTATTCTGTTTATTTTTATATTAAAGAATGTTTTTAAATGATGCAAAATTAACATATAATAAAGCTGTAATTCTATATTATTGACCTATATTCTGTAACTTTGCATACCTTAACGTGGGAATCTAATTGTTTGAAAAATAGTACGCTGAATTGTATTGGTAGATGGGTTTGGCACGCCACAGTTAAAAGGTTGCCGACCCCAGGTCTAGACCAATCTGCTGCCCGCCTTGAATAATTTTGCGGATCGCGAGATTTATTACAACTTTATAAAATACGATTATTTTGAGCAATATTTTTTGTTTAATACAGTGTTTTGTAACAAATATATCCCATAAATATTTCTATTTTATTATGTTGCTTCTGTTTTTATATATACCGCAAAACCCGGCTTTATAACGCGCACTTTTAAAACAAAAAAATTAGAGACTTAAAATAACGCCGTATATAAAAACGATAGCTTTAAAAATAACAATTTTTTTTACTACTTCACATTTTAAAATACTGTTTATTTAAAAGAAATGACTTGCCTTATGAACTGAAAGAGTTGTAGCTCCAGAAGAAAACTATTTTTTCAAAAGTCTGGGATAACACCTCGGATAAATGACTTCAAAACGTAAGGGCAATGTATACTAATATTTTAGATTTCTTCGTAAAAAAGGGGGCGTGCGCGTTATACGGCGAATATGCCTAAAAATTAAAAAAATTAAACTTGAAAGGAATAGGTGCGTGTTAACGCCGGATTTTACGGTACTTAGAAATGAGCAGTATTGCATTGCAGCGACCCCCCTTCTCCGAAGCATCACGCTTGATTCCTGTAACTTAATCGTTCTGCTCATTGCTAGAGCTAGGCATATTTGATCATTGCATTATTATAAAATTATTCGTGTTTGTATACCTGAAAAATAATCAATACAGTAAACAATTCCGTTTTAAATTTGCACTCCAATAAATGTTTGTAATGGGTTCAAATTTAATATAAAAATATTTTGTGCATGAGCCCCGCGCGGGATTGTTTTTCCGAAGTGCAAGGTCATTTAGATTGGCCACCCCTGCTGTAGAGGGGTTAAAGCATGCTCAATTAGCCAATTAGGTTCAAAATCCTTACATTGGCGTACTGGGGAAATTACGAGAGGTGAGAGTAGTTCAAAATTTCGTGGTCTGTCGCTAATAGTCATGGTGTTGTTTTATATGCAAGGGTAATGAACATCCAGTCACATTCAGCTTTGTTCTGGAAATAAAACAGGGCCTTACTTATAGAGTGCATTTCAAACTAATTCAATTTGACGAATTAATATTTTAGTGTACAGTAATAATTCCATTATCTCTTTAAATGAAATGGGAGTTTGTTGGAAAATTATTTTATTGAAAAAGGGTTAAAATTTAGTTCAGTTAATATTTCACATCAGCTGGTACACATTTGAATTTTTCTTTAAATAACTTTACAAAACCTTTCTAATTGTACGGGTACTATCGCAACTTGTTATTAATAAGGTATATTTAGAATTCCTCAATTGAAATGCGGTAGGACAAAAATGATTTGTATTTTTGATAATTGGAAAATTTTCATTAAAACTACATACTAAAATAATGAATTCCTATTTTCGTTTAGAATTTTAATGACCACGAAACTTCGAATAAGGAAAAATTGCCATTAAACCAATTATTAAATTGATAAAATTCAACATTATTACGAATGCGGTATATAATTTCTATTGAGCAGCATTCTCACATTTAAGAACTTGCTCAGAAATTGAGTTTTTGTAATTTTGTTAAGATGGCTGATATTTTCCTTGAAAGAATACTCAGCATTCATCAAAGCGATAATATCTACATTTAGTGATAATAATGCATGATGCTGATTTTAGAAAGTTTTTTTATTCCTTTTCATTGTTTGCTTTTTTACTTTACTAATATGGTAGCAATTTATCGTTTATTCTACCGAATCTATTAATCTGATTTCAGTTTTTTTTAGAATTTGTAAGACCTCTCACTTTCTGGTTTTTCTATATTTAGCGTATATTGGGACAAAGTTAGAGCTGGATAACAATCTAGTTAATATATGTCAACGCTGTTTATTTTATTACTACAATTTCACTCTTGGTTTAGAAGAAGACAAACATTATTTATATCATTTGGTTTGAGTTTTATTTTCAAACTAGATGTTAAAATTTTCTTTTAAACTGGTTTTGTTTAAATTGTGCGGTATTTTAATTTCATCCAACAATCTTTACACTTCCTTTTTTGGATAAATCTCTTCATGTTTCACATTTTAAGCCATTTCTCGACTAAAATCGTTCTCAAGTTAAGTCTCGACCTATGCAACGAAAAAAAGTTACCCACGTAAATTTTTCTGTTTTTTTTCCCGCCTAAACGTGAATTGTTATTAGCTCACATGTCAAATACACGATCGCTTTTTTAGCGACACATGCGTACAAATACTCCTGAAGTAGTCGTAATCTCTCTACTCTTTGGAGTTGCGTATTCGTCCGACCTTTTCAAGGTTGTATACGAACAAAATAAACAACTGATTCTCTTTTAATCAGTCAAGTTGAAAGATAAGAATTGCTGTTTTAAGTTTTGCTGTATGGGATACTCTTCACTTTGTGCCATGGGAAATCGTAATTTTCGTATTAGTAAAGATTGTTTCTTTTCTTTTGGTAACGGAATGCGTTGCTTTTGTATTATTTTTAATCTTATGTATAGATTTCAATTCGTGTTGCGCTTTGCATTATGAGTGACACATGTCTTATTTTCTGAATAGATTTTCGGTTTTTTGACTGAATTTTTACTTAGTTGAAAATTGGAAAACCATTGTTCAAAGAAAAGGTCGAGTTAAAATATTTACAAAAGATCAGAAACAAATGTTTTGAAATATCGTCTGTGTTTGTGATATTTATATATATTTGGGGTACATTTAAGGTATCTGTAATCGATTGATATACAATTTCCTAACCAGTTGGCTGTCTATTAAAATTGCACTTTGAAGGCAGATGAGGATAATTGATGAGACTTTATAGTTTTGAATTACGGTCAAATAATAAAGATGACACTACACCCTCCAAACTTACATACCGCATAAACTTGAGGAACGACAAATTTGACATGCATCGGTTCGCTTACACCATGGGTGGTCAGCATGTTCAAGCATGAAACTAATTTTTAGATCAGATTTTTAATAGATTGCATGATTAAAGTTTTCTTCGCAACGCCCCAATAGCTTCACGTTTATAAAGGGTGTTTTTTTAGAGGTATAGAACTTTAAATTGCAATAAAACAACGATGTATTATTCGATTGACATGAATTTTTTTTATTCGAAAGATAATCTTATGGCATTACATTTTAAATATGATTTCTGGCATAGGACTGCCACGGCTGGCTCGGATGTAGTCCAATCTGGACGTCCAATTTTCGATGACTTTTCCCAACATTTGTGGCCGTATATCGGCAATAACACGGCGAATGTTGTCTTCCAAATGGTCAAGCGTTTGTGGCTTATCCGCATAGACCAATGACTTTACATAGCCCCACAGAAAATAGTCTAGCGGTGTTAAATCACAAGATCTTGGAGGCCAATTCACAGGTCCAAAACGTGAAATTAGGTGGTCACCAAACGTGTCTTTCAATAAATCGATTGTGGCACGAGCTGTGTGACATGTTGCGCCGTCTTGTTGGAACCCCAGCTCCTGGACATCGTGATTTTTCAATTCAGGAATGAAAAAGTTAGTAATCATGGTTCTATACCGATCACCATTGACTGTAACGTTGTGGCCTTTATCGTTTTTGAAGAAGGATTCCACCAGCCCATAAAGCGCACGTAACAGTCAGTTTTTCTGGATGTAACGGTGTTTCGACATACACTTGTGGATTAGCTTCACTCCAAATGCGGCAGTTTTGTTTGTTGACGTAGCCATTCAACCAGAAGTGCGCTTCATCGCTAAACAAAATTCGCTTATGAAAATCGACCATTATTTTCGAAATAAAATTACACAATTTGAAAGCGTTGTTCAGGCGTGAGTCTATTCATGATGAATTGCCAAACCAAACTGAGAATAAATCACTTGACAGCTGTTAAATCGGTCGCCATCTTGGAAAGTAATGCCAACTTAAACTTCTATACCTGGAAAAAAAACTCTGTATATTGAGAAAATGTAATCTATACTAGATATGCACAATTAATCTTTCGAGCCTCAAAGTCCTCACGTTGGTGTGGTGTGCAAGTTTGGAGAGTTGGATGCCAGCTCTGGTAACGTCCTCGTCATTTGACCACGGTTTAAAATGACGAGATCCACCGCCAATAACTTGAGTTTAGTTTCAAAGCAGGATGTTAATAAATATTAAATAGCTTATATAAACAGATATTTATATTCTATTGTTACAATTAAGTTTGTATTCCACTTCCAACTTTTGCTAAATGAATAAATGAATGATAACGTCGCACTGTTCAGCTGCACGAGTACTTTTGACGACGGACCTCGTAATTCTGAACCATGGTCAAGTGAAGAGGACGACACCTGAGCCGGCAGCCCCTCTCCTAACTACCACACCACGCCAACAGGAGATCGTTTGAGCTCTCGACAGATTTAACGTGCATCTGTTCCCTACACGGCGGTTTTTAGTGGTACTGGGCTCAAACTCGTGACATGCCGGCCACGATCCAATACCTTGTCCACTAGGCCACCTACTAGTGTTAAAACTGTTTAAATTGTGTGTGTGCAATTGTAATAATTTTTTTCTTGCTCTTTCGAGATTTTTTTATTTGTAAGATTGGTGCTGTTTGTAGCGAAAAATAGCCCCAAAATAAATTGTATTTTAAAAAATTAATGTTTCCCAAAATAACTTTAATCAAATATGATTTACCAGATTTTTTTCAGATGGAGAGATTTCTGGAAAGTATAAAATAAAAAAAGCACGTAATAAATTTTTCAGATAAGATATCTGTCAACAAAAAAAAACAAAAAAAACTTCGAGTGTTTACATTTTTGAGGTACAATAAACAAACTAGGATCTCTCTCTTATCTATATTTCAAGAAGAGATATCTTTGTAACATATTACAGTTTTAAACTGAGGTATTCGTATTTTTCACCCTATAACGAAAAATTAGTGAATGGATTGTAACTTAATAATTCGAGGTTGAGATTTCTATAATGGGGTTGTGCAATTTTCCCACCATGATAAAAATGCTTATCATAAAACTTGAATGCTCATATCTTTTGTTGCTTAATTGGTTGAGTCATTTCTGAATAGCTAGAAGTATGACTTCGATTTGAAAAACATTTAGTTAATTTTCTTTGCTTCGTTGAATTTTTATTTGAGGAATTGGATGCAAATATTCTGAGGCCATGGCAGTCAAGAATTATCATTGCAACAGTAGCGTTACGTACACCCCCGCATCACGGTGGGCCCAGGATTCTAGGTGCTCCAAAGCCTGACTGACGCGAAGTACATACCCTTTGTAAGATCTGGCTTAGGGATAAAAACCTGACTTTTCGGAGGGGGGACTAATATTCTCCGTTATGCCACTGCATTGCAACCTTTATAACCGACGATATACGTCAAGTCGTGGAATTGTGAGTTCCGTTTTCACCTAGAACCAGTGGCGTAACGGAGAATATTACCCCCCTCTACAAAGTCGTTTTGCCTTGAATTTTTTATAAATTAGTTAAATACGTCAGTCACTGGCTATGGGCCTCCTAGAAACCTGCCCCTCCCCCTGCGATGCGGGGGTGAATATTACGCCACTTCCTAGAACCGTTGTGCCTTATGAAAGGAGAGAGGGGGAAGGTTTTTAAATGAACTTTTTAAATTCAACCTGGTCAAAAAATTCTCATGAGGTGGGGTTAAAATTTTTTTAAAAAGAATCGGAAAGACATTTCTTAGCTAGGCACATTCAATTTTAGTTCATTATAATGTATAATTTAATAATTTAGTTTAAGGTATCAGACTACGTTCGGAACTGTGTTTTTCAAAAGCGCATAAATGGATAAGTTTCATGATATTTAGTGTCACTTAGATTAGAATATATGCATAAAATTGTTTTAAGGACATTTTGACAAAAAAAATTTATTTAAATACAATATTTTGGCAACAAATTAACTTAGAATAATCTTTTTTCCAAATGTTCTCCTTTTTGTGAAAAATGCTTCTATTAGAATAATATTTTGCCTGTATATAGCTCAGACCTCTGTTCAGAGGCTCAACTAGAATTTTTGAAATATATAACTTAGAAGTGAGTTTATTCATATTTTACGACAACGGAGGGGAGCAATTTTAAGAAAAAAACGCGAATAATTATTTCAATTGGTGGTAACTCTGAAAATGTGAATTTTTCAAAAATTCTAGTTGAGCCTCTATAGAGAGGTCTGAGCTATATACAGGCAAAATATTATAATAGAACCATTTTTCACAAAAGGAGAACATTTGGAAAAGATTGTTCTAAGTTAATTTTTTGCCAAAATATATTTAAATGTTTTTTTTTTTGTCAAAATGTCCTTCAAACAATTTTGTGCACGTATTCTAATCTGAGGGACACTAAATATCATGAAAATTATCCATTTATGCGCTTTTTTAAAATCACGGTTCCGAACGTAGTCGGATACCTTAAGTTGTGTTATCCGTTCGGAATCCGTTTTTTATTTATCTTTTTCTACATGTTATAATATTTTGACATAACCTGAACGGTAGATGTTAAACTTCGGATCAATATTTGATGATGCTATTTTCTGAAAGCAAGCAAGTGCAGCTGTAGATGTGAGTCCACGTGCAGCAACACAGTGAGAAAAGGGAGAAGAAAACCTCGTGAACACTTTGCACAGCTGTTCAACGGGTGGTATATCGGACTTCACGGAGACAGTCCAACACTTTTGATACAAGCCCGTATTTTTATAGGAATATCAACCTATCCTCCAACCGCAATCAAATTTCATGTCTTATTTATACTAATTAAGCAAGATTTAAAGTGTAATCGAGCTGTTGTATATATTGATGTCTCAAGTTGGTAGAATTTAAATTCGGGATTTAAAAAAAGACCAACTTATTTTTTTCGACTCACAGCAATTTTGTTAAGAGAAAAAAATAGAAACTGTTTAATAAATCTGTCATCCCCCCTCTCTGAATGTTGCATCAAAAATTTCATTCTTAAATACTAGATTTCTTCCTAGTGGTTTATTTTTTCCCGTGAGTATTCAATGCAATAACAAGTGTAGAAAATTGCATTTGCTTAGAAATAATGAGAATATTCTTTGCAAATTGCTTCATTTTGTCTAATTACAAACTAATTTAAAATTTCAATTGATGTATCTTTAACCATCTCGTACGTATAAAATGTATTTAGTTTTCCTGTAAGAAATGGATGCATTTTAAGTTTAAATACAAAGCAATAATAAAATCGTCGTTTGCTTCTTAGCGCTCATAATAATAAAAAAAATATTAAAGAAAGTCCATTCTCTGAGTTTAAATTTATTTGATGTACAGATTTTACTAACGAGATGAGTATATTTCTATTCTTAGCGTATGTGGGACGCAAGATAAGGAAGAAAATGGGTTGTTTCCTGTGGCGAGAGTTGTTAGTAAGAGCATCTCGAATGCTTTCTTCCTAAACTCAGCCAAAAATATCTTATGCGGAAACTGAAAATAATTATTTCAGTTAATGTTCTGATTTCCAAAGACGGTTTTCTTACACATGTCTCGAGAATTGTCTATAGACTTCTTGGAAGCCTTTTGCTCAATAAATTACTCTAAATATTTTTTTTAAATCAAATCTTTCTCAAAGAAAGAAGGATTCTTTTCAAAGATTCTTTTTTGAAAGAAATTTTCAAAAATTTCTTTTGAAGTTAAATATTTTTTTCAACACTTAAATGTAATTTACAAATTTTGAAAGATTTAATGTTATTAGATGTTCTGTGCACATATTTGATTAAAAAAAAGAATCATGGTAATTTTACCAAGTAAAATAAATTTTACCAAGAGTTACGTACTATTTAGCATACATTGTTCAAGTATGTATTCGAGTATTTCTTACAGCAAGTGATTTCGGTCTGTAAGCCAGTGATCGTAGGAGACTAATGGTTATGATTGGATCTTAACATTTTAAAATATATATAATCGCTATTGCTGTGTGGTATATAAAATTGTTCTTCTCTCTTTTCAGTAACCTTGAAATGGTAAAAGACCCAAAAGAGGCTTTTTATTTGAACAAAGACTTTACTGAGGAGTCTTAAGCATGCCAATCGATTTGGAAATGATCCTCTCGGCCAGTCCTCCCATCTTCAGTACAGCTTCTTTTATGGATTTCGGTTACGGTCACTTCCGTGGTCCTCACCACAACAGACACAACAACGCCATTAACTCAGCCCTAGACTCCTTCGGTGATATTAGATCTTGTCTTATGGACAAGTCAGACTTCGATAACAGCAAAGAAGGATGCAAGAAAAAAGTCTGGTTTGCCGATGATAAAGGACTGGCTCTTACTCACGTTAAAATTATGTCAGAGCCCTCAAATTGTCCTCCAAAATGGACAGACGAATTTCTGGCTCAAGTGATAAAGGGAGTGAAACCCAATCCAACTTCTGATGTTCAATGGACTGTTCAATTTGCGCAACCAGCCTCCGATTACTTGGCGTTCCGGGATAAGATCCAGAAAAATAACGTCTCTTTGGAGAATGTCATTGTTCGAGAAGGTGATGATACTATTACTGGCACTATCAAAGTCAAGAATATTGCTTTTGACAAAGAAGTTTTTGTAAGGGTTACTTTCGACAAATGGTCTAGTAGTCAGGACATATATGCCAACTTTGCACCTAGTGGTATTCAGTCCGGTAATTCACAGTACGATACCTTTTCTTTCTCGTTGTGTGTGCCATTGTCTGCTGCTAAGTTCGGAGCAATAGAGTTCTGCGTTTGCTATAAATGTTCTGGAGAAGAATTTTGGGACAATAACGAAGGGGAGAACTACAAACTAGCAGCTATGAACCAGAAGTCATCACCTATAGCTGATACGTACTCAAAGAAAGCAAGCGATGCCCTGCAAGTAAACATCAACGCCTGGTCGGAATTCGCGAGTTGGAATCATCTGATCACGGAAGGGCCTTACTGGTGAAATCGCACCTTTGATTTATTTTGGAACTATTTTTAAAACTGAACTAAAATATCTATCAACATTAGCAAGCTGTTAATATGCAATGCATTCCATTTGCTGGCAAATGATTTGTGTATAAAATATCTAAATAATCAACCGTCATATCAGAATCTTGGGTGGATAAAACTGTGAAAGTTAATATTGTCCATTTTTATATTCTTCCGTACCATGAATGAGTTGCCGATTCATCATAATGTTCAAAGATATGCAAGATTTCTCTTAAGGCTGAACTGTGAAATCAAACTCTCTGCGAGAACAAAACTAAAACAACAAATTTCTGAGAAAAATAGTTGCATTTTCCAGTAATGAAAAATTCAGGTATGTGTTTTAATTTTAAGATCTTTTTCCAGACACGATTAAATTTTTTCTCTATCGTTTTATTTCAGAACATTTTAATTTACAATTTAATGAGGCATTCATGTGTTTAATATTGAGATTATATTATTATAAAACAATCACTTTAAAAAATTTCATTTGATTTTATATCAACAGAAATCGCAAGTATATTATGCATTTTTGACTATTTGATTAAAGAAACCTGTTGAATTTTTCCCAAAGTATTAATATCTAATAATTTCTGTTTTATAACGTAATATTTTATGATAAACGTGGGTGAACAGAGTGATAATGCTAACGAAATCAAAGGCAACGTTGCTTCTGCAGAGTTCTAGATTCATTGAAAAAAGGGCCTGATGTACGTTAAAAATGGCGAGGTTCTAAGTCTTCCCATTTTAAAATTACAATTCGTGGTGTTGAAGTAGGGAGGGTGGGTTGCCTGCGCACAAGTATTGTCTTCACTTGACCTAAGTTCGAAATAATGAGGTCTGTCGCCAATAATTCTCACGTTGCTTTTAATGCGTGGTAATAAGAATCATTTATCATTTTGATAAATTATTAAACCTTTAGTAATTAGAAAATATTTTTATATTTGTTTATTATAATAAACAAATGCTTAATTGCATAAAAATAATCATTATTCTCGTTTACAAAATGTTTCAAGATTCCAATTGCTCGTAAAAAGAAAAAATTAACTCCCCCTTCCATCCAATCTTGAGTTTCGCTCTAGTTCATTTTATACTCACTAACTTCTCTTATTTTTTTTTTTTTACCTCAATTGACAATTTCACGTTGCTTGTGTTTTTGGCTGTCTGTCATGTGCAGTTATTCTTTAATTTTGAAGGATACGACAGAAGTTGGAATTGGTTCAAAGTTATGTTTAACAACTCTGTTGAAGATCGAGATAAGGTCAGTTGTAGGGCATGATCTTTTTTAACCCGTCGTAATCAGTTACGAACATTGCATCCAGTTTATCAAACTGTCACATGGTGATGTTTGATAGACGCACGTGGTATATACCGGCGACTGTTATCAGATATTCCAACTCCTCAAGGTCACAAAGTGTTATTTACAATCACTGACATTAAGAAATTTGCTGCAGATCATCCATTTAAACGTCAACAATCGCGATTATGAATGGCTTTCTTTGTGTTTACGAAAAGAATATACATTATTTTATAAATTAATATTCAGGTGAGCGGAAACTAATAGTGATTCTGTCATCTCAAAATTTCAGATTCTTTTATAGCAAATATATCAAACAATTCGGAAAACTAATTTTTTTTGTTGGAATCGTGATGTCTTAAGTGATTTTACTTGTGAACATATAATCGATATACTAATAAATATCTAAAATATATTTCAAATGTCCTTATACATTTAAAATTGCACATCGCTAAGAATTCTTTACATATTAAATACCGTATTCACTAGAATATAAGCCGCACTCCTAGTTCGCAACATGTTTTGGTAAAATATCGATTCTAAGCCGCATCCCCAATTATATACACGTTTTTGAGAAAAAATAAAAAAATTGTGTAAAAGGCTCCTCAATATCCGATACATAAGAATTTAAAAAAACAACAACAATGAAAAATAAAAAAATAAGTATTAATTTATTTTTTACCAGTATTAAATACTTCCAAATACATACATGAACCTATAATTTTATAACAGTCAGTATCATGTTTCGAAAATTATTCGTCACTCCCATTGTCACAACTGACTTCGGAATTGGTGCCGGCGTTCTCATTTTCCCACACATCGTCTTCTATGCAACATTTTTTTTAGAAATGCCTTTTTGAAGAACATAAAGGAATTATTGAAGACTGTTGAACATTTACAAGGGGAAATTATATCATTTTGTTTATGCCATCGACGTATATTTGTTTCATTCGCGTCCGTTTAAATGGCCGTTGTGGCCGCGGTAGCCGAGTGGTATAGGCATCGGATCGTGGCTGGCTTTGTCACGAGTTCGAGCCCAGTACCACTAAAGACCCGCCGTGTAGGGCAGCGATGCACGCTAAATCTGTCGAGAGCTGAAACGTCCTCCCGTTGGTGTGGTGTGGTAGTTAGGAGAGGGGGGTGCCAGCTCAGGTGTCGTCCACGTCACTTGACCATGGTTCAAAATTACGTGGTCCGTCGCCAAAAGCCCTCGTGCAGCTGAACAGTGCGACGTTAATCTTCACTCACTCACTCATTCAATGGCCGTTGCTCTGTTTCCGTTTTTTCAGCCTATAAAATTACCTTCCTTTTCATACTTGCGTCATAGTAAACTTGTCTTGATGCCATTACCGATATATTTGTTGTTTAGGTGATTAAAAGGAAGCGTATATAAAAAAAAATTCTAAATTCAAGCAGATAACGATGCTTAGGATAGACTGTGGAATGGGATAAGTCATCGATACAAGTGACCAGAATGGGACGATTATATTTTTCCTTTAGAAAAGGGTGGAAACTCAATTTTCCCCTTCCAACAAATGTTTTGCCTTCGATTCTAAGTCGCATCCGATTTTTAGTAGCATTAACACTGGAAAATGAGCGCGGTTTAGATTCGAGAAAATACAGTATCTTATTTGAATATGAATGTTCATCTCCCCTCCCACTCAACGTAATTATTGAAAGTCTCCTTCGCGTAATGTTAAATAATAACGCGTAATTAAACAATAGGACTCCGAATCGCACTTTTGCAATATAAAAACCCTTTAACATATTATATTCTGATTTTGCTGTTTTATAGAGAGCACATAAATTTAGAGCTTTTAGATTTTATAATTCATTCATGCATTAGTCAGGTTTTTTTTAAGTAAAATATTTCCCATGTTTCATTTTCTATATTGTAATGCTGGACAGTTTTCAAAGTTTGCTTGTCAAATTAAAAAGCGTACTTTTGGACTATTTCTACATTTTAAGAATACTATTGATAAAACGGGTGTTTATACAAAGTCACATTTGAATGAAAACTGGGACGGGTTATGGATCGAACTCTTTGACATTAGATGAATTTAGCATTAAATAAATGCAAAATTTATCCAGTTCTACTACTAGTCAAGGTCGCGAGCTCCTAACTGATGTCATTTCTGTAGAGTGCTGTTAGTTACAGTTCTGATGTTACTGAAGACCTGATGTACGTTAAAGCTGTTAATCTAAGCATCCTCATTTTATCATGGTGTAGAGGTTTAGAGAGTGAGTTATATCAGTTCATGTCAATCAATTAATTTAATGAATGTTCAAAATTACGATGTCCATCAAATGACGATAATTGATTGGCCGTTAGTTAATTGTTCATTATCGTTAATACCGAAATATTTTGAAAAGACTAAATAAATTTTCTTGGATACTTTTAAAAAATTATAAAAATTATAATAAACATGATATACACACTAATGCTACTCTTAACTTCTGAAGTGGTACAGTCGTATCTTTCCTTAAATATTTTTGGAAATTAAATGCGAACAATTGCTCAACTTTATTGAAATTCGCCAATGGTGAAATGTCTTTACGCCAAGTACTTTTTTTCAATAAACTACTCAATTGTACTTTAACAAAACTATAAATATTGTGAATAAACATATTTCTAATGAAATATTAATGTAATATATATATATATATATATTTATGATTCTGTAGTTAAAATTTTTCAATATTTTTCTTTGCAGGAAATGAGGTTTGTGAACGGCAACTGAAAGATTCCGGCCTTTTTATCGAGAAGACTTAAGATAATGAAAAATTCTCGACTATAAAATCTATTTAAAGAATGTGCCAATATTTTGTGGAGAATTTGGGTTGTATCACCATCCGGTATAATCAACTCTAGCAATCTTTTTTTTTATCTTTTGCAATTGTTTATATTACTTTTGAAAAATGCAAAAGGAACTGTTTCCATTATATCCCCCCATTTTTGTGCGTCAATTTTCACTGTGAATATCCAAATGAAGCCTTTTTGTTACGTAGCATTTTTGGATTTCTTTAGATATTTGATGTGTATATTTTATTGTATAATGTTGTACATTGATTCAGGGCTTTAGTTGAAAGTATTTGCTGGGAATTTCTAGTTTTTGTTTTGTTTTTAAATCTGTTCTGTTCCGAAATCTGAGAGTCAGTCGAACTGCTGGCACTTTTGCTTTTTAGAAATTTAAAAATATGATCGTTGCAAGGGTAATGACTGCTTTATATTGAATGCGATAAGTTTAGAGAAGAATAATCATATCCCTGAGAATTTGTCTTGAATTTAATTATTTTGGATCATATAACTGAATCGCATTCAATTATCATTGCAGATTAAAACATAGTGTTTGATTTATTACCTGTGAAATATAAAAATCAAACTTTACACGAAAATTTTTAAAATGTACAATATTTTCATTGTTGCAATGAATTTGAAAGATTTTTTTACCAATGAATTGTGTGGTAATACATGAAAAACTGATGGGTACAGTTTTTATTTTGTTTCAAAAGATTTATCTTAATTTATTAGATTTCAAAATACTGCCTTGTATATATATGTGAAAAAAACTTCATGCTATTTTATATAAAAATATGTGAAGATTCGTTTACATTGTTAAAAGATATTTTTTTTGTCCTTAATATATCAACAAAATTTATTCTGTATTTTTTATTTTATGATAGTTTGTGTTGTAAAATTGTAAAAAAATACGTTGATCTGTCTTCTTTAGTTGGAATGATTTATGTAAAACATGTTGATGAGAATACTTTTATTGACAGAGCTGCTTTCGTTTAAAAAATGATTTTTTAATTAAAATTCAAATTTTTTTTTTATGAATTTATAAAATAACGTTATTTTAAGTGAATCAAAGCAGTTAGTAGGATTGCATTATGAAACGTCGATTCTTAAATCAAGGGAAGGAAAAGAAAAGCCAAAAGTAAAGATTTTGTTTACTTAACCACAGAAATGCTAGGGCAGTAAGTAAACTTTGTAGCCTTGAGTGTTTATTTTTAGTATGTAGGCCTTTTTATTTTCCAATCTTTATTTTATGCCCTTCTTTGAACTCTTTACTTTTGGTTTCTCGGGTCTTTTGGTAACACGAGTATATATGCTAAAATGAATTTTCAACCTGGATGGCTTGTTAGTCATCTTTATATTTTGTATTTGAAAATTTAAGGAGCGTAATACTACGTGTGTTAAATGCCATCGTTGCTGTCGATTTAAGTATCTGTCAATATATTATTTTAAATAGTTGATCTTATGTTCTGCATAAATGTCGATAGGATTTTAAAACTAGATTATTGTGAATAAATAAGGAAATGATTCATATAAGAATATTATTATATGATGCAATTTGCCACAGTACTATAGTGTGGAAAATTCTATTGCTAAAAAGTACTAAGCAGAACTTCAACGTTTTTGGTAAAAGTCGATATATGGTATTATCCAATCATTAGGTAATTGGACAAACTTATTAGAAAGTTTGTAGAAACGCAATAATATAACGAGTTAATAATTCTAATTATTAGCCTATTATCGTTTTATTAATGCGTTGAAGGTTTTTTTTTCGTATAAAATTTTCAATTCTTGTTTGAGCTCTGTGCAGTTTAAAAACAAATTATTAAAACTGAACTGAAGAACGTTGCGTCCAGTAATTCATATCGCATATAATATCTGATTAAACGTCCCGAATATCTATGAAACAATGTTTTTAAAGCTGTAATTTCTCAAAATATTCTAGAAGCAGCTGTTCCTTCGACTCGTATATATATTGCATATTTTTAACTTAAATATAATTCTTTAAACAAAAAGGCTTAAGATTTATTTTGATGTGTGATGATTAAAGAATATATTTTCGAGAATTTATTATATTTCATCATTGTACAGTTAAAGATATTGCATCTGTAAATATTTCTCATTATATATTATTAAACAAGTGTCGTGAGCTTTCCATGGACATAGGCTCTCTGTATGAAAAAAAGTATTTGAATTATTATATGATAAAGGCTCAAAGTATTTGTTGACATTTTGAAAATTTGTATGTATATAAAAATGACTATTTATCTTGTTGAATTGGTTTGTTGCAAATATTTATGGACTGACAGTATTTGTAGACTTAAGTCATTTTATGAATGGATATGTTCCTTGTTTCTCAGAAATCATTTCTATGTAATAAATTACCATTTTAAAGACTGAGATCATTGTTTATACATCATGAACTGTTATTGGCAAGTTTTGATAATTTGCTGCTACTTTTAATTTGCTAAAACTTCAGACTGTGTGCCATATTATAGCAGTCTAGTTTTATTTCATGTTGTAGAAATATACGAGTTTTTTTCCCTTACAATAAAAGTATTTTATATATAAAAATTGCACTGATTGGTTTTATTTTTTTCCCATTGTGTTTTAATGTATACAACAGTGTTTCTCAAACTTTGGGGCGTGATAACTCTAACAAATGTCAACATATTTAGTTCCTCATATCCGAAGCTTCTTAAATCCAAATTTTAATACGGCTCCTCTCATGAAGTACTACACCATTTATGGATTACAATCGGAAATCGGGTGGACTTGAGGTATCATGTACTAGTTTACACACAAATCTAAAAGTTTTAACCCACTTATCTCTTGTAGTTTAAAAACAGCTAAATATTATTAATCATAGCGGAATAATCTTGTATACAGCCTCTGAAACAGCGCTTTTAGTTGTTCTTCTGCCCTTCTGGTAAATCACAAGAAATAAACGCTGATTGGCGTCTTCGTTGTTGATATAAATAAAGTTTTAAACGAAAGTTATTTATACCATTCTGTATCTATTGTAAAATGTTCAGATTCCATACTTTAAAAAATTATCTTTAAGCAGGAATCACACACACACACACACACAGAAATATTTAACCGAATATTGTTTCAATTAAATGATATATTGTAATCAGAATATTGTAATACTTTAAGAAATTGATTGAAAAATATATAGTATTTCTGTGAAGATAATTCCATAACTAAGCTTAAGAAATAGTAGAATACCCAACACTATGAGTCTTTTCAATGGAATACGAATATTACTTATTTTTTAATACCAAGGTAACTCTGAAGTTTTTGAGATACGCGCAGACGAGAAGTTACGAAATTAAATTAACGGTTTAATTTGAAAATACAAAGTATTTTAACACAGCAGACGACTTTTTACTGACTTCAAACTGTTTAGCGTAGAATAAATTTTAGAAAGAGAAAAAGGAGTTGACGCGAGAACATTATCCTCTTGTATGATTTTAAAGCTGTATTAAATCATGAGGAATGCTTTCGTCGGCTGCAATTATCATTTGGTGATGAATCTCCATGTTTTATTACTGTATTCAGATGGTTTAAAGAATTATGCAATGCTCGCAATTCTCTTCAGGATGAAGAACACACAGGAAGGCCGCGGTTGGCAGTAATCCTGGATAATGTGTCTACCACACGAAAAATGTTAATGGATGACAATCACTGTACCTACCAAATGATAAAGAAACTTAACATCGGATTCGCAGCTATACACAAAATTATTCATGAAGAATTACATATGAAAAAAGTAGTTTGCCGTTAGGTTCCCCATTATCTAAATGAGCACCAAAAAGAGGAGAGCGTGTCAGAATCAGTAAAGAAAACCTTAAATTGCAAAGTGATGGTGACCACCGCATCATTTCTAAATTTGTAATGGGTGATGAAACGTACATACCGTTTTTTGACGATCCAACACGTCACGAAAGAAAAGTATGGATCTTTGAAGAGGATCCCACGCCAACAATGGTGAATAGACAACGAGCAATGTGTGTGAAAAATGTAATGTACTCCGTTTTCTTCAGAAGTACGGGATTGGTTAAACCCATCAAGTCGGAAGGACAGAAGACAGTAACATCAAGCTGGTATACCACTAAATGTTTTCCGGAAATTCTTAGAGAAGTTAATGTTAGGGGACTAATGCTTCACCACGACAATGTAACTTTCCATACGGCTGGATTAACACAATTGACTTAAACAAAAACAGATTAAAGTGATAGAACATCCACCTAATTCTCCGGATCTAGCTATGTATGTGACTTTTGGTTATTTTTTAATATAAAAAAGGAATTTACGTGGCCGTCGTTTTCATTCAGATGAGATAGATGAGGCTTAAGTAAATTTTTTTCATCAATCGCAAGAAATAAACAGTTTGTGGCATTTAATCTGTCGAAAATTCGTCTACAAAAGTGCATCGATGCTGAAAGAGACTGCTTTGAACACTCCTAAAATTTTGTAAGTATAAGTTAGAAACCTACGGGTATCACAAAAATTTCAGAGTGACCCTCGTACCACTATTATGAAGCAAGCTCTGACATCCAGAATTCCGTTTTTAACACTAATAAAAGAGATCCAATGACCTGTAGTCATAAATTATTCATTACAGCACAAAATTTATCGTTCTAACATGGCTAGATGATTCACCTATGTCATTTTATTAAGATCCACGAAGTTAACAGCTTCACGAATGACAGATATTTATGCATTACCGTTGTTTACTGCTGCATTTGTGAGAAATCCCCTTCAATATGTTTTTTACAATTTCATAATCCTGGCTTCGGTCAAAAATTGGAAACTCGGCAAATTTGATTTCTAACTACATCTTGATGTACGTTAAATTATTGCTGGTTTCTCCCTCCTGTACATCACACACAATTCATTCATCGAATTTTTGGTTATCGATTAAATTTATTTAGATACTGGGACCATGTCCCTGTCGGATAAGAAAACACTAGCATAACTTTTAACTGACTTCCAAAAAAAAACTAGTACAAAATAAAAATAGTCAATTCCCTACATAAGTCAACACAAAATTTTTTAGTTTAGTTACTTTTTATTAAATAAATACAGTTTTAATATACATATGTATATACACAATCACACATGTATAGACACACAGAATCGCAATATTAAGTGACCAAATAGAGAAAGCGATTTTTTTTACAATTTTCCTTTTTATATATGGTATAACATTAATTAAATTTAATTATTCTAATAAAATAGTACAGTAAAAAAGAAAATACAATCTCGGAAATTAGGCCATCCCGGGTGGGATTCGAACCCACGACCTTTGGATTAGAGGTCCATTGCACTACAGGGACACAACGAAAGATTCTACTTTCTGCATATGCTGTTGGTCAATTATATATTTTTGTTGCTATTTATTTATTTTTTAATTTAATCAATGAATTAATATTTGAAAAAAACTGTTAACATCAAGTGTCATCCTCTACAAGTTTTAAAAAATGTATTTGAACTTTAATGGATGAATAGAAAGTATTTTATTAACGATTGAAAATTTTTATAAGATATATATATACTAGCCGTTATCCACCCGCTTCACTGGGTATTTCACGATGTTATATATATGTATACTGTTTACATATATATTATCTAGCATTAAGAATTCGATTGTATTGAAAAATATATTGATGGCTGTTACACTCTTGCCCCTTGATATAAAAAGAACATAAATTATAATATATTATTTCTATTTATATCTCAAATAGAAGTAGAAAGATTTTTTCGCTTACTTAACCTAATAATCAAGTGGATTTCCACCAAAGCAACTTTCAGTGGATCTCTACTCCATAAAATAAACATGCGTGCTAAATTTCAAGTCTAAATCTAACAGAGCCAAAACGGAATTTTTATCATCAGTACCTCGTTGACAGCATTCTTAGCGGATTCCAAATCAACAAAAGAAGCATGCAAACCAAATTTTATTATAGTCTTAGCAGTTCAAAAACTGGAATTTTGTCTATCAATACGCCCCAATAACTCTCCCCGCTTCTCCCTGGAGTTGATTTCCGTAAAATCCATTAGTGGAACTCTATTCAACTAAAGAAAAGTGCTCAACAAATTTCAAGTAAATGAGTAAATTCAAAAATAGGAATTTTTCTATAACACGCCTTAATCCCTCGCAAATTCACTCCTTTGGGGGTCCGTTTTCGCAAAAATCTTTGTAAAAGGAACTTTATTCCATGAACGGAACATACCTTCTAATTTTCAAGCAGGTGGTTCTATTAGTTGAAAAGCGGAAATATTTATCAATTACGCCCCTTAATCCCCCTCAGTGACCCTGGGGAATCAATTTTCCTCAAATCTATTTTGTAGGGGATCTGTAGTCTATGAAAGGAATCCGCTTACCAAATTTCAAGACTGTAGTCTAATAGTTTAAAAATGGAAATAATGATCTATAACGCCACTTAGGAAACGATTTTCACAAAACCCATCTTATAGCGGATCTCTACTTAATGAATGGAATCAGCTTACTAAATTTCGAGATTTTACGTCTAATAGTTTAAAAAAGGAGTTAATTGCCTATTACGCCACTTAATTCTCTACAACGCCACTTAATTCTCTACAACGCCACTTGGGAGTCGATTTTGACAAAACTCCTTTTGCAGCGGATATGTACTCTATGAAAGTAATCCGCTTACCAAATTTAAAGACTGTACGTCTAATAGGTTAAAAATGGAAATAATTATGTATAACGCCCCTTAAGCCCCCGCAACGCCACTTAGGAAACGATTTTCACAAAACCCATCTTATAGCGGATCTCTACTCATTGAATGGAATATGCTTACTGAATTTCGAGATTTTACGTCTAATAGTTTAAAAAAGGAGTTAATTGCCTATATAACGCCACTTGGGGTCGATTTTCACAAAACCCATTCTGTAGGGGATCTGTACCTGTACTCTATGAAAGGAATTCGCTTATACCAAATTTCAAGACTGTACGTCTAATAGGTTAAAAATGGAAATAATTATGTATAACGCCCCTTAAGCCCCCGCAACGCCCCTTGGAGGTCGATTTTCGTAAAAATAATTATGTAGGGAATCTCTACTTTATGAAAGAAATGTGTGTACCAAGTTTCACGACTGTACATCTAATAGTTTAGTAATGGAAATAATTATCTATAACGCTCCTTAACCCCTCGTAACGCCCCTTGAGGTTCGAACTTTGCAAAATCCGTTCTTAGCTGACGTCTACTCCATGAAGGGAACCTACCTACCAAATTTCAAGTTTGTAGGTTTAAGGGGTGTTGGAAAGCTAAAATCTTATCTTTTTGACAATTTGAGATTTTTACATTTTCAAACTGTATAGATTTTAACCTTTCTAAAAACACCTTACTTTTTTTTTTAACTTCTAGGGTATTTAGAAGCCCTTGAAACGTATTTTTAAATAATCATTGAATTTGGGTCACGCCCATTTTAATGGCGAAAATTGTAAACAAATTACTTTGTTTTTGCTTAAAAGTGTAACGACTGATATAAACCAAAACATTTATCTTTTATTTTAAATTGAGCCTTTTATTTTTTTATTTCCTAGTCGATTAGAAGTCTCACTGTATACATTAAAATCAATTTATCTCAAAATGTAAATTTTAATGTGCGATGTACCGTTTCTGAGAAACTACTGTTCACAGGTATGTAAATTTTTTATGAATTATTTATAATGAAGTCTAATATGTACTAAAATAAGCTTTTTGCAAAACACTCAAAAATTTAATTTTTACAAATTTTTTAAGTAAAAAATGGGTCAAATTTCGCAATGTTCGATAAAATATTTCATAATTTATTAAAAAATTCAAAATTGGCTAAAAGCTCATTTTAGTATAATGAGAGAGGTGTACTTTATATAATAGTATGAAAAATTTCAAGCATGTACATAAAACAGATTTTGAGAAAAGGAACATCAAAAACAGCCAATTTAACATTGTCAGTATAGAGAAACAGAGAGGTTTCCAACTCCCCTTAATAGTTCCGGAGATATCGTGATTAATCAGTGAGTGAGTGAGTCGCTTTTCTCCTTTATATAGATAGCCCACTTTTATTAAAATTTTATATATAAGAGCTGTCCTAAGTCAACAATTTTATAATACTATAGCATCCATATTTATATATTTTAAACTCTATTATATTCTTAATTTTTCATATATCCTTCCTAAAATCTTATGTTTGGTTATCTTGCAATTTCAATTTTTTTTTCAGTTTTGATTATTGAATATTCATCTTTCTTTAGTAGAGAATTTTGACTATATCCTTACTATTATAAACGCGAAAGTTTGTATGGATGTTTGTTCCTTTTTCACGCAAAAACAACTGAATGGATTTTAATGAAACTTTATAATAATATAGCTTATACATCAGAATAACACATAGGCTATAATTTATAAAGATATTATGTGAAGGGTCCAGAATATAACAATTGTCAAGAAAGTAGGGAAAAAATCTGCCATCTGAAAAAAAGCCTGCTATAGGATAAATTTCTTTTTTGTGTGAAGCAAAACTTTCCCTGTTTTGTCTACGCCATGCCTCAGTGCGCGCTCGCTTTGAATTTATTCCTATGATCAGTCTAATCACTATTTTTTTTTCATAATAAAACTATATTTTAAAGGGAGATGTGGTGGCAAGAATTTTAACATAAAATAAATACAACAGAAAGTAATTTTAAAGCATTATACTTCCAGATATAAATTATTTACACTATTTTAAGCGTTCATTACGCAAAATTTGTAACAATGTGTTACTTTTGCTGAGCAGAGATCAGCTTAGGAAGGTGTTTTCAAAAATCGACTGACAAGAGAGTTACGGGGAGGTATAAGTAAATAAAAATTCCTTGTATCAGCTATTAGATCTACAGACATAAAATTTAACAAATATGGTTTTTTTATGTTCAGCTGAGATATGCAAAAGCAAAAAATTTTGTTTTATTTAATTTGCAATTGACGTAAAATTAACTCATTAAAAACTTCTTTATCCTTCTATTTGTATTGTTTAATTTTTCAATTTACCCGTGTGAAAAACTGGTATACCAGCTAGTATATATATATAGGGAGAGAGTGAACTATAATAATCGTAGGAATTGAAAAAAAAAAATCTCTCCTTGAAAATAACTATGTATTTTGTTGTATATACAATTGCGGAGTTCGTTATTTTAGTCCCGCTGAATGCAGTCAATAAAATCCTTGTAACTTTTAAAACACGGTCAGATGACTAGGTTGGCATCTGACATCCAAGCTATGCTAATTTAAGGATTTTCGATATTGAGATTTAGAGAAGAAACTCACATTTAAAAGAAATCACGTATCGTATATCTTGACAGATTGATTGACTCAGAAGCAACATGAGGGCTATGGTGGGATGCTCAAGAAAACTAAGATCGCTTTAAATAGCTTAGATGATCCGGAGGCAAACAACCACCTCCGCACTCAGCTTTTATTCATACAGCAAATTTATTTATTATTATTAATTAATCGGCAAAAATATTTCCCCTTTTACAGAAGTCAAATTTTAACAAAACTTTTTAAACAGGATTTACTCAGTTTCAAAGTAAGGCTGCAGGCATCGGACCTCGTAATCTTGTACCAGGGTCGAGAGTGATTCTTATTTGATAACTAAAACTCCAAAATTCTATACGACATTAACGCGCGAACTTAGCACCTGAACAGATTTAAAATCTATACAGCCCCACTACACGGGTGACCTTTATTGCATAGCTTGAATATATTTGTTTAAAAACATATCTTGTATATTAAAATTCGTAGGTAAGCAAACGTATCTATGTAGGTATATATCCCAATTTTCTCAAGAACCACAAGACGCAGAAACTAGCAGAAGGTATCAAAATTTCTGAAATGATCCGAGGAATCCGTTTTGACCATTTATATTTCGATATTCCAATTAGTTAAAAAGATATTAATTAAAAACCTTAAAACGCATTAAAATGCATCGTGGCGCCATCTGCAGAGAATATCGGAAAAAATTCTGTTTTTGAAAAGTTCATGCTTTTCTTTTTTTTCCGCGTGTAGAACAATATTATACGTAATCTGTACAAATATTGATAAAATATCTTAAAAATTACGGTTGAAAAAACAATATCTTTCTTTCAATTTAATTATTTTACAATTTTTTTAAAAATATTTTCAGAACTTTTTTTTTGTCAGGGGTTTTTAAAACACGATTTAATAATTTTGTAATTTTGAAAATTTCTGTTCCATACATAAACTATTCTTTCTTTAGAAAAATGTACTTTTGAGTTTCCGGTGGCTGCAAAATTAAACGAAAAAAACTGCCTAAAATATCAGTAATAATTAATTAATTATAATTACATTCTTTGTTTTTGTTTAATATTTTTTGATTACAAAAGCAATCGTTTCAATAGCTATCTGTAAATTTTTCTTTTATTAATTACTTATCGAAATTTGATTTTAATAAATATATACATGCTTTTTTTTCAAAAGGATTATTTCATTACTAAAGGAATTCTTTGTTAATTAAAAAGTACATTGCCTATTATTTATATGAAGTTTGAAAGCCTTAACATAAAAATGAAGCCCGTAAAAAATCTGTTACTTTAACGAATAACGAAATGATATATTCAAAAAAATCTACCTTTATTTTAAAGCTCAATTCAATACTTCTCCCCGAAGGAACCGACGGCGCGACTGTTAAATCGGCTGCGCTTTATGAAACGGCAGTTCCCAGGTTCGAAACTGAGGAGGCAGAAACTTTCAATTTCGCATTACGCTACTTTTTAAAGCTTTACTCTTAGCATCAGAATCGTTTTCTTTTTATTATTGCTTAAATTAATAATTTTTTTAATTCTAACGGAATATTTTTTTATAATACATCAAAATTTGAAGCTATATCTTATCTGTGAGAAGGAGGGGAAGATAAAACAATAATTTTACACTAAAAAGAACCATGTTCGGGCTATAGAGAGGGGAAAGAAACCTGTCTTAAATAAAAAATAAGTGGAATGGAGCAAATTTCGAAAAAGGGAAATTTTTTGACATAATTTTAGAAATCACTCACATTGTGCGCGTACAAACACACACACAGAAATGCTGGTGTCATGAGGAAAATAGAAAGCCCGAGCAACGCCGGGTTAAGCGGTGGAGGGGGAGTCATTTTGAAAATGCGTATTAGAAGCTCTGATTTTGTGAAAGAAAGGGAAAATTTATAACAGTAGTGATAGCCCGTGCAACGCCGGGCCATGCAGCTATTTCAAAAAAGGGAAATTTTTTGACACAATTTTAGAAATCACTCACATTGTGCGCGTACAAACACACACATACACAGAAATGCTGGTGTCATGAGGAAAAGAGAAAGCCCGAACAACGCCGGGTTAAGCGGTGGAGGGGGTGGGAAGTCATTTTGAAAATGAGAGTATTAGAAGTTCTGATTTTGTGAAAGAAAGGGAAATTTATAAAAGTAGAGATAGCCCGTGCAACGCCGTCCATGCAGCTAGTGATTGCTTAAAAACTAACTTTTTCTTAAATTTTTTTGGAAATTTACGCCACAAAAGTGAACTACGATGGCAATTTATTTTTCAGGTAGGGAATTTTAAAAATAATTAAAAAATTAGCATTTAAAGTATTTACGTCATATAGCATTTGAATTCTTTGTCATAGCATTCATAGCCTTGACTGCTATAGAATCTTAATAATATGTACCTGTCATCATAACGATATTTTATCACAGAATTTTTTAAGTAGTTCTTACCATAAATAAAATTTTAAGCCAACATCTGTTACAATTCCCTATCGTAATAATCAGCGAAGGTTATTTTTAAAGTTTCTTCTGTATTAAAAATAGAATTGTTATGTGCAATTCAGAAAAGAAGTACGTCCTTCTCTTCGCAACCAATTCTCTCTAGTTTGAGATTTTGTTAAAATAGAATAATAATAATAATAAAACAATTGTTTTGGATAGAAAATATGTATGAAGGAACAAATTTTTAAATTTTTTTCGAGTGTTTTCATTTATTATGTACTTTTTATTAAAAAAAACTGTTCTCTAGGTTGATTGCTCAAATGTATCAAAATTATTATACATTATTATTAGTTACCATATATTCCGGCGTTATATGTATAACACGCACCTCTTCTTTCAAAGTGCATTTTTTAAGTTTGAGGTATATTTGGCGTATAATAAACTCTTTTTTTTTCCGTAGAAACTTGACATGTACCCGCAAAGCTGTTATCTTTTGAAGTCGTTCATTCCAAGTATTATACTAGGCTTTTGAACATCGATATACTTCTAGATCTAAAGCCCTAATGTGCAAGATTTAGAAGGTATGTGGATGTGAAGGTGAAAAAAGAATAATTACAAAAGGAGGCCAAATGCGGCATGCCAGTTAAAAATAATGTGAGTGGATAAAAAAGTATGGAATGAGAAATTAAACCTGACATAATTCAAAAGTCATCTAAAAACGTAGTATATCTTGATGAAACGGAAGATGATTATTTGCTTATGGATCAGAATAGCAGGGGATGGTGAAGATGAAACAGAACTCGATGACGTGTCTAAAGATAAAAGTGAAGATGATTATGAAGAACTTTTCATGTCATTCAAAAAAGAAAGTTCATAAGGTATGTCATTTTCTTTAAATGGACAGTATTTAGATGTATATCGAAATTTAATTTGTTTTAATGCTTATATTAAAGCATTAAAAAGTTTAAAGTTATCATTTTTATATCTGATATATAACACGCACCCGTGAATTTCTATCTTGCATTTTGTTTCAAAAGTGAGCGCCTTACGCTGTAATATACGGTAACTAATTATTTAAATGTTATGCTAAATGTTAATCTTCTAGCTAATATAATTTTCGCACTAAAAATGATATTCTTTGCCTCAAAAGTGATTCCTCTTCATGAAATCAGAAATACATTTCAAATTTCACCAAATTCTTCTGAAAAGTTTCTGTTTCACAGAGATTTATGAGAGATAAACATGTACTCTACTATTAATTGAGTGCCGAAAATATTTGGCTGTGTCTAATTTTCTTTTCAAAATTTTTCACACAAATGATGACAATAACTTATAAATAATTATTTACTATTTTAAAAATACGAATAGATTTTAATAAATAAACACTATAAAAAGTATGAATTATTGAATACAATTAGGAAAAATTAATATACAGTTATTAATTATTTATATTAACAATTTTGTGTACCCTCAAACCCTTAAAATCAAGCTCTTATCCAATTATCTATAGTTTGGATTGTGGGTTGGTAGCTCAAGTGTCGCCCTGATCATTTGACCGAGGTTCAAAATTACGATGTATGTCACCAATAGCCCTCCGGTAGTTTCGTAGTGCGACGTTAATAAAGAATCCGTCATAGTGGTAGTAACAACAACGTCTACCAAGAGATCGGAGACTATGAACACTCGCTTAACGCGGCTGCTTTATCCAGCTGACAGGAGAATTATGGAAACTCTATTAAGGTTTCTATTTTTTGAGACTGTATAGTATGTTTCGTCTGCATTCAGTCTCAAAATTTAATAAAATAGCAAAATCGTACGTTTAGAAAATAATAATATTCTCTTTTAAAATAATTTTTACGATTATATTTACATATGAACTATTTAATAAAAATGAATAATCTGAATAAAATACTTTAAAACATGTTTCAATTTCAGCAAAAAATAAACAAATCAATAAAGAACTAAGACAAAAAAAGTTACAAAACTGAATACGAGAGAGAATCATTAGAAATCTGCTTTCAAACATCATGCCAAAATAAAAAAAATTTCCTTAACTCTAGATTTTATTGAATAACCGGAAATTAAATGTTGTAAACATGAATTTTACCTAATTGATAATACATTTCCTCTTTTTTTTTTAAATCTATATTTACAAGAATAATGGCATTACTCTGTTTTCGACTATCTGGGTGCAAGTTCTTAGTAAACTGAGCATCAAAAATTATTTGGGAATAAAAATAGGTAACATATAATGTTTCACTATAAAAAATCACTAGAAAATTCCATTTAATACAAATGTACAAGATCATTTTATTGGATTTATTATTATTATTTAAACAATGGTGAAACGAGAGAATCCCAAAAAAGTTTTTAATGCTTAAACAATATTTTCAGCAATAACTATGATTTGGGAAATCGAAGGTTGTGTGGACACATCTGTCAATTTATTAATTTATACACGCTAGTTTTTTTTATCTGCAATTATAACTGCAATTTTAGGTAATTAGTTCATCCTTATACACATACACAAAATTAGTTTACAAATAGAGATTTGTTTTTCATTTTCAAAAAAGCTCTTTATTTAATTAGAAAATAATTAGCTTTGTTTTAAAAACCATGAGTACGCAAGGTTTATTTTGTTATGCTTTTAAGAAAGATTGGCTCCATTGCAAAAATAGAAAACATATTTATAATTAAAAATTAATATTTTCATCTAAAGTAGTAATATTTTAAAACGTAAAATACGCTTTAAGAGGTATTAGATGAAATCCATTGCTTTCAGCGTTATTTATACTGCAAAAACTACAGCGCATTTTCTATTCCCGCAACATAATTCTAAACTCAATTCCATAGCTTTAAAATATTAATGCTTTTATCTAACTTTTTTGACCAACACAATTAAACAAGCAAAAAAATTATTTAAAAAATATATCCATTGAAAGTACTGCCTTTCATGAATTAAATATAAGCACAAGATACTTTCGGTAACGATTTACTGCAAGTCATTATCTAAGTCATATTTCCTGAAAAAACAATCAATTATTCACATATCTCAATAAAATGTAAGTAGTTTACTTATGCCAGAATTCGCTATCGATGTATGTGAATAGAATCTACTGCACATAAGACTGAGAACGTTATTAGCGAAGAAAAGAAACTAATTGAATGTCTTAAAATCAGGAAGAAATTTACAAGATTGAAGTCGTCCATAACTCTATATGTAGTATGATTAAATGAGAAAACTATATTTTTAACTTAACAAAAGAAATGGTCAAAGTGGTTGATTTGAATTAATGAAATTTTAGGTTGACCGAGCTCATAATGCTGAACTACGGTGAAGAAACATCTGAACTTGTGCATCACTATTTGTCTGCCTCACCATAACAACTGAGAATTTTGAGGTCCTGTTAAATTTAACACGCTGGCCCTCATCGTTATTCATGATGATCTTTGAAAAATCAAGTTAAGCATACAGTGGCGTAACGGAGAACATTTGGGTACCCCTGCAAAGTCAGGTTTGGGCCCCCAAGTTGGATTTTACAAAGGTAGGTATTTGGCGGCAGTGAAGCTTTGAGCCCCCCGCAATGCGGGAGTGTACGTTACGCCCCTGCAAGCACAATGTATCTTAATATAGATAACTATGAAATATAAATTATTTTCAGAAATTAAGTAATTAGTGGAAGTTTTTTAAACAGTTGATTAAAAAACTTGCAATTATTTGCATTAAAAATTCATTCTGCTTTTAAATATTTAAGTTTACACAATGTTAGTTTTAAAGTATTAAACTAATTTAACTTTAAAATTTCGTTTCAGTTTTTGAAGCATTAATTTGTTAATCTGTTGTTTTAAGTGATTAAAGTTCTTATTATAAGTATCTGAATGTTTATTTTACTACTAGATGCAAGTACCCGGCTTTGCTCGGGTTTAAAATAAGGTTTTCTGTAGAAGCTTACAAAACTTTTTATTTGCATGCAATAAAAGGGTACATTTATCTTAAAGCAATGTGATAGACAACATTTTTGGCAGTTCCAGTTGGAGTGTGTACAAAAAGATTTTCCTCTCTTCCCACTCTAGAGCAGGCCACATACAACTGCCCATGAGAAAAGCATGGTGTCTGCAAGTCTATACTCTCCCCCTTTTTCTCATAGGCATGACTGTAGTAAAAAATGACAATGCATTCCTATGAATGAAGGAATGGAATGGAATGTAGTAAGTAATGTGATATTTGTTGCAGTATTTGCTTGCAGTAAAGTAAATATAACAAAGAAGTATTGTAAATTACTTACCGCTTTTGTTTAGTTAAGTTTTCTCTAAAATGAACCCATGGCTCAGAACATGCACATGGAGCATTCTTTTTGGCTGGAGGAGGCCAGAGTGAGATTGGGATGGAACGAAACCTGTTTAAGAAACCTTCCCCATGTAATTCTGTGAATGTATACCAAATTTCACGTTATTTGGTTGTCTGGATCTTGAGTTATAAGGAAACAGACAAACAAATGAGTCTTATATATATATATATATATAGATATAGATTTGTTTGAATTCTTGTGTATTATTACTTTTGTAAGCTTCATGACATAGTTTATATGGTGTATCAGTCTTTTAAAGCTGACTGAGCCACAACAACATTTAGCTAGGTATAGCTAGTTATAACATAAAATTAAATCTTAAAAAGATATCAAAAATAAAAGAAGGCTCAATATTTTGATTAAATCAGTATAAACATTTTCGTACAAACACAATATATATACTATAAAATATTTATTTTGCTATTTGCCTTTCAGACAGACATCAAACAAAATTTTAAAAATTGTCAAAAAAAGATAAAAAACATATTTAAGTAAAATATTACTGATTAATTTTGCCAAAGGCATCGCAATGCGTAAAAAAATATTTGCAGTACATAATCGCCAAAAAAAATGTAAGTACTAAAATATAAAAAAACAAAAATTATATATTGAATTAATTAAGGATTAGTGGAGGGAAAGATATAAAACAGGCTAAGATAATACTCATAATATTAATTTCATATTGGTAGGCTACTCATTTTTGGCATGATTTTGAAATCACGCCAAATTGGTGTTGTGGCCAGTCTAATGTTATAGTAATGTACAGAATTAAAGGTACTTATGTATTATCGCAACCTATTGATGACATTATACAAAATGAAGCACATGATTGCCAATCAACGCAAACAAAGTTGGGATTACCAAAGTGGCGAGTTGTCTTGAACATTGGCGACTGTGCAATAATACGCAAGTACTAAATAAAAAAATTATCCAAAGTATATATATCCCGAGCATAAAAATAAATTGAAAATGAAGTACAATACTGACATAAAAAGAACTGAACAAACGCTATCAATGCAAAAGCATAATTTGAAAAAATAAGGTACTTACATATAACCGCAACCTATTGGCGACATTATATAAAACGAAGCACATGACTCACAATTCAGCATATATGTGACATGCGAAATCGGGGTTGCCAACTTGGCAAGTTATTTTGAACGTTGGAGATTGTTAGGATAGTGCATAAGTAACAAAAATAACTTATCTTACAACTACCTGCTTCCTCAACATACTCATTTTTGGCATGATTTTGAAATCACGCCAAATTGGTATGTTGTGGCCAGTCTAATGTTATAGTAATGTACAGAATTAGAGGTACTTATGGTATTATCGCAACCTATTGGTGACATTATACAAAATGAAACACATGATTGCCAATTCAACGCATACAAAGTTGGGATTGCCAAAGTGGCGAGTTGTCTTGAACGTTGGCGATTGTGCAATAATACGCAAGTACTAAATAAAAAAAATTATTCAAAGTATATGTATCCCGAGCATAAAAATAAATTGAAAAATGAAGTACAATACTGACATTAACCGACATAAAAAGAACTGTACTAACTCTATCAATGCAAAAGCATAATTTGAAAAAATAAGGTACTTACATATAACCGCAAACCTATTGGCGACATTATATAAAACGAAACACATGACTCACAATTCAGCATATATGTGACATGCGAAATCGGGGTTGCCAACTTGGCAAGTTATTTTGAACGTTGGCGATTGTTAGGATAGTACATAAGTACCAAAAATAATTTATCTTACGACTACCTGCTTCCTCAACAGGTATTTAAGCCATTTGTCTGTTTTGCTCATTCTCTGATGCCTATTCCAGTTTGATATGTAATTACTACCAACGCTGCTTTTGCTTGGGCAGTATAATTATCGAAGTTTGATTTTCTGCAAGGCAATTTTATGCACTGAAGTCAATAGTATACCCTTAAAGGTTAAAATAAAGACACATAAAATTGCAAAATATTATTAATTTCATACTATCTAAAACAGATAACGAAAACGAAAATACTATACTTATGTTAATCGCAGTAATAAGAACTGAAATACCATTATCAATAAGAAGTTTTAGTTTGTCAAAAAATTATAACCTTCGCATTCTAAAGAAATAAATAAATTCTCCGGAAAAATACTGAAATTGTAAGTTGTAATTTGTAAGCAAAATCACACACATAAACATCCCGCGATAATACCTAAATGTTGCCAAAACAACAAAATAAAATTTTAGTTGGTAAAAGAATAATCCTTAAAAAAATTATTTATTCAAAAAATAATCCTAATTAAATATCAAAGAATAGAAAAATTGAATAAATATTCAAACCGAAAAACATAGCTACTGTAAAAATATGTAATAATCTTGAAAAACTGCATGTAAAGTATAAATTGTCCATTTAGTGAGAAACGTGACATCATATGACGTCATAACACTGGAAAATCACTTAAAAATTAAATTTTAAAAAATTCGGAAAGAATTATGAACGCCAAACCTATTTAAGAACCTTCCTGGTGTAATTTTGTGTACGTGTACTAAATTTCACGTTATTTGGTTGTCTGGATCTTGAGTTATAAGGGAACAGACCAACAGACAACAAATGTGTCTTATATAGAGAGAGATATCAAATATATAAATTAAAAGTGATATACATATAAAAGGGATGAATACATTTGTTTTTCATATAATTGTAAGTAATTAATTAAGTTATGCAGAATTTTTTAAAAAAATATTTCTTGCAAATTTTGTTAAAAGGCATGTTTGATTTTTTTTGAAATCTACAATACTGCTTAGTTTTTATTTTCACCGTTATTTCTACGGAAAAAAGCAAATTTTAATGAATTCCATAAACATGGTTTATTCAAATAAGTAAACAGTTTAAACTTCAACAAAAAATAAAGGCATAAATGTAACTATTTTTAATGTTACTTATTTCCTAACTTTCTAACTTAACATACATGGTTGTTGCCTATTTTTTTCTGCAGCCTCACTTGGGAATATAATTTCCAGTTCAATTCCAGTTGTTTCCAGTCTCAATTTCTGCATTCGCTCATGTAGAGTAAGATGTTGAATCCAAAGGCTTATATATACATTTTATTTCCATTTCTTTTTTTAAAAAACTGCAATATATTTTAAAATTTGTTTTAGACTACGGTCTGCATTACATAACACAAATTACATATTAATCTCTGAAATTTTTTCTGAACATTTTACGCTCTCCAAATGTTTAATATTTTTTCTTCGAGGGCGGGAGGAATTCTGGGATCGATTGCTTATAAGCATAGCATTCTAAAGCAACATGATAGCTATTGGCAATGAACTTCCTAATTTTGAACCGCTGTCATGTTTCAAGGACAGCACTTGAGTAGGTACTTCATTCTTCAAACTTCCACAACATGTCAATGTGAGGCCTTTAATCTTTGCCATATTTAATGTGTATTAGGTACACGATGACTCTTGGAAAATTCTGAGATATATTTTGTCAATGTGACTTAGAGTATATAATGTAATATTTAAGTAAACCTTATGTGCTGCTTAAATACTCCAGCAGATTTCTATAATGATTTATTACTGACAAAAGCCATTTTAGCTCTTTTAAAAGGAAATAAGCTTAAAATAATGTATCAAATTTATATCTAAATAACGTGATGTAAAAGTTTAAAATCATAAGTAAACAAAATAGTTTAAAGAGGCCGCATTAGCCAAATAGTCATGGTCATGATCGTAAACTCGTGGATTGCGTTATTTCTGTCGGGTCGTGGGATCGAATCCAGGCACCACTAAATGACGTCGCGTAAAGGGGCTGATGAACATTAAATCTATTGAGGTTTAAAGTTCCCACGTCGGTGTGGCACGGAAGTTTGAAAAGTAGGTACCAAGTGACTTTTTGTCATTTGATCGATATTCAAATATGCTATAAGTCCTACTCCAATCCCCACAGTAGCTTCAAAATATTCACAATTAATGAAGGTAGTTTAAAAATAACTAGATAATTTTAAAATAATCTTTTCATCTAAAATTTTCTTTCAGTTATGTGGAAGGTACTCCAAACAATGATGGAATTCAGCTGATCTTCACTGGTTTGACAGAACCAGTGCTTATGTCAATTCCTACTATTTAGCTCACACTCTCTCTATATATTTATTTATTTATCTTCGTGGAATCTTCAATCTGTAATAAAATACATTTTAAAGCGCTCAATTGAGTTGAAATTTTGTATACATGATTATTTTGGATGACAATACAGTAATTTAATTATAATTAATAAAAATTAATTGATTAAAACTAATTATTCAAAGAATTACCAATACAGCCACGTTGGCATAATTTTTGTCGATTTGTGTCAAAACATAAAAGACATTTTTTTCTTACATTTTAAAGCGCTCGTTTGAGCAGCAATTTTCTATACACTATTGTTTTGGGTAACAATACAATAATTTAAATATAATTAATTAAAATAAATTGACTGAAACTAATTATTCAAAGAATTACAGATACAGCCTTTTATTTTTAGCGACTTGGGTTAAAACTTTAAAAGATTTCTTTTCTCACCTTTTAAAGCATTCAGTTGAGCTGCAATTTTGCATACACGATTGTTTTGGATGACAATACGATACTTTAATGATGATGAATAAAAATTAATTACCACTTATATATAATGTTGTGATTCTGTCATATTTATATACATATTTATATTAATTGTAACTATTTAATAAAAAGTAGCTAAAATAAAATTTTTCTTTGTTGATCTTTATATATAAGTTGGAATTGACTTAAATTTCTTTTTTTATATTGCTTGTTTTTTTATAGAGTTCAGAGAACTGTTGTTAAAATGGCACCAGTAATCTGACTGTTCTCTAATATGGTTAAGTTTTTTAAATACCTGAAACCATTAAGGCAGAAAATAGGCAATTAATCAAGCGTAGGTTATTTTTCAAAAATGTACGGGATTCTGTCCTTAAGCGTTGTCAATTGAAATGAATACTCCGAATTTTTTTTTTCATTCTTTTTTTAAAGTTGTAATTATAGTATCTAAATAAAGCTGATTTATTTCCAGAACTTGGGACATTCATCCCTTCTATAAACATTAAGTTTGATATCGTGTTTTCATCAATAACAGATTTTCAGCAACCTTTATCATTGAATTGATTATATATTTCTACTTTTTCGTAAGAAACCTCATTTTGAGAGCTGGTTATCGCTATATTTTAATTGAAAAGAAAAAAAATATCTTAAAAATAAATTTTATTCGCCCAAGATCAATGAAATAGAAGAGAGCAACTGTTTCGAAAATAAAAATGATAAAATTATTATTTTTATTTTACATTTCGTTTAAAGCTTTCTTTTTTTCCGTTTATGGCTCTTATTTAAATTTGTTTTGAAACATTTTTTGTCTGTATTCTAAAGTTGGTATTGTTTACTAAAAAGGATTGATTTCACCATTTTAAAAAGCACAATAGGCTCAATTCATGTGACGTTATAGTCACACGATGAAAGCTATCTTATGTTTCCAGCTATTATCAGTTCACGCTCATCGTTGTTGCAGACTTTTGCTCTTTGCAGAAACTTTCTACTAAAATGCACATATGTTACAAAATGCATTTTATTTAAAAGTATATGCATAAAATAAGATTATTTTTTTAATTTTAAAAAGTCCCTTTGAAGATAAATTTTTTATAACATTTAAATTTTTTTACCCGATTATGATATTTGAAACTTTATTTAAGTTTTGCAAATAGAACATTAAGTACAATTAATTTAATGTCTGTTTTAAATTCAAAGTAGAACACGTGTTTGTTTTTATCGTAAGACCGCCATGAATTGAGCCTATTACATAAAAAAAATTCTGAACATAGCGAATGGTCATGGTCATGAACGCATGACCGGAATTGCTTTTGTCAAATAATTGGTTCGAGTTTTCATGCCATTAAAATCTTACCGTATAGAAAGACTAATGTATGCTAAATTTGTAAAGGCTCAACACTGGAACTTTGGCGAATGCTTTGTCAGTTCAAGTATCGTTCTCTTCTCTTGATTATAGTTAGAAATTATCAGCAACATGGGGGCTACACTGACCTTATAATTTTGAACCACGTTCAATAGATGAGCTGGTACCCCACTCTCCTAACACGTCTTCTCCACATCACGTCAATGGGAAGACTTTGAGCTATGATGGATTAAAGTGCATCAACCCCTCTACATGGTGGTTTTCAATGACACTTAGCTCGACTTCATTACACGCCTGCCACAAGTCAGTGATCAAGATCACTAGACTACTGCGGTCACATTTAGAAGAGTAGAAGAGTTGTAGAAGAGTGGGCATTTATCCAATATAAGTATCATTTTTTTTACTCTTACATAAAAACTAAATTTGATTTTCACAAAATATTTAAGCGTAAGCTTCACCTCTTTCATTTCTACTAATTCTTTCAACATTTCCTTGGAATTACTTCGAAGACGAATCAGGTTATAATATTCCCCATCATTTCTCTTAGAATTTGTCATAATTAAGATCGAATAAATAAACGTGTGCATTTTTTCGCCAATAAAGTTAGCTGACGACCCAAAATTTTACTAAAAACACCTCAAGTGATCTAGTTCACTCGCCTTTAGTCTTTATTTACTTTATTTTTCTTTTACCTCTGAGAATGCTGAGGCCTCTCTTTCATGCTCCGTGCTGTTTTTGCGAGCGCCGAGTGAACTTAAAATTAGAATTCCATCAGCATCTTCCAACAACGAGGATTTCCTTTAAAAAAAACCGGTCGCAGAAAAAAATGTTGCTAGAAATTCTGGCGCCTCGCCTTCGCTTAAAGACCAAGTAGCACTTAATCAGTTGATAAAGGAAGAGTAATCCCAATAACATTTAGTGGACGAATGGAGACCAATTTTTTTAAACGAGACACGCCTAGAGTCATGAGTTTTGAGTTCAAATCGATTGATGAGTTCAACTTTTAACTCCTAATTGTTTTGTGAGATCAAGTATTATTGCAATCAAAATTTTTAGTTTTGAATTTATGAAAAACAACTGTAGAAAGTATTAGTAAAGGTACAAAACTATTAAGGCTTAATTGGTGGAATTCTTCCTTTTTGTGTATAGTTTCCCTTAGGAGTTACACATACTAGTAAATATTCCAAAAGAAACTAGAAATGCTACATTAAAGATTTTAATTTTGAAATGAAAGAATTCGGACAATTTTAAATAAGTTTAAAGGATGCAATTTTATAGAAATACATAAAAAGGGCTTCATTGGATTTAATGAATCCGTTGTAAACTAGCGGAGAGTATACCAAATTGCTGAACCATTTCAAACTTACAACGATTTTGTCACGCATGGTGAAGAATAATAGGGAAATAGTACACATTGACTGTTGCATAAAAATTATAACAGCATTATGTGGAAGTATAATTAATGAAACAATAAAGATAAATATCCTCCTCCTCACTTGAAACTTTTCTCAAAATTTCGTAAAAAATTGTCATTGATTCACTTTAATGATGTTCAATGAAACAAATAATTTATTGAACATGAATATTTTGTAATATGAACTATACTAATTAAATCTGCTATTTAGGCTAAACGTTTCTCTTCTATATATGTCATTAAAATAAATTTATAATTAGAGTAAAGAATAATTCATTATAATTTTTTTTTTTCAAATGGGGTCTGCGGATTGATAATTACTAATGCAGTCCTACTACATTCCCCGGGAACTGGTATTACTTTTTAGTGTGGCGCATTATAGATGGATACCAGTAGCGCACACAGGAATTTTTCAGGGGGGGGGGGGGCGGGAAAGTTCCCCATTCTTGTATCATGCTCCTTTTGATTTTGGCGATTTTCGGGAACAAAACACAGTAAAAAACTAGTTTTTGAATAAATAATTAGCATTAATTAATAAAATTAATCATTAATAACAAATATTTAATTAAATTTTACGTACTATATACTTAGAATTATAATCAATCGGAAAAACCAAGGGCTTTGTGGGGGGTCCGGACCCCAGACCCCCTTGTGTGCGCCACTGGTGGATACCAAGGGTTACAATGCAATTTTGATTTCCAGTTTCCACCTGAGCTCTGACGATGAGAAATTGCACGAGGAATTTAATTTTGCCGTGAGCACCAAAGCTAGACAGGCACCCTAGGGAACTTTAACATGCAACATAATCATATACCATGGGTACTGTCGATTTCTTCTGTTCATGAAAATACACCGGTTTGGGTCGGGGATTAAGCTGCAAACTTGGGAGTACGAGGCAAGCGCCTAACCAACTATGCCACCCAGTCGTCAGCATAAGTATACCGAGAGAAAAAAATTATACTAGTGAAATCTCTCACTTGCAAGCCATTCTTCAAGAACGAAGGCAAATACTTCTTTTCTGAACTTAGTTTTTATCATCCTTTTAGAATTAAGAAAAATAATCTTTATTATTTTAAAATCATATTTAGTTAAATTAAATATGATTTTTAACCATCATTATTTGAATTATAATTCTCATAAATTTTTGAAATCAAAATAATCAGATCATAATTATTTAAAAATCATACTTTTAACTAAATTAAATTGTTTGATAAAAAGTGCTAATTGTAGTAGAAAGCGCTGAACTGTGCAAAAGAAACTTTGTCCTACGGATAATTTTAAATGAAGTTCTTTTTTTTTGCCAAGATGAAATAGATCGTTCTTTTGATTCGTTACCACCTAATCAAACGAAACCATGTCCTTTATCCATGTCCTTTTTAACATTTTAGCCGGTAAAATCAAGAAACACATCAAATAACCGCACTAATTTGCACTAAATGAATGAAATTTATATTCTTTGTACATTTAGTAGGTTCGAGACGAAATTCGATACCAATAATAAGTTTGGTTACATTGCTTACAACCACAGATAAAGACTGACATAAAAAAGCAGGATAGATTGATTCTCGCGCGATTATGAATAATGTATTGAAAAGGAGAAATTCTCTGGATAACAAGAATCTCAATTAGTTGGAAGAGAGTTGGCACAGTATTAAAAAAATTACATTTATGTAGTTTATTACTAATTATGAGAGAACAGTGAACCGGTTTTTTTTTTTTTTTTTTTTTTTTGCTTTTTACAGCTTTTTGTTGAGCAACAGTTGTCAACACATTCTAACGAGGGGTGCTGTGTAGATTTCACGGCGTTGCATCGTTACTGTCTTTGAGCTATAACTAGTCAAGAACTTCGACGTGTGTTAGAGCAGAACACTCTCTAAGGATCTCTTTTTCTGAGGGAATTTTTGTTATATTTTATACAGTTCAAGTAACGCATTGCATAATTTTGTTTGGTTAAATTATTATCTTATTTAAGCAATTACATACTGGGCTTTCTCGTCAACATTTGTAACGTATGATTGTATTCACAATCGCTGCCTTCAAAATTACGATATTTCTCATCACTTTCGGGTAATATTTTCTATCATAATTGTTTTAATGTTGATGATTTTATTGAGATCTTCAAGCAGATACAATATCATAAATATCATCTAACTGTTTCAGATTCTCCTGAGAGAACCCACGGTATTTTCCGAAAAGTTATATACTTGGTCGAATGAGAACTCATATACGAGTATTTGTTTCAGCTTGATAATTTTTTTAAAAAAGGAGCTATCTAATTTTATAATATTTTTTTATCAATAGGAATCTCGAATAATCGAGATTTTACTGTACAAACACATTTAAGTTATCCAAATTTCGGCCTAAGTAGGAACAACATCTTGCAAGACCTTTCGCAGACGCTATTCTTTCTCTCGAGATTCTCTCCCTCAAACCGGGGATCCAACCGATTTTTCCCCCACAGGGAAACTTCAGGGTCAATGCTCTACAAAGTTGTTACTCCCACGAAATACATATTAAATAATAACGGTCGTAAAAGATGGTTACAGATGTTTACATTTTATAAGGAACTGGGATACGTCAATCCCTCAGTCCTCTATCTTGTTTTAGAATCGGCTTGGTTTTGCTCCTTGGCTGGTGATGGTGGGCGTGGAAATCGGTGGCAGGGACCCATGGGATAGCAGGCGCATGACTTCTCATGAGTGGCTTTGATTGGATGATGGGAGTGAGCTTCGAAAATTTTACTTGGGAAAATTTTTAAAGAGTAGCTATTGATGTTAAAGTTTAACAATTGATGGTAAAATATTCAAGGAAATAAAATGAAAATATAATAAATTTTGTAGAAAGAGAAATTACGGAAAAAGGAGTTTAAAATTTATCTAACATAGCTTCGAAAAGAAGTAAAGACTTAGCTTTATCATCTTCGGAGTTTTTTAGTTTGGGAAGTAATTGTAAAATTTCAGGTGATCTTTTTATGATGTTAGAAATCATGCTCTGACCAGTTCAATCACTTGAGCTAGGTCTGAATTTTCATTTTCTATGGCTTGGATTCCGTGGGAAACTTTGTTATTTGAATTTTCATTAGTTTTTTCAGTTAACTTGTGGACTGTGGTGGGGGTGGAGGGGAGTGCGGTTACGCTAACAATGTTAGCGAAAGAGACACCTTCCCTACGAACGTTGCTTTCGAAAGTTTTATTCGCGGTAAGGGGCGTGCCCTTTTTTGGCTTAGGGAACTTGGGGCATTTGGTGTAGCAGGCCGAATGACCATATTCTTGGTAATTTATGCAGAAGGGGTTTTCCTGTCGCTCCTTTATCGGGCATTGACGAGTGGGGTGAATGGTCGTAAAAAATATGCTTACCCCCCCCCCATCTTTTGTAATAAATTCTTTAACAAAAGTATTGGTGGGAAAGGGAGCTAAAAATAAATATGTTGAGACAAATGCTTATATACATATATATATATATATACATATGTATATATATATATCAAGATACAATATATATTTTATACTTTTATATTTCTCTTTCAAAAATGGATAATTTTTAAAAATTCAACTAAAATGTACGAAAACATTAGGTATTTTTATCATTTACTTTAATAAAGTTTTTCTCATAACATTTTTTAATTATTACTATGAGCTCGTTGAACTTCAATGCTAAAAAAATTTAATCTTACTACTTAAGTTAACATTACTCTAAATATAATCATTCCCCTCCCATCACACGAATTCCATGGATCGTACGAATAATACCATAAAAAATACTATTCTTAAGAAATTAGTGATTAAATTCCTAATTAAGAAAGTATAATATAAAAACTTTTTAATAATGTATAATTAAATTTAGTATATTTATATATCAAGCCCAGTGGCTGAGTGGTAGCGTTTTGCGCTTCCACTACAGAGGTCCGGGTTTCAAATCCCGAGCAAGGCAAGGGCATCTCTTCTGTGGGTCGATAAATGAGCAGCAGACTTGCTTGGGAACTAACACTGGGAGTTTCGCGTCAGAGTGACCACCTGACCGGAACATCTGCTCATGCACCTCAGCGCCCAAGTTCACGCATACTGAGAGGGCGCAACAGCCCATGAGGACCACAGTAGGCTTTGGTCCTCATGGGCTGTTGCGCCCTTTAGTTTAGTATGTGTATATATGTGGGTGTATAATTTACACTGAAGTTTATAATAAATAACCCAAATATTTTTTAACAATTTATTTCTGAATACGGTTATTGTATCATTCAAAATAAGTAGATACATAGCAGAATGAAAGAAATATATTGGATAATTTCTGACAGTATGTCTTACCGCGCGCGGTTGCTAAACATCATTAAAATAATGTTTCAAGTCAATTTTGTGGGGTTAGGCATACAATAGATAACGAAAAAGAAAGCTATTACAAAATGGGCATAGTAAGTTGTGAATATGGTTTCTTTTAGACATTTTGTTTTGTGAAAATGAATCTTCTCATTTGAATGATTCTGCAAGATTAGAGAAATTCTTCAAGAATAAATTTTAATCAATCGTCTGTAGATTACGAAAATTATGTAATTGAACGCGTGAAATAAAATAGGGGAGAGAAGCATTTTGTTAATTTTCAATGAGTTTATTAATAGAAAGTTTTGTTCTGCTACCAATTTGCGACTTGAGAACTTAATAGTGTAATGTGGTAATAACAACAACAGAAATACAATCTAGATACAATCTACATTACATAATTGTTATATAAACATTTAATTATCTATGTATGTATACATAAAAAATAATGAAAACAATAAGAATAATTTATTCTGTTTTAAATTTTCACTCCAATAATGTTTTTTTGTGTTTCCAAATCTGATATAAAGATACATATTTTTATGTGCGGCCCGCGAGATTATAATGTTTTCCGAAGTGGCCCGCAAAGTCATTTGGGTTAGACACCCCTGCTCTAGAACATCTGCCTCTCCTCCCCACAATACGGGGGTAGCGGGGTGTACGTTACTCCACTGGAAATATTCTTGTTTCGAAATATATGATATAAAAAGATATCTAAGATAAAAAAGCTGAAAATCATTTTAAAGTATTTTTTTATCTTTATCTTTAGTTCTATAT
The DNA here is from genome assembly GCA_019973935.1 of Trichonephila clavipes. Classification (NCBI taxonomy): domain Eukaryota; kingdom Metazoa; phylum Arthropoda; class Arachnida; order Araneae; family Nephilidae; genus Trichonephila; species Trichonephila clavipes. Next base: position 949,680 of record BMAU01020281.1, on the reverse strand, counting down.
ATATATATATATATATATATATATATATATATATATATATAAAAACATCTTATTTTATATTTATAACAGAAAAAATATAGATATTAGTAAAACAACAATATTTTTCGTCTGCGAGGTAGCTTGGAAACAATCTAGACCTGAATCTCATTGAAAATCTATGAGGTATCATGGAAGGGGGGTACAATTGATAAAAGTTTCCAAAAATGTGACAGTTACATTTTTATACAAAGAATCATTTAAAAAAATAACAATAAAAAAAAATCTCCGAAAAAAAATCTTTGATAATCTTGTTTGCATAAAAACTTACAGATTAAAATGTAAAGTCTGGTAAGTATTATACGAATATCTATGAATACCCCCAGCAACAAACAGATGTAAAATGTGCAGAAACAAGAGTCAAAGAGTGTTAGAGATAAAGTTCAAATAAAAATAATAAAACGATTTTTTTACGACTTTAGAAGTCACGGCATTGAATTTCTGTAGGAGATAAGCTCTAAATAACCTCACTATCTTTATACGATGCGAAACACTAATTTCAGATATTCATTATCACAGAACAGAGTGACGTCTGAAATTTCTACGAAAATCTATTCCTCACAAATTTATCAGGCATAACAACAGATCTTTCTCGCGTCAAATTAATAAAAAATGTTTCCAGCCGTTTTTTGTACTGTTTATTACCATAAAAACGAAAGATCTTTGAATTATAGTTTTTAAACTGCTCGTGATTAAAGTAAATATTTATGAGCTCAACGTTATCGATGTGACTTGCTTATCTTTTGACAAAACCATATTATTCTCTGAGTGATTAACGTCGTACTTTGAAGCAATACAGGGACCACTGGTGGAGGATCTCATGATTCCACAATCGAATGATGAAGACATCCGAATGGTCAACCCATTTTCTAAACTTCTAAGCCACCTTAAAATGAGAATTTTGAGCACATACAAATTTTTAATGTACATCAGTCAACCAAGATTCGAGCTCTCGACTAATCGGAAACGACGTCATCCACGGGCTACGACTACGACCACTCGTCTCCAGTGGCATCGGGGGCTGCGGTAGCCCAGTGGTTAAGGTATAGGATCGTGGCTTGCCTTGTCACGAGTTCGAGCCCAGTACCACTAAAGACCTGCCGTGTAGGGGAGATGCACGTTGAATCTGTCGAGAGCTCAAACGTTCTCCCGTTGGTGTGGTATGGTAGTTAGGAGAAGGTGGGCCAGCTCATGTGTCTTCCTGGTCACTTGACCATAGTTCAAAATTACGAGGTCCGTCGCTAAAAGCCATCGTGTAGCTGAACAGTGCGACGTTAATATTCACTCACTCCACTGGCACCGATACTCAAATCCATTACTTGACAGATACGATGAATGACGCCAATCACAAGTTCGTGATCATAATTACCCGATTACCATGGTAGCTTATATTTTTCACGAGAGTTTAAAGGATGTTCAAGACGGTATACATTTTTTTGCCAACACTTAAGAGAAGAATTAATTTATAATCTTCACCTTACGTAGTTCTAAATTGAAAAGTTCAGAGCAAACCAATTTATATTTATACATTTACGACTAACTTTACTTACACCAATTGTGATACTTCAGAACAAGAAAACATTTTTAATGTATTAAAAATCTCTACATTTTGCTTCCTTTACTAATATCATAATATTACCAGAAATTAATCATGTAGACCAAATTATTATTTATAGTTGTGAGCTTAAGTAACCACAAGATCCTTATTATTTGTCTGTATTTAATCTTTTAAGCTACGGGTGGTCATTTGAGATATTTGTTTACTCCCGCACTTCTCTTAGAATGTTTTGTTACCATAGCAACTGATTTTTTTGTATAATCCCTCGGTACCTGTTTTCGCTATCTGGTCCTAATTCGCGGGCTGAATTGAATCTCTTTCTGCGTTGCAAATGTGTAAAAAGAGATTCTATTCTGGATACCAAACCTGTGCCAAAATCAATAAATAATGGAAAATAAATTTTTTATTGATGTAAATTTCATGAAAAGCAATTTAATGAACAAAAAGGCGAAATCAAAAAAAAAATAATAATGTCGAATGACATTATCTGAAAACTAATTAAAATTAATTTGGGATAAATATAAATATAAAAAGTTATGTAAATGTAATTAAAAAGAATTAAATCATACAAACATAAAATTGAGAAACATACATTTGAGAAATTCGATAAGATTAAAGCTTCTGTAAAGAATATTGCTTACATAAAAAATAGACGTATGAAATGGAAACATTAGATACAAAAATTAGTTTTATTTATTAATATTCTTTCAAGAATTTTGTGATATTTTCATGATAAAGATATATTTTCGGTGAATGAATTGAAATGTGCTTAAAATCGAAAATAATATGTATTAAAAAATCAACGAACTGATGAACAAATAACTTAAATTGATTAACTGAATTCATCTGGTGAAAAGTATTTTTTATTTTCGTATCTTTAATTATAAGCAATATTGTAAATTTCGCATTTGAATATGAGGAAGGATTTGGATTTTTTTTATTTTTTATGTTAAGTTCAAAAATTAAAAGGTTATCTCGAATATTGCAAAATCTTAAATGCTTGTTGGCTGCGTGTGATAACATTTTTAAATTTATTGAAATCAAAACTTATCTCCGAGCGTATTGTTATAGGATAAAATTTTACAAATTTGGCAATGTTTATTAAAAAAGTAATTAATCCAATTATTTCCAACTTTGGTTATTGTTTTTAAAATTTTGTTTAATCCTCACACATCTCGGCTCTTAATCTCGCTCTATTTAATTTTACATCGGCAAGATTTTAACAGTTGCAATAGTAATAAATATATTCAAGATCTAACACTATACTCAAGGACGATTTTTTCTGCATTTACTAAAAACTGACAAAAACCAATAAGAATATTATAGACGATGGGCTCTTTCTAAAAAATAAAATAAAAATATTCTATTATTTATAACTTTTCACACGTAAGTAAAATTTTTGAGTAAATGTCATTAAATTATATCTGTTTCTAATTTTTTTTAAACAAAGGAATTTTCGAAATGAAATCTGATGAAATATAATTTAAATAACATAATAATTTAGAGTTTGAAAATACCATTAAAATTTGTGCAATGAAATTCCTGCGATTAACACATTTTCTTTTTCCCCTTCGGAAATACATATTATTATTATAAATTGGTATAAATTATATCTGCATGATGAATTTATATCAGGTAAAATTTTCTTTTGGATGGACTAATGTAATATCTCATAAACTTTGAGTTGATGAAGGGCACTATGATTCTTAAAATCACTATAAATAAATTTTCTGCTTTTTATACATTCGAACAATTTATTCTTCTAAGGAATATAAAATTGTAAAATAAGTTAATAATCTCATACCTTAAATATATAACAAACGAATGAAAAATATACTTTGTGTTCAATTATACATTTTAAAAAGCAAGAATTCTAAAGGATGAACATATAAATATAAATATATAAATTATATTGGAAACCTAAAATCACAAATTAAATAAAAAGTGATATAGAAGTTTATTTTAAATACTAAGAAAAGTAATAAAATTTTACTAATTATAAAACAACTTATTTACGGTTTTGATTTTAAATTAGTTTTTTTAAAAAAATTGTATTTTTAAAAGCAATTCATGTTTAAAATATTAAATTAATAAGTAATTACAAAGATAAATTTTTAAAAAAAATTATATTTGTAAAAGCAATTCATGTTTAAAATATTAAATTAATAAATAATTGCAAAGATAAATTTTTTAAAAAAAAATTAACTATTTAAATATTTTTGGACGCCATGTGTATTGTCTGAATCATTTCATTCTTTCCTTCCTATCAGTGTGAATCTTAATTGTAACTGTTCTAAATTTTTATATGACGATAGCTTTTGTTAATGAAGTTATATAATGAGTAATTTTTTTAAAAAATAATAAATTATTTATTACTTCTAATATTATTAACTAATATATTATTAAACAATGTTTTATTAAAAAAAGTAATTATAAAAATAATGTTAATTTTTAATGAAATTATATAATTTTAAATTATATTCTTTTCGCTTAATGAGACTAAAATAGCAAAAGAAAAAAAATGCTACTAAACTGTACTTGGGGATATTTCCTTAAACTTTTCAATAAATAAATAAATCAGTTATGAATGATGATCACACACAAATTTACTAACATCTAAAGTGGACCCAAATTAAAGTAATGATTATAATACTAAGAATCCCTTTTTGGAATGAATACAAAGAATGCTAAAAGCGTTATTAAATTTTTCAGTATCAGAACATCTAGATAAATTTATTGTCTATTAACGATAGATCTCGCGATTTTGAACCACGGTCAAGCAACCACGACACCTGCGTTAGCATCCGACTTCCCAGATTATCAATCCACGCCAACGTGAGAACTTTGAGCCTCGACAGATTTACCTACAGCTCGGCAGTGAAACATTAGGGTCACAAGCTCTTGTCCATAACTACTCGGTTACCGAGTTCCCAGGGCAGCTAGAATTTGCTTGCTTCTTTGCTTCTGCATTAAGGAACAGTTACAATATACCAAGAGAATTATAAAGCTGCTGTCTTATTTATCATCAGATTTTCCAGATATTACCTCATTATGAGTTAAATAGCTCATTTCAGACACCTCACAAGCAAAATAAATTACATCTCTTTAAGTTCCATACAAATAAATTACTTAAATGTTTGCAGTATAACAAAGAAACTGATACTCAACGTCTTTTAGGCTGGAAATATATGTTTTATCTAGTTCATAAACTAGCAACTTTTAACATATAGGTTGATAATGACACCGTATAAAAGGCATAGATCACTTTAAACAAAACGTCTTAAGTTCCTCATTATTATTTTGCCATAAGAAGATCGTCTCTTGAATATGTTAATGGGAAAGAATTTTTTTTAAAATTAAGTGACTCAATTTTAATTTAAAAATAAGAATTAAATGTAAAATTGTTTTTCATTTTGTTGATGGCATGCTTTCTTATTTACGTTATACATCTGACATCTAATGGAATAATTCTATCTTACACGTAGAGATACAGATTGAGAAATATAATACCTACATTACAAAAACGCCAGAATATGTTCCCTTTTAAAAAAATATATATGCTCCTTTAACAAAATACATTTCATTTGATATTATCGTTCGATATTATGGGGCAAAAGTATTCTTCAAAAAAAAAAAAAAAAAAACTTAAGTTTTAAAAGTACAATTTTTGACAAACTTTTATCAAAGTTTAAATAAAAATTTAAACGAAACGTTATTTCTAGTTTATAATTTTGTAATATGTTTGCTAAGTGCCGTCTGTATTTCGATTGATAGAGGATTTAATGGGAATTTGCCATCTGATTTTCAAGAGGTGCTCGTGGTAGAATACTGAGTAAATACAGATGAAAAATCGAAGTTAACGCGTTCTCGATCAGGTCACTAACTCTATAAAGAATCTTAAACGTATCAGATGACATTGTGACTCATTACTACATCTAACTTCTTTTCGTATTAATGGTGTTCGTTTTAAAGAGAACTGTTTTGTTCACAAATGTATTAGCCAGACTGAAGCAAAATTTTCATTGTAACTAGTTTTCCGAATGTCTATACTGGATATTTTTAAACACATGTGCTTTAACGATAAATCAAATGTTAAAACAGAATCATTGAATAAAACTACGCACATCCTCTTCTATTGTAACTATGTGCCAATATAATTGCCTTTAAATTTTCAATGTGAAAGAGTGGAGAGACAGAGTGATTGCGAAATTATATCGACGTCGCACTATAAAGCTACACGAGGGTTATTGGCGACGGACCTCGAAATTTTGACACCTGAGCTTGCATCTCCCTCTCCTAACTTCGACACCACACTAACGTGACTCGCCATCCATGAGTTCATGACCTTGACCTCTAGGCGACCGCGGCAGAGACGGAGAGAGAGAGGTAGAGTTTTGAAAACGCACAGGAATTTAAAAGAAAAAATGTTTGCTTTGTAAAAAAATGGAATGTAGTTTAGACTTCAGTATTAGTCAAAAACAAGTTAGAGTTATTTTAAAATTCTCGAATGCATTTGACTACATAAAATCCGAAGAACTGAATCAGAATATACGTTTATGGATTTAATTTTTAATTTATATAAATTGTGTGTATAAGTATTTAATAATCTGGTATTAGTTAATAATTTTATATTAAAATTTTAATTCATAATAATTGAACAATGGGTGGCCAACCCGCGGCACACGAGAATCATAATAACGTTTATACTTTCCATTGATGAAAGAATTAAATTCAAAATATATTAGTTACATAAAATACGCAAAAGAAAGAAGCAAACTCTTGCAGTTACTTTTGACAGTCGCTTTTTTTTAGATAAATACCAAATAAATAAAGAAAAATATTTATAATACATTCATCCTTCCTTCATGTTAATGTCGACTCGGCCCCAAAATATCTCCAATAGGGTGGACATTCAATGCAATAATGCATTAAAACAGGGGTGGGCATTACGCCCATCGCGATCGACCGGTGGACCGCCAAAACAATTTGGGGTGACCGCTTGAAGATTAGCAGTTGGTAATTATATACGGAAATATTCAAAATTGGCTGACAGTACGCAGACTAAGTCTTCTATGACTAGAGGTATTACGCGAATTAACTTTAGATGCAAATGCTTTATTTTTTTAATGTACTTACTTAGATCTTATTAAATTTGTGGCTATTATTATTATGTTTGTGTGTGTGTGTGTGTATTTTGCGTTTTGCTTTAAACGCGGTTTCAAAAAAGTGTGTTTTTTATTTTATTTACGTAGGTAAATACGTATTCCGTATTTATTATTAAGTTATAATAAATATTGTTGACCTTTTCCGTACCTCACCACTCCTACGACACTGGGATGTGGGTGCAGTCGTGAATTTTTCAAAGGGGGCACGGCGCGGTGATCTAGGGTCGAGTCTACCATTCTCATATCCTACCCCAATACGCAACCAAACATTTTTTTTTTATTTTGTCAAGAACAAAGAACAGTAAGAAATAAATTATTGAATAAATAATTAGAATTAATTAATAAAAAGTTTTTTCTTAATAACATATACTTAATTAAATTTTAAGCACTATACACATGGGATTATAATCATGGGCTATAGAGGAGGGCCCGGACCCCCCCTCCCCTCTTTGTGTGAGCCACTGATACTGGGTGGACCGCAACACTTTGAAAAAATTAGAAGTAGCCTTCACCCTGGAAAAGTCTGGCCACCCCTGCATTAAAACATATATAAAATAGATTTTTATAACACTTATGTCACAAAAGAAAAAATTTCCAATTTGAGAGATCTGTCACAAAAAGTTGTGAGTGCTTTTGGATAAATTTAAACCTGCGCGAATCCTTTTTTCCCAAAATAAATTTATTAAACATAAATCGCACTCAAAACTTAATGGAAGAAAATCTGCAACATCAATCGCGATGTCCAAATACGCGCAGAGATCGACTTTCAAAAACAAAGAGTTGAGAAACAAATATCTCACTAATTAAAGAAATTTAAAGTTATTTGATCATTGCATTATTATTATTATTATATTATCTATGTTTGTATACATGAAAAATAATGAAAACAATAATAATAATTCTTTCTTTCTTAAATTTTCACTTCAATACATGTTCGTAATGGATAAAAATCTAATATATAGATATGTATTTTAATATGTGGCTGTCAGTATTGTAATGTTTTTCCGAAGTGTCCCGCAAGGTCATTAGGGTTGGCCATTCCATAATGAAACATTCTGAATTCACAAGTAAATCTGTGAAGCATGTTTTTATGTGTTGTTTATAATGCAAAACCATATGATTTGGATGGTTTTTAATAATGCATTTACAGAACGTATATGAATACAGTCGATTCTCTATAATTCGAAGTTGGAGGGACCAATGAAAAACTTCGAATTATCAAGAGGGTAGGGAAAAAAACTTCCAAAATACACGAAGAGAAATTTTTCTAACACACTTAAATTTGAAACTATGTAATATAAGACAACAATTGCACATACGTACAAAATTGCTTTAAAGTATTTTTAAAAAGTACGTATTGAACTGAACTGAACTCAGTGGCGCAACAGCCCATGAGGGCCAAGGACTACTGTGCCTATCTCAGTTTACGTGACCTTAGACACTGGGGTGCATGTGCAGATGTTTCGGTCAAAAGGAAAAAGTACACATTATACAGTATAAATATTATAGAGACGGCTGACAACAGGTGAGGTCGGTCTATTGTCCACTTGAAGAAGGAAAGCGATAAAAGTGTCTTTTCGCCTGAGGAACCGGAAAGCACCAGGAAGGAGTATCAGGCAGATGATCATCAAAGGGGTTACGTTACATGGAAAACACACAGAGACAATACAACACAAAACTTGTAAGCTCTAACTTGTTTGCTACAAAGTGAAAGTTCGAATTGTCCAGAGTTTTATATGATAACTTTGAATTATCACGTGCTGTAGTTTGATTAGCCACAAATTTTACTTCGAATTATTGAGTGTACCAAAACGTATTGTTTTAGTTCGAAATATCAAGAATTTTTCTAGGGCTCGAGCATATACTTCAAATTAGCGAAAGGTTCGTATTATCGAAGGTTTGAATTAACGAGAGTCGACAGTATAGAGATTTGGTTAAAAATTATCTTTATTCAATTGGTGTCAAGATATCTGATAAAAAGAAAATGATAATTTTTTTTTCAAATAAAACGACGCTGTACTTCCTATTTAGTACATAATATAAAAAGCAAATTTTGGAAAAATATAACTGAATTGTATTTATTTTGAATTTAATGTACAGCTTTTCAGGCTATTAAATGTATGATTTTCAAAACTATTGGTCTGAAAAATGCGAGAAAAATTATTAAAGTGAAGTTATTATAACTTTATATATATTTTTTATCTGGATGATATTATAACGCATAATAACATTTTTCAAAGTAGTGAGCACTGAAATTTGCATTCCTTTACTTTGATGGATACACACACAGCCTGGAACACAGTTTTGGTTTACTTTTAGTCATAATTATGGAAGAAAATGAAGACTAAAAATAATCATAAAACAAGTGGGATATTTCTATTATTATTAGAAAGAAGACAGTCATTAAAATGAATTCTGGTATTTAGTTCAGATATTTTTGAAATAGATAATCAACTTTAATTCAGTCCTGCATTCATTACTGAATTCTTTCATACATTTGAAAGCGGTCTCGACACAAATAGTAGAGATTTATTGAACTAATTTCATATTAATAATCTTTTTTTTTTATTTTCAATTGTTGGATGAAAACTTTTTACTTACCTAATGGTACTTTATCTTGGTACGTATTTCAAATGAAAAGTTGTTTTTCAAAAGTTCAATAAACAATAGAAATAATTTGTTTTTCAAACGAATTCTGATTAAGCTTTTTCAAAAGAATACATGCAATGTCTTTGATTAATCATAAGCTTTTTATTTCAAGTTCGCTGTATAATTTACTTCTACAATTATTCAAAAAAGTATTGGGACAAAACAAATTTTAAGCATTTTTTTAAAGGAAATCAAAGTTTTTTTAAAATTTAATTTTAACAATTTTTTAAAATTTAAAGCATTTAAAATTAAATTAAAACATTGTTCAATAATTATAAAGTTAATACTTCTCGTGCACTAATTCAAAGTAGTAGTATTATAAAATATTGAAGCCTGAGAAAAAACATAATTTTGTAAATATTCTTTAATGTTTTGGGACTCTTATGTTTTATGATTTTTCATCCAGTCTTTTAGGCAAGAACTTTCCCTGACAGACAAATACCCCCCCTTATTCTGTGATCCGATGTTTTTTATAAACTATTTTTTGTTGGAAATTTTAAATTAATGGATTCTATTTTCCAAATGACCCCAAATGTATTTATTCTATTTGATTGAGATGCCGACTCTTTATAGGTATTCCGATTACACGTGGAGAGTTATACAAAGTCCAAAGTCTGTAAGTATGAGAATTATGTTTTGAATCATTATCTTGATAAAGTTTGAAATATGATAATTTGTCCATTTTAGAGTTCTTTTTGTGATTTAAAATATTTTTTAAAAAATCTCTACAATTTTATATATTAAAGTAATATTTATATGATACCGGTGACACTCGTACAACCCCAAACTATCTGGTTACCGGCAAAAAGTTTCACAAAAAGAGTAGTTATTATTGTACGTTTCAAAGTCAGTTTTAGAATTCGGCTATATCATTAGTTTTTCAGAAATACTTTACTTGCTCTCATCTACAAATATAACCAACTTTCAAAAATCTGGAGCCTTTTGAATGTAGATTTAAGTGCGTTGTATTCGTACCTTTCGATTTACTTCACCAATGAATTGTTATTTTTATTTACTCGCTCATAAAAATTACACATTCTTTAAATTATTTCTGGTAGTTTTTGCATCGGAGGACTTGATAAATTTTGAAACTCTTGTAGTGTCAAGTGAGTGACAGTTGCATTAACGTCGCACTATAAAACAATAAGAGGGTTATTGGTGACGGACCTCGTAATTTTGAGCCTCTGTCAAGAAACGAGACGACATATGAGATAGCATCTTCCTCACCAAACTACCACACTACGCCAACGGGAGGATTTTGAGACTGAGAGTTTTAGCATACATCGGCCCCCTCCACACGGCGGATCTTCTGTGGCATCAGGACTCGAAACCACGTCACGCTGGTCACTTTTCAATGTCAAGTTTACTGAACTGGTTTTAGGATTGCAAGTAACTTATTCCTAACGATCCACACTGTTCTTAAGGTTCAATTGAAAACTTTTAAAGGTCCTGTAAGTGACATGTGATCAGTTAAAATTGTGTTCTCGAGTCTATATCGAAATAATATTATAAATTGTAAATTTATTTACTTTTATAATATTTCCCATATCTTCCTCTAAGTTTTTCCATGATTTTAAAGAGGAATGCTTAGTTTTTATTTGTAAAATATTTTAAATGTTTTTTTGTTGGAATATTATTTTAAAAATGAATATATATAAGATAAGTGGTATAGGAATCAATTCAAATTTTTAACTATTATCTTAAAAGCTAACGTGAATGCAAAACAACTTGATCAGATTACCATTTAAAGACCATTTATGAACGTGATTGCAAGAACGGTTTGCATCATGTGATCATCTTTTGTCAAAGAGCTCTCGACCTGTTAACCACTAAATTTCAAAACCCTCTAAAGTTTCAGCCTTGACTTATAGCATTGAATAAATTTCTAGAAATGGTCTGACTTGAGCTTAAAAAACAAATTAAAAGTTTCTCTTGGGTCAGTCGAGGCTTCCTTTTAAAAGTTTTATTCGAAATTTGCAAATATGAATGAAATAGAAGGATGCTATGTCCTTCACGTAGGGAAATACGAGAAGGGTGAATACACAAGACAATACTCGCTCTTTGAGTCAACAATGAGAAAGAATGAAAGCATTCCTAATCGAATTTGACAGGACACACTAAATGTTTCCGTTTGCGTTGTGAAAATGTATCGTATGGATTTCTTTCAAAAGAATTGTATCGAATAAAGTTTAAAAGAACGAATTTAATTTTGTATTTTATTACGGGCATAACAAATGGGTCAAATTGTTAAAAAAAATTTGAATTATATAACTTCAAAGAAAATGAGAGATCTTTATATTAGTAAAACAAAAAGAAACGAGAAGATCATTCACATTGGTATCATTAATTGGTAAAAAAGCTGAATGAATATTTTTTAAGGAGACGTTTTTTAATGAGTATTATGTGAATGATTAACAATATGTTAGACTATTTTTACAATGATCTGCGAATATGCAATAATTTTAAATAAATCAGTCATTCTAATTTAATTACAAAAAAAGACTTAATAGTATATTAATAAATGTAACCTTAAATGTTGAATTATATATATATATATATATATATATATATATATATATATATATATATATATATATATATATATATAATTCAACAGTTGTCTTCAATAGTTGTTTACATATATCAATATTTTGAAATATAATTTTAATTTTTTGATGAGAAATAATAATTTAACTACACACGATATTGATAAATTCAAGAACATCTAGAAATTTATATTTGGTTGCATACAGAATGATTTTCCCATCAACTTCTTGAAAAAATACATAGGTCAAATATATTTCTTAAAAATCTTTTTAAACTCATAAGATTGGCTAATTTATGAAGGGTTACGATGGACTTAAGGAAAAGCACAAATCCACTACACAACATTAGGTCCGCAAAGTCAGCTTGTTAGTGGTGCAGCTGTGAAGAATATGTGCATTCCACACACAGGATACATTTTAATACACACACATAGACCAATATTTACATGACTACACTTTAAAATTATTTATGACCAATCAAACAACTTTTTTACATGCAATCTGGTTTTGCATCTAATACTAAATAGTTAAACTCTAATGTGAGAATATAGATCATTTGGATTGATACGGCATTAGTGGGAGTTATGAGCAAAATATAGGAGGTGATTGTTGTAGAAAATATGAGAAATCGTTCAGAAATTGTGAATTGAAGTATTGATAGGATGCCCTTGGGTGAGTTTTTGATGATTTAGGCTATTCATTTGTGAGTATACTGGTTTTTTAATTTGAACTTTCTGATTTTAATAATTTAATATAAATGATGCACCGATTACAAGTTCGTGATTATAACCACGAGGCTTCCGCGGCCACATGGCATATGAAAGTGGGTGTATAAGAGCTAATGTTTCTTAAGCCTATGCATGATTCGTAATTATTCATTGAAAACATTTTGCTACTTAATAACATTAGTTATATATATTTAATTGCATTTGAAAATTATGAATAATAATTACATAAATCATCCCGATATCCATCCGCGGCAAAAAGAATCGCTTTTTTATCTACTCGTAAGCAACTACCATTGTGAATTAGGATACTTGTTTTATGAGTCCTAATTTCTTGAGTGTATTTCGCAAGTAAGTTAATAATATCCTCGTAATGAATATTTTTGTTTTAATTTCGTGAGATATGATTTGCAGTTCGATATTTTTTACTTGGCAAGAGAACTGTGTTTAATTGATTATTGGCTATAGCTAAAAACATTTTTAAAAATAAGTATGAAAGCTTTTGATAACTTCCAAATTGAATGTTTATTTCCCCTTTTTACACACTTAAATTCGATGAGGGTGTTAGTTAATATTTAAATACATAAATATAAATGAAAAAAAAACTATTATTAATGTGCTTAAACTAATTAATCTTTTAACAAAAAGAAGGAAGGGAAAGAGCAAGTAGATAAATGTGGGTAATAAACGACATGAAAATTATACATCCTATCTAGAACTATTCAGTAAAGATGTCGCTTACGAATTATATCATTTAATGCTGTGCTTCTCAAACTTTCAATATTTGCGATCCAATATTCAGTCATAATTTTCTTACCCCCCCCCTCCTCCATACAATAACAATGTTTTGAATTTAATAATACTATACTCTAACGCTAAAGCTACAAGCCCTAACTGATCCTCTTAAGGACCACCGGCGTGTCTTGTTCGACTAAAATTTTAATTTCCCCGGACGTATGTACGATCTTTTCCGTGCACTGCATCCATAAAATTATTCCGAAGGCTTTGGTATGCAATAAAAGGACCTTGACAATGTTTGCGAAGGATTTACTTATTTCAAGGAATTTGCCTTTTCTTCCAACACACAACACATACGCGCACCTACGTGAAAAACGGTGGCATTGGAGAGTAAATCGCATAACTTTTAATCGACAATCTAGGGATTAATTATAAATCGTATAAATTATCAAAATAAGTTTTAATTTTTGTGTATAATTTTATATATGACAAGCCCATGGGGTCATTGGTAATTATTAAGCTTCTTCTTAACTTAGTATGGTTAAATTATGAAATACATTCATTGTACAGTACTGATACATTTATAAGTGCATTATATCAGTATAAATGTCTATTTTATTTTCCATTACATCAAAATGTATTTTGTTTGTTTACTTTCAGTAAATTAATAATTTTTTAAAATCTTTTTCGGCTTTTCAATATGCTCATGCCCCCCTCGTGGAGTTATTACACCTTAGAGGGGCTTGCTCCCACATGATTAATGCTCTCAACGCTGATTTAATGCTCTCAAATATGGTAATATTTAGAGTGATTAATAGCATCACAAAAAATATAAATTTAACTCAATTAATTTATTAACCATTTAATACGCTTATTTTCCAAACTAAAAACTTGTGAATGTAAACGTTTTATTTTATTATTTGTTAAAGTAGTATTTGCGATTTTATTTAACTTCAAATTATAATAAATATTAAGTTTAGACTTCTTTTTTCGTCCCTTCTTCAGAATTTTGAGAGTCTAGTTAGTAATCAGACACGATTACGTGTGAAATATTTGAGGGAAAAATCAATGGCTGACACTTGTAAATCCAATCAATCTCCTTACAATTGCATATAATTAAGAGGACTTGGTACCCCAAAAATGACTGACCTATCGTTTTTTTTATTTAATCTTATTCTTTGCATTATTATCTTTCGATTGATATATCATTTGTACAAGTTGGAAAGTTAGAAGTTGAAGAAAACTTCGTTTGAAAACAAATAAGGCAAATCGGCCGCACCCCCTTTTTAGAAAAAAAAAGCTAAAAAAGGCGTTATGATTAAAAAATCTATTTTATAAAGAGAAATAATAACTATAAAAAACGAATGTGTAATATACAAAGCAAAATATTTTCGAGGCAGTACAATAATGTAATTTTTCTTCTTTGTGAAATGTGTGCATGTAAAATTTTTGAATTAAGGCATTTTATATCAATAATTTCATATATAATTTCAGTTCTTATTCCTGATATATTTTTCATACAAATGTAATACTTCAATATTATGTGGAGAAAAAAACTAAACTTTCTGTCGTGACAGAAATTTTTTTTAAACATTTTTCTTCAATTTTCTTGTGCAATTAACCTTCTTAATCCTTACCTTCTTAAAAATGATCATTTATAAAAATGTATGGGTTGAGAAAATACAAAAATTCAATTATTTTCAAGAAAAATATATAACTAATATCTTAAAGTTGTATTTTAAGTTTATTTGAGCTCATTATAATTTTTTTAGAATTTTAAACTTTAAAGTGGTTTTTCTCAGTTTGTGTTTTTCGAAACATTAATGCATTCAAAATGCTACTCCTTCCACAACTATTTACCAATCACTTCCATTTTTTTGCTGTGTGTTGCATATAAAGCATGTAACAAAATTAGGGATCCATTTTGCAGTAAACTAAATATTTTTTTTAAAAAAAAGTTTAAATGTAAAAGATATTGGCTTTTTCGTTGATTTTTTTTTAGCATGTCTATCAACATTTTATTTCTTTCTTCTCAAAAACGAATTAATCGATCCCTAAAGTTGTTTATAACATCCATAAGAATATTACAAAAAATTTCAGGTTAAAAAATTAATTACAAAAGGAGTAGGATTTTAAAATTTTCCAAATTTTCTTCAAAAAATTAAAATTTTTAAAATTGTATGAATAATACGTGAAAAATTTCATCTATAGAATAGAATCTGGAATAGAAACACTATATAAACTGTTAAAATATAATTTTTAAATACATAAAGAAAGAAAGTAGCTCAAAGGGTAAAAAAAAGTCCTCTAAATTGCTAGAACGAGATTAATCTGAAAATATAAAATTATCTTTGAAATAACTTAAAATATGTGAGGGAGGATCATCTAATAAAAAGCTTTCGAATTTTTTAAAAATTAATATATAACATCAGCAAATTTATATTTTAAAAATAGATTGAGAAATAACCGTTTCTCTCTCTCTCTCTCAATATCAGTTGCAGTATAAAGAAGCTAAAATTATCAATGCGGATAATAAACAGTAAAGAAAATTGAATTTTAACTGTTAATAAATTGTTGATACTGATTATTTAATAATATTAATACTAATTGTAGAATTTGATATGAATGATTTTATTAAATTTTAACAAATGAAGAAACAGCAGAAAGTTTTTTAAGTTACAGAAATGTTTAAAATTGGCGCAAAGAACTTTGGCTGATTTCATTTTTTTTTTGAAAAATATTCCTTGTTTTCATTTTATAAATATTAAGCAATAAAAATGTTCCATTATTTTTACTGTTTAATTTTATTATTTCCCTCTAATTATAAATAAATATAAAGAGTGTTTTTTTTTTCAGGTATAGAAGTTTAAGTTGGCATTACTTTCCAAGATGGCGACCGATTTCACAGCTGTCAAGTGATTTATTCTCAGTTTGGTTTGGCAATTCATCATGAATAGACTCACGCCTGAATAGATTAGTCGAATGGGCCCAAAACGAGATTGCCGTTGTTCCCGATTTTCATAAGCGAATTTTGTTTAGCGATGAAGCGCAATTCTGGTTGAATGGCTACGCCAGCAAACAAAACTGCCGCATTTGGAGTGAAGCTAATCCAAAAGTGTATGTCGAAACACCGTTACATCCAGAAAAACTGACTGTTTGGTGCGCTTTATGGGCTGGTGGAATCCTTCTTCAAAAACGATGAAGGTCACAACGTTACAGTCAATGGTGATCGGTATAGAGCCATGATTACTAACTTTTTCATTCCTGAATTGAACAATCATGATGTCCAGGAGCTGTGGTTCTAACAAGACGGCGCAACATGTCACACAGCTCGTGCCACAATCGATTGATTGAAAGACACGTTTGGTGACCGCCTAATTTCACGTTTTGGACCTGTGAATTGGCTTCCAAGATCTTGTGATTTAACACCGCTAGACTATCTTCTGTGGGGCTATGTAAAGTCATTGGTCTATGCGGATAAGCCACAAACGCTTGACCATTTGGAAGACAACATTCGCCGTGTTATTGCCGATATACGGCCACAAATGTTGGAAAAAGTCATCGAAAATTGGACGTCCAGATTGGACTACATCCGAGCCATCAGTGGCAGTCCTATGCCAGAAATCATATTTAAAATGTAATGCCACAAGATTATCTTTCGAATAAAAAAAATTCATGTCAATCGAATAATACATCGTTGTTTTATTGTAATTTAAAGTTCTATACCTCTAAAAAAAACACCCTTTACAAGTATTTTTGTTTTAAGAAAATTTGACAGGAGAGAATTACTTATTTGCCATAGAAATAATATTTCACTCAATACGGATTTACTTAACGCACGAGGAACCAATTAACAGTACGAATGTATTCCTATATTTAATCACGGAAATAATCTAATTGTTAAAGTACATGTAATTTCATTTCTCCCCCACCGTTTTCATAATTTACTTCGTTTTAATAAACGTGGAACTAAAAGAAAATTTTTAAAACTAAAACTTGGAGAATTCAAAGCGGAATTAGTCTCCAAGTATGAATCTATCAATAACAACTTATCTGAAAACTTCAAAAAGAATACAAATTAAATTGAAGCGACAGCTATTAAACTTTGATGAATAGTATCCATAATCAGGTTATCCAAACAATTTGTACAGTAGGAAGATATCACCAACTTAAGACAATATAAATTCCTTATAGTTTAAAACTTTTCTATCAGTAATTAATTCGTCTTTTTTTTGCCATTTGAGTTACTCCGATAACATGTATTATTTATGTAAAATTCATTTAATAGTATTACTTTTTTTTATTCGTGAACATTTTCTATAACTCTAAAAAATAATTTTTATACATATTTTTTCAGAGGAATATAACTTTTTCAATCCCCTTTTTCAGCTCGTAGAACTAATCGAATGAACTTAATATTAAAGAATATACTATTTTTGTAGACTTTTTCGGTTTTTATAACATGTCATGATTGATTAGAGATTGGTTTTTTTCAATGTCACACTTTGAAACGAAACGAGAGGACCTTATAATTTTAAACATCGGTCAAGTGACGAGGACAACGACTAAGCTGTCACTCAACTCCTCTCCAAACTTCTATA
Source organism: Trichonephila clavipes (assembly GCA_019973935.1). NCBI lineage: Eukaryota > Metazoa > Arthropoda > Arachnida > Araneae > Nephilidae > Trichonephila > Trichonephila clavipes. The sequence continues at coordinate 931,662 of BMAU01020281.1, read as the reverse complement.
CTATAGGAGAATTCGTTACGAAGTTACATTAACATGAGAACTTTGTGAGCCTTGTCATATTTAATGTGCATTAATTTTACTACACAGTGCGTCTTCAGTAGCATCAAGACTCGAAGCCACGCTTCAACATTAATAATTCCAGCCATGCGTTTACGATCATGACCACTCAGCTTACACAACCACATATACTTAACTAGCATTATTAAAAATAATTACGCTTGTTCAGGGGTTCCCCCAAAAATATTCCTTTTTACTTAGATTAGAGAGTAGCATTTTTTTTTAATACGGGGGAGAAAAGAAAAATTATTATTTATATATTGCCGCTATATTGTGGGAATCAAATAATGTGCGCATTACCTAATTTGTAAATTAACAAGGCCCTTAAAATGTGGACATATTTTTTTTCTCACATTACCCATTAATTTGAAAACTACATATGTAATCTGCATTTTCTGTACTTGGCACCGGTTGAAGAAAAAGTGAGATCATTACTCGAACAAAGCAATTTTTTATTCACTTAAATTAATACTGAAACAAACAACTCGGGAATATGAAGTAATGTTAGTAGGAAAATACACGCTACATTTTCATCCCATTGAGTTATAAGTAAGAACAATTAATAGTAATTCTATGTATAAAATTGTTTCACATAATAAATCAGAAAATTATGACTAAAATATATGAACAATTTCTGAATTTCACATAACATTAGTTTATTTTTCAGTATCTAAAGAATTATGTTGATAGGCTCAAACAATTTAAACAAAGCAAGATTGAAAAAAAGTCAAATAAACAGTTAGAAAATATTTTTTCATAACACAACCTTGATTACGATCTTCAGAGTTTTCCTTTATAGCGATTTTCTTCCGTCAATAAATAACATAAAAACTTGCCTTGAAATTTAAAAAAACTAAACTTAAAAAACTTAGTTTTGTCTATGACTAAATGCACACAAAAAATAGGTTAACAAAAATATTTTAGCATCAAAATGGAAACAGGTGAAAAGATAAAAATTTTGATCACAATAGAAAAAGGAGAAAGTAAATTTTTCAATTTTTCTCCGTTTTTTGAAGAGGATTAATTTTAAAAAAAAAACTCTATTCCAATTTTTTAGCTTCTCAGCTTTAGAGGCTGTAATCATTAGGAACAGCCGGCTATCAGAAATGTCAATGTTACTCCCTTCAGACCTATAATTTATGTTTTTAGTTATTTATAAGATGCGGAGAAATATCAACAAAACATCTTAAGATGTCTCGTAGAAGTGCTAGCAAATATATGCGAGTTATTTTTCTTTCACAGATTTCTGAGGAATGTTGACTTTAAAAATATGTACTATAAATTAAACCTATATTAAAAAATGCTATAAAAATATTCATAATTCAAACGTAAGAGCTGAAAAGTAACAGAAAAAGAGACAAATGGCAAAAGTCTTTGCCCTGATTTAGTTAAGAACAAGATAATTTCTTCGACAAAAAAAGGGAACTTTACTTAGGATTAAAAACTAGTTTTGATAATTTAAGAATCGAAACCAAATAATGGTTACGGATATTTAAGAACATTTAAAATAACACATGGAAAAAATTGTGATTATTTATTCAAATTAAAAGTTAAGCCTCAGTAGATACAATAAGAATATATTAAAGAAACAAAATGATTAAAATGATATTCTCTTGCCTTAAACCTTTTACTACACATTCAAAATGCAATTAATGGCGTTCAGAACAAAACATCAATTTAGAATTTTTTAACACGCTTTTATATGTTTCACTTATATGTAATGGAATCTTTTAACTCGATTTTTACCCACTTTAAAAGGTCAGATTAATTCGAAATTTTGCACACTTGTCAAGGACCTATGACAATACAATAATTTCATAATTTTGTTTCATTGTCCTGATTAGGATATTTAGAAATACTATTTATAAATTTGGCGACTTATCCGTATACCACTTCTAGATTTGGCGACTTATTGCATAAACCATTTCCAGATTTGGCGACTAATTTCAGATTTAGCGCCTTAAAGATTAAGGTATAGTCTTAAAACCGCGAATAGGCTTGTGCTTAATACAAATAAAACAAAAAAGTGTTCTTTATTTGATAAAGGGTAGGGTGGGTGGGTTAGCAATTTCTTACCGTAATATGTCAAATTTTTCTGAAAAAGAAAATAAAAAAAAATGACTCGTACAAGTGAAAAAAAATTATGTCCTAACTTCTAAATATTTTTTTTATTTTTGTAAAGCAATATACGTTTAGAAGTAATGATACGAATTAATATTATAGCAATACGTTTAAAAATTGATAAATGTATGTTCTAACGACTAAACATCTTTTTTTTTTATTTTGATAAAACAATACGATGTTTAAAAAGGGATGATACGAATTAACATTATAGCCATACATTTAAAAGGTGATAATACAATTGACATTTAATATTTCTTCTTAACACACTTTTATTACTTAGACCTGTATCTATAGTGACGGAATCTTTGAAATATAACGATATAGGACTCATCCGAGGCCCCATAAACGGAGAGAATAAGTACCTTTCAGACTCGTTATAATTAATATCCATTGAAGAGCAAGACTAATTCAAGCAGCCACGTAATTCGGGCTCTAAATATCAAAACCAAGGATAAATTCAACAAAGAATAAATGATAGTTTTAAAAACTAAAAAAAAACAGGCTTTTATTGTATTGTACATTGAACAAAAAATTAAAAATAAATTATAAAAAAAAACTAAACACGTTTTTATAGTGAATTGAGCTAAAAAGTAAAAAAAAAAAATTCTTAATATAAGAATAAAATGATTAACGAGAAAATTAATGTAACTGTGGTAAAAGTGTGGGGTGCTTGGAACAACATTTTTACACTAACTCAGCATTTCGGAATAGAACTAGTAAGAAATTATAACAATTAATATAGAGCACCCCATGCTTTTAACCCAATGACATTAATTTTCTCGTTAATCATTTTATTCTTATATTAAGAATTATTTTTTTACTTTTTATTTCGATTCACTATAAAAGTGTGTTTTTTAGTTTTTTTTTAAACTATAATTTATTTATTAATAAGATTAAAGCCGTGTAAACGCATGTAACATGTAAATGCAGTAAGATAAATTTATGATTGATTTTTATGCTTATTCAAATTTGGCCTTTAGTTCTTCAAAGTAATTCTTAAAATGACTTTTCTACTTAAACAATAAGCAATTTAAATTTCCGCGCGTACTTTATCTTAAAAAGATAATGGGAATTCGTGCATTCATTCTATGCTAATAGCGACAGTTGGCGAATTTCAACAGGTTTTAGCCTTAGGAAGGTATTAAATAAGCTGCCATAACTCTTTTAAGTTTTGGCGATTGATCTCTGGCATACATTTAATTTTTGGCGATAAATTGTTAGTCTGTTGTTAAACATATGTGCCGAATTATGAAAATAGAACATTTTTGCAATATATATTTTCCTTTCAAAAAATTTAATTCTTACTATTACACGCGTTTTTTCTTCCTGTGTTGTATAGTACATCATTTTTTCTTGTAAATGACTGTTTGACTCAATTTCGAAGAAAATGGAAATGAAAGTTTAATTAGGAGACCGATATTTAAATCGAATACGAAATGAATAAATGAATATTTTTAACTGATTTTGAATGCGTGAACTTTTGGTAGTATAATCATACAAATTTTGGAGACTTAGCATTATATCATCGACCGATTTCGTCCAACCAATAAATATCGCAATTTCAAAAAAAAACATCGCCAAATGTTGTCATTGTTACTACTGTTTTGGAACATTCGCGTGAATGGTTTTCTATTATTGGCTACATTTTGTCGACGTCTTTTGATTTGAAGAAATTGGACAACCGTATAATACGTAAGTACAAATTTTTTTTAAATACTGTATCCTATGCATCAATATGTTTTTTATTCACTTTTGTTATTAAAGAGCAAAATCATATTATTAAACTATTCTAAATAGTGGAGTTTTTCGTAAATTGGCATACTTGGTATTTCTTCTGATGAGAACTAAATTATCAAGACTGCAGAAAACTAAAGAGGTTATGGAATTAATAGAAATATTTGTATATATTTTTTGTAAAGCTTCTGTATTTCTATATATAATTTAAGTTACCCAAATGCGAAGTTATAAGATTTCGAATAAAATAATGTGATCAAAAGCTCTATCGTCTTAAAAGGTTTTTCTCACTCCTAAAACAGACCAAATATTAGAAATAAATCCTCAACTTTTGTTACAGATTGAAAAAATATTGTCCCTTCCAGAATAAACTAAGATAACAATTTATATAAAGACCAGTATTACTAATTCCACAAATAAAATATATACACATGATGAAATTCCGCTTGTTAAAAATTCATAATTTAAAAATACAATGAAATTTCAAACAACTGTTTAAAATTGCTTGAAACTAGTGACTTGTAAAATAATTTTAGCATTCAAAATTCGAACATGAGCCTATATTTCATTTAAAGACAAGATGGAAAAAAAATTTACATACTTACATTATGCAGTTTTCGATTTTCAGATTTCACGGTTTTTTGCAGAAATAACCTTGATTTTTCCCCCTTATACTAGTGTTCATTGATAGATTGATCTTTAACGTCACACTTCGAAACAATACCAAACAGTAAGGGTTATTGGCAACGGACTTCGAATTTTTGAACCACGGTTAGGATGAACCACTCCAATATGATGACTCTGAGCCTTGATACCTTTAATATTCATCAGCATCACCAAAGTGTCATCGGATCTCGAAAGAACGATGCTAGACAAAATTTCGAGACCATAACCATTTGGCTACCGTGGTCACTACAGAATGTACAATTCATTTGAATAAACAAAAGAGCATCTAGAGTAAAATATATTTAAATTTATAGCAAAAGTTCAAACATTCTCGCGTTTGTTTTCATTATTTTCTAAAGCTAAATAGTAAACTGGCATCTGCATTTAAAATTTGTTCTCTTTTTCATATATATTTTAAATTAAAAGAAATTATTAAGTTTATTTAAAGTTCTATATAAAATATATTGTCAGCTTTAAAGAATAATTCTTCATAAACTTTAAGTTACTAAGCATAAATTAGAATTATAATACCTGTTTTCGAATTTCTGTTGAAATAATTTTAATATTACATAAGTTTTCCCTCAATTGTAACCCAAATATTTATTTACTCGTATTAAAATAATCTCAAGTTTTTCAGAAAACTATATTGAAGAAGAAATATTTGTACTTAGTTTAAAAAATTGTCCTCAATTTCTTAAAAAAAATATTGAAACAAAAATGTTAAATTAAATTTAAGAATATACGAATGAATTAAATCAAAATTCCCCATCAACAAAACTAAAAATGATTACGTATACTAAAAGTATAAAGAATAAAAAAATAATGCTTGTTCAAGTAGTATTTAAAAAAAATTCAGATTTGTAAAATGACATACAAACACACGTCATATAGAAACAAAAGTATTTCCTTCATCAATCACAATTATTTCAGGAATAAGATTTACTCTTAAATATTTACAGAAATGTTTAACACTTACTTTATCTTTTTTTTTAAAAAAAATTCTGTAACATTAGAAAATATACTTTTTCTTCCGTTTTTTTTAGAAAATAGAATAAAAAACAACATAAAAATAATATCAATTTTAAAACGATTCCACACACACAAAAAAATGAATTTTAATGATGCCAGATTTTTACGCAAAAGACATAGTAAAACTTGAAATAATGACTGATGGAAAAATATATTCATATGATACAAACATTTGCATAAAGGAGTGGGTTTAAGGAAGGGGCATATAAAAAAAACAAGAAACATAAAATTCAATACTTTCATCGGAATTCAATTACTCACATATTGCTACTTAATTAATTGAATGTCAAAAAGAAATTTAACCTTATTAAGGAAAAAAATGTGCCGCGGAAATTAAAAAATAATGTATGAGGAAAAAAAATCGTTTGGCCAAAAACAAATCCTTTTGAATAAAATTTTATTTTCATTACTTAAAAGTTTACAATAACTTTCAATGACAAAGAATTTCTTTATTATTTCTAAATACATTTTTTACATTATAATAATACTATTCTATTAATTAAAATTTTATTTATTAGATTATTTTTCTTATGCATGGTTTAGTAATATTCATTTTAAGAATCATCATGAAGTATGTATTAAAAATTCGAGAAATGAACAATAAATCCATTGACAAAGTAAATAAAAAAATTGCTATTATTTAGTATAGTTTATTTTTCCTTCTCATATAAATCGTTCTTTTCATTTTATTTTTTTCTCATTGAGTGTAAGAATTTTATAGTCATTTCTGATTTAATTAAGCGCCATATTAAGTAAGATTTTGCTTAATGTTATACTTACCAGAAATATATGAAGAATTTTCAACTTTTTGCTTTTTTCTCATAGGATTCAGTTTATTATTTTTAAGGAATAATTTTTAATAAATATGGTACATATATGAATTGATTTAGCATTATTATTTCGGAACATTATCTTGGTTGTATCTTATTTTAATTCAGAACTTAATTTATCGCTAACTTGGCGAATTAATTATTCTTGCATTGGATAGGAGTACAATGAAGCAAAATGAGTTGCTGGCGCAATGTGTTTCACCAGTTTTCTTATTTGCCAAAGATGAGGGCTGAAATAGAACTTTATTATCATAAAAAAAAATCGATCTCCCCCATTTATATAAATATCCTTTTCAACTCAAAGATAAATTTCTTTGGATATGCTAAGCATAAGTACATTTTTTTGTAACAAATCTACTTAATTCAATGCAATTTGCCCCTTGATGTCTTACACACGATCACGATATCTAACAAAAAGAAAAAATTCACTTTTTCGCAAAATTCAGCAAATGACACTTCATTTTTGATTAATTGATTTTGAGTACTATATTTTTACTCAGTATGCTTAATAATCCTTTTTTTTAATGGGAAAAATATATGATCCTTTACTGCTTATCGAGTTAATATTTTCTAGAAAATATTTTTACGATATTCAAATATTAGCAGGGTGAATTTTTATAATTGAATGCAATTTTCCTTGCTTTTCCTTGCTTATCAAACTTTTTAAGGTTGCTTCTCACCAAATCTACGCAAAACTAAACTAAATGCGGAACACATTTTCAGACAGAAAAATGACCCAACTTTTATGAAAATTTGTAACATTCTTATTCATACATCTGTTTATAATATGCTTTTTAAAAATTTCTGAATATTTTATAAATAGTTAATTTTTTTTATTGGAACATGTAAAAGCACAGTTCATTTAGCATTATAGTATAAGAAAAAAATAATGCGAAACACAGCTTATACCAGGAAAAACGATCAACTCAGTTAAAATGAGTAGCATGATGAAATATGCTTCTCTTTATAGAGCAGCAAAGTCAGAACAAAATATTAATGTCGTGTGTGGAGTTATTTTAGATCTGTAAAAATATTCCAAAAAATCGGGCACTGCTACTACTATTCTTTAAAATAACTCAAAGACCATTTTAAGATTTCTTTAAAACTTTTATACTTTCTTTTTCGACACAGACTTTTAAAATTCGTTATCTTTTCACTTAGCCCGAGTAAATTGTTCCAGAAAAGAAAACATAAGCAAAAACGTATAAAAGAATTCCTCAAAGGCTCTTCAGAATAAGGATCTGGTCTACATTCTCAGAAACGTATTTATATATAGCTCTAACTACAATGGAATAGAATATTTTAACTGTACAGGTTTCCTTTAGAAACTCGCAACACAGTTATTTATTTCTACAACTTCCCCCAAATTTGTGTTTTAGCACAATTCAGCTAGATGATATCTGGCTCTTATTGCTCAAGTGCGTTTAGTTTTCATTCACATCGCATTTTAAAGCAACGCGAGAGCTAATAGCGACGGACTTCGTAATTTTGAACCATGGTTAAGTAAAGAGAGTGGTCCCTAAGCTGGTAATACATTCTCCAAACTTCCACTCTGCGTCAACATGAGAATTTTGAATCTTAATAGATTTAACCGTATATTAGCTCCTCTACATGGCGTGTCCATAATGGCACCAAAATTCAAACCCACGACTCGGTAGAAATACCATCAGCTGCATGTTTGTTATCATGACCACCGCAGTCATATCAATTTTAAACGAATAAATAACACATAAAATCATGTCATTCCGCATGGCAGGTCATTGGTAGGACTCTGAGTTGAACTTGGGACTCAATCTGAAAATCGCTGGATACGCAGTTTGCATCCCGATGACTTGATTACCAGCACCTCTTGAATAAATTTAATATAACAAATCAACAATTCAAAGTAATATTAACGAATAGAATCAGAAGCTTCAATGCAATATATAAAAGTATTGCTAATTTCCTTTCTAAAAATAAATGGCACAACATAATTATACATGTAAACAATTTCGTAAAAGCCATCGAATGATTATACAACTAATTTCACTGTTCACACTATGACCTTTTTTTTTAGTCAGCCATCACCGAGAGCTTTGAATGTTTTCCAAATGTGTCACTTGTAGCTCTACTTAAAGGAGCCATAATTTTCTCACATAGATCTTACGTCAGTATTGATAAAAAGTTTGGATGAATGTCAGGGAGCGCGTTCTGGAAACTGTTTTCGAATTCCTCACTGGGGAGTAGGTGACTTAAGGAAAAAAATGGTATGACCATGACAGAAGGAGCTCACCCCACCGAAACACTTGCTAAAATTAAAAATGTTACGAAGCGTGAAATGTGTTATCTCATGTCTGGCAAGTTGTTCAAGTTTCTTCGGTAGAGGGTATCAAAACAAACTAGTTAGCAGGAACACGCTACTGAGTCCTAAATTTAGAATAAAAATATTTTGAAATGAAATCCAGGTTACAGAAAATTTAATGTGGTACAAAAAATATTATGTTAATGACAAAAATATTGCCTAAGTCATTCATTCACACTAAAGTGAAATTCTTTTTTTTTGCAATTAAAATGGTCCTCCTATTTAGCAATTTAAGAATATTTTTTGTACATTTTTTGAAATACATTAAAAAATTGTATGAAATTAACTGAAACATGACTGTTTATTTATGCTAGAAGTTATTTGTGAATATTTTCTGAATATAAAAGATTTTGCGATTTAAGGCAATTGTCTTTTAAAATTTGTCGCCTCATGGAGCCCTTGAAACTAGAAGGTGTTTCCGGGAAACCCCATAAAAAAGCCTTTTGAAGAATATATTCTAAAACATTTTAAGTTTTTTAACAAATGTTTGGCACAGTATAGCCAAAATTGGTTCTTGCGCCATAAAACCCTAGACTCACTCACTCACTCTATATTCAAAGTAGATCAACATGTGTTATAGATGCTTTAAGTAAAGACAATTAAAAAAATACTGTATTTTTTATGAAAATTTTTTAACATTATATTAATATAATTTACTCATTAAAAGTGCTCCAGGTGTTGTCTACCATTGCGCGTTTCTTTCAATAACTGGGATATGTGTTTGCATTTTTTTTACACAAATTATCGAAGTCTAGATATATTAAAGTTACAGACAGTCGCATTTCATATTCTGCGTTAATTTGCTTCCATATATTGTTTTTGTTGCCACAAACGTTGAGAAACATTTTTTATTTAAATACCTTGCTTAAAAGGCCTTAAAATGTTTGAAACTGTGTGAGAAACTTCTGCGTATTCTGAAAATTTGCAACCTACAATTTAGGAGCTGTTCCTGCTTAAATTTAGACATTGGCGTCGAATATGTTGATATGTTGATAAGTTGTTCCTTCTCCTTCATTGGCAAGTCTTTTGATTTATCCATTCATGCTTGGAGCACGTGACTTTCACGAAATTTAAGATTTTATTCTATCCATAAAATATTCACTTATATTTATTTTTAGAAATGCTCTAAGAATTTAATCTTTTATAAAAGTTAAGATTGTAGGAAACTTTTCGCACTTTGATTAAGCAAATAGTGATCACTCGCGGAACTTCTGTCAAAGTTCAAAGGAACCCTAGGGTTCCACGGAATCCAGGTTGAAGACCTTTGATTTAAGGCATCAGAGTACGTGTGAAATATTTTTTTAAAAAATTGAGATATGAAGAATTTTTTTATGGATACCAGATTTGTGTGGAAAATTATATTTAAAAAAAGCTAAAATTATAAAGAATTATTCCTAAGAAAATGATACACATCATTTGTATTACTTGGTAAAGTGTTTCTTGGGGAGGATTCGCATTCGTCAAGACACGAAATTTGCATAATTTTCTGGACATTTCTCCTTGATTTTCAAAATCACGTTGTGTATAATTCATTTCTGGTATATAATGAAAATAAACTTTTCATACATATTTAATATTTAAATAAATAAACGTTGCCACTACAATTAAGTGAAAGAAAAGTGATACTTTTTCTAAATTTAAGCATTTTATTCACGATACTAGTAAACTTTCAAAATCTTTTGTATAAGGAATAGTATTGAAGACTACAGTTTTTAGTTATAATTAGTAAAAATGTATATATTCAAAATACGAAAATGGATAATTAATGTGCATAAATTAATTGTTTGCATTATTAATAATTTATACATGTAGTTTTTAATTATTTATGTAATGTTTATTTAATTCAAATAATCAATTCTGAGATATCATTTAATTTCAGTCCTTTTTTTATTTTTAACTTGTAGAATCAAAATAATCAATAAAATTTTTATAGGTCTACCTATTAAAGTACCTTTGTATTTCGCAACAATTTTTTTTCTTAAATAGGAGATAAAACACAAAATATATTGAGAACGCAGAAATCTACCATATCGACCTTTGAGATTTTATTTTGATTAGCCACTTCTTGAACTTTGAAATATACTATAAATGGACATATAACTTTTCCCCGTTTTTTACTGAAATTGCCAACTTCAGCATTTCTTCTCGTAATATTAATTTTAAAAAAATAAACAAAATACCTGATATCCTGGTATGTGTAACCTCGAATTTTTTTCTTTAAAATTTCAGATATATGGCCGATGGAAATAGATATTTTATTTGCAGAAAGCGGAAAACTTTTTCATTGACGTCTTAATTATTATTATTTTTTATTTGGAAGCCATTTTTTTTCTTACCGTACAAATAACAACGATAATTTAATTGGTGTGTAGGTGCGAGGACTATTGGGGAAAATACTCATCATTCAAAAAGTATATTTATCTCAAGCTGGATTTTTGTTTTTCATATTAATAATTTTTAATGGGAAAATATAAAAACTAAGTAAAATATTGTTCTTCAATGGCTCAACAGCCCTGGGTAAGACCTGTCCTTCTCCAAACATGTCTACTTTTGACAGCTGTGTCTTCCAGTTTTTAACCTTTAAAATACATATAACGGTGGTTGCCCGAATGAGAAGTGGATATATGCGGCTGCTTTAGGATAAGTGCAGCTTTAGCAGAGCTACCAAACAGGGACACGAAGGATGGTATGATGTGTACACCGCATACGTTGTTTAACAGTGAAATCTGTTAGTGGTAGAGGAAACTAACCGAAAGTAAAGTTGTGCCATATAAGGATGTATCCAGATTGGAACAACGTGCGATAGTACGGTTTCTGATTGCATGAGGTAAGCTTAATGCGGACATCTATCGACGAATAGTGGCAGGCTATGGCGAGCATTGCTTAAATTGAACGTCTTGGAACAGTTGATATAAAAGTTTTCGAGAAGGACAGCAGACGATATCAGATCTCCATGACGGTGTCCACCCTCATGTCTCCCGTGAAACCAAATCAACTTTAAAAAAACCCGTTGGGAAATGATAGAAAACCCACGGTACAGTTCAGGTGAGTGAGTGAGTTTAGGGTTTTATGGTGCAAGAGCCAATTTTGGCTATACTGCGCCAAGCATTTGTTAAAAAACTTAAAATGTTTTATAAAATATGTAAAAATAATGACAATACACTTCTAAAAAGTTAAAATTTTAAACCACTTGAAACCGTTTTCAATGAATCAAAGAAACAAAAATTGGTGGTACAGTTCGGATCTATCACCCTGTCACTTTTAAGCCTTTAGGCCACTAAAGATAGTATTACGTTTTTATTTAGACGTTGAAATGAGGGAAGTAGGGCAGGACTTCCTAAAGAATCATCCACGTTTTTTCTAGAGTGAAGACATAGACGTTCTACTGAAACGATGGGATCTGTGTTACAACCCCCAGAGCTATTTCTTTTGATTTTCAATAAAATCTTTCTTTTTATTGAACTTTCTGATTTTTCATTTGGGCAACCCTTATATTAAGATATTTTTCGATACAATCAATCCATCTTAGCAGGGAGTCTGCCCCGAGGTCTATTTAACGTGGACTTTCTAGAAAGATTTTCCTTCAGCAACGATTTTCATTCAGTCTAGCCAGATGACCAGTCCATTTAAATCTCTGTAATTTAACGATTTTTACAATATCAGGTTGTTAGTAAATTTTATAGTTCCAGATTAGATCTTCTTCTCCCTGATCCCTACACATCTTATTCAATTAGAGCAAATTAAACAAAATTTTGAAGCTAAATATAATATAACTAGTACAATATAATATAAAAACACAGCACAATATGATTTTGAAAATCCTTCAGTAATCCGTAGCAACAAGTAAAATAAAAAAAATTAAGTCAATTTCTACTTAGATCAACAAAGAAAAATTTTATTTTAGCTACTTTTTTATCAAATAGTTTTTTATTCATTATCATTAAAGTATCGTATTGTCATCCAAAACAATCGTGTATATAAAACTTCAGTTCAACTGAATGCTTTAAAACGAGAGAAAAAAACCTTTTCAAGTTTTGACACGAGTCGCTAAGTCGCCAACGTGGCTGTATTTGTAATTCTTTAAATAATTAGTTTTAATCAATCAACTAATTTTTATTAATTATAATTAAATTATTGTATTATCTTCCAAAATAATAATGTATATAAAATTTCAGCTCATCTGAGCGCTTTAAAATATATTTTATTAAGGATTGAAAGTTCCACCAAGATAAATTAATAAACAAATAAATAAATAAATAGAGGGTGTAAGTTAATAGTAGGAATTGAAAAAGAGGCACGGATTGACTAGAGACCTGCCTCTTCACTCAGCAAAACTTGAAACCAATAGGATTTTTAAAAAAGGCTTTCGAGATGCCGCTACCAGTGCTGCCAAAAATAAATCAAGGAGGGTGCTAATAAAACCTAACTGTGTCTCGAAATCTCCTCGTGCTGCGGCTGTGGCTGAGTTTATATTATTGACTAGACATGACTGCCTTTGTGCTCATTTGTTTCGTTTTAATCTGACTGATTCCCTCTTTTGCGTTTTGTGTGGTTCTGGACAAGTCATGGACGCTTCTCATCTAGACGTGTTGTGACGTCTTACGCGTCTTTTCTTTAACAAGTCCTTTGGGTTCTTTGGGCCAGAATTAATGGCAACTCTTTTCCAACCAAATCCAAGAAACGAGATGTGAAGAAGAAATGCAAGTAAACCGACTTTAAATATCGGATCTTAGAGTAAGCGGAATGGCAATGTAAAGGAATGTTAGACAATTGATGTGCGTTGTGGCAGTTGATAATTATTACAGTTCGTAGTTCAAGATTGATTAAGTTCTACGTGTCGTGGATAAACATATTGGCGTTCGACTAGAAGTTATCCGCCAAGCTAGCCCATTGTAGATAAAGACAAGTAGCATTACGGAATAATATAAGGTAGGATTAATTACTTAATATTAGAATTGAGGATTAGACGGTTCGCTTATTGAGATTGGTCTGAATGAGATTTGATCATATTACAAATATATATATTGTGTGTTGCGTATTAAGTCATCGTTGATTCTCTCATATTAATTATTATAATTATATTTGTTAAAAGTTTAAGTTGAATATCTTAATAAAGTCATATTAAGATAATGTTTGATCCGAGTTCTTTCGCTAACCCTACACCTCTAGCTCACGCTGATACTTCGAGGGATGTACTTCCAAGGGGAGGTACATCACAGTGTGATCTGCACTTAAGAGTTTAGACTGTATTGTGAAGAAATATTGGAGGAGCTCATTGGCTAATGACCTGATTGTTAATAACCTGATGGCATTTGATAAATAAATAAAATAAATAAATAAATCCTTTACAATATGGTCAGTGAGTACCGGTCAAGAGTACCGTATATCCCAGTGTATAACCACGCACCAATACCTTCAAACTGCATCTTTTAATATTTTTAAGTATATTCACCGTATAACAAGCACCTTTCCTTTACAAAGAAATCTGAAATGTACATGTGCAATGATGTTGTTCTTTTGAAGTCTAGAAATAGTCTACGAGAGATAGTTAAATCATGGAATACAATTAAACTTGACATAACTAAAAAATCATTTTAAAAATCTATGGTATCTAAAAATCCAGAGGGAATGGAAAATTATTATTAATTTATGAATCAGAGCATCAGTGATAGTGAAAAAATGAAATACAATTCGATGATCTGCTTGAAGATATGACGGAAAATGGATAGAATGATTTTTCACACAATCCAATAATGAAAGTTCATAAGTTATATCATTTCGTTTAAATAGACAGTTTTTAGATACATGAATAAATTTAATTTCGTGTTATGCCTATCTTTATTTTTAAAACTTTCCTTTTTACATCCGGCACAGGACATGCACCCGTAAGTTTTGATCTTACTTTTTGCGTTAAAAGTGCGCATTTTAGACCGGATTACATGGTAATGTGTTTATATCATTAAATATATATATATAAAAGTAAATGCAAATTTTATTTGCCAACATTTTGCAAATTTGAGAAAAACACTGAACAGAAACAAATGAAGTGAGTATCAAACAAGCGAGCAGATACAATTGTTACCTAATTAAATTTCCTTATTAAAAAAGATGAAATAAAGGAATGAAAGAGAGAATTGTTGAAAGAGAGAGAGAGATGGATATATATATAATCCCACATACAAAAATAAAACTGAAATTTGTTCCTTGCTATCGTATCTAAGTGCCGATAAAATCGGTCTCAATGCTTAAAATGCCCTGAAGCTGTAAGTGTTCCAATTTATTTGAGCCATTTCAGCAAAATATTGCTTTTTTTACAAAAAATGTTATTTGTTTATTTATTTGAGACTTTAATCTCTCGCATTGTATATTGATCGCCAAAAAGTAATAAATATACAATTTATGCATTTAAAGAAACAATAATTTAGAAGCAGGGCATATTTTTTTACTAAAACTTCTTTTGGGATTTTATACCCCAAAGAGCTTGAAATCTATTTTTATGATTGTATAAAATGATTCCTTCGGTGATAATCTCTATGGTTTGACTAAGGTGTTTTCGAACAGAAGTTCTTATAAAATTATAGGGCTTTTTGTGTACTGTTTTGCTTTAATATATATTTATTAATACTATTTAAGGATTAAAAAATGGGGGAAATCAAAGTGATAGTATCCGGAATATTTTTATATAGATTTTGACTATCGTCATCGAGTTATTTAAATTGTTTTGTCTACTACCCCTTTGTTTACATTACTACAAAACTAAAAATCCCTCTAAATAAAATTTCTAAGTGCTTTTTTTATTTTGATTCAATGCAATGGAATTTAAGCAAAAAAGGGAGAGGAAAAAACCTTTCAATGCACTCAGTACTGAAATTTTAAATTCTCTCTCATCCACTATTAATTTTGTCTATATAACAAAATACGATGAAATAAGATTATTTACTGTTCATTATTTTAGCAGGATCTAAGCAAATGCTAGGTCTTGTGTTTATCATTACTTTGCATGGAAAGTTTTACTAAGCTTCAATATAATGATGTATCTATATAAATTGTCATTTTTCTTATTTTCCTTTAAGAAATTCTTTTTACTGAAGACTCGGTTTATTTTATAGAATACTATAAAATCATAATCTTTATATCATTTAATAAACTTTGAACCAAAAAAACCTCAAACGCAAATAGTATTTTAATAATATTTTTCATTTAAAAATAGCTACTAGAAAGTAAAAATAGAGCTAGAATATAGAGCTGTATACTGTTTTGGTAAATGGTTCAATAAAGTAAATTAAAAAACTTGTGAGGTACCCGTTATCGAATAAGTTTGTGTTTGTGACGTGAATTTGGAATGATCTAAAGATTTTTTTATGTATTCAATAATACATAAAAATATTTAATCGGGAATTGAAAATGCGAATTATATATATATATATATAAAATGAATAATAATAAAAAAATACCGCATAAATTGCTTTCAACATTTAGGATTTCTCTTTAATTGTTTAAAAAAATTAAATCCAAGTCTTAAAATTCTATAATTTTTTGAAAAGATTTCTGTAACTACATTGCTTTCTTTCTAAAATAAGGGATATCTGAGTGGAAATTCATGGACGTATTTCAGAACTCTCCAGAAGTTTGTTTTGTAAAAATCAAAATTCATTATCTTTGTTTTTTAAGAGATTACTGATTCTTTAATTTCCATCTGTTACAATTTTTCGTAATGAAATATTATTAAATTAGAACATACTCACGTCTCATGAATTTTTAAGTTACTACTAAGTCCATGGTTGACATTAATTTTCAGCAACTATTGCTAACCTAGTTACTAATTAGAGCTAGTTTTAGCTGTGACTAACCTAGTTACTACTACGAAGCAAGCTCTAATAATAATCAAGTACTACTATTAAGTCTATGACTAATCCTAAGCCTTGTTATTACTACTAAGCCTATGACTAATCTTAATCCTTGCACAACTAATAAATACTAAGTCTGTAACCACAAGCATAACTCTTGCTCAAGTATTATTAAGAATATAACTAATACAAAACTTTCAAAAACTATAAAGTCCATGAATAACACCTAACTCTTGTACAACTACTAATAAATCTATGAAAAACCTCTTGCAATTATTCTATAATTAAAATCTTAACTTTTAAACACTACTTCTAAGTTTACGATTAAGATATCCGACTACGTTCGAAACTGTGATATTGCAAAAGCGTGTAAATGATAACATTTATATTTAGTGTCACTTAGATTAGAAAATGCATAGAAAATTGTTTTAATAATAGTATTACAATAAAAAATTATTTAAGTACAATATTTTGACAAAAAATGAACATAGAATGATCCATTTTCAAAATATTCTCCTTTTGTGAAAAATGCTTCTATTATAATAATATTTTGCCTGTATATAGCTCAGACCTCTGTACAGAGGCTCAACTAGAATTTTTGAAATATAAAACTTAGAAACCATGTTTTACAACAACAGAGGGGAGAAATTTTAAGTAAAAAACACCGATAATTATTTCAATTGGTTGTAACTCTGAAAATAATGGGAATTTTTCAAAAATCATAGTTGAGCCTTTGTACAGAGGTCTGAGCTATATACCGGCAAAATATTATTATAATAGAAGCATTTTTCACTAAAGGAGAACATTTTGGAAAAAGATTATTCTAAGTTAATTTTTTGCCGAAATATTGCATTTAAATAAAAAAAATTTGTCAAAGTATTCTTAAACCAATTTTATACATGTATTCTAATCTAAGTGATACTAAATATCAAGAAAATTATCCATTTATGCGCTTTTTTAAAAACATGGTTCCGAACGTAGTCGGATACCTTAACCCTAATTTTTGCACAGCTACTATCAGGGTCGCTTTTAGACTTAGGCAAAGAAAGAGACAGAAGCAAAATAAATTTGACTTATTTGTAAAGTCTATTTATTAAACAAAAGGTAAAGAGCAAAAAAGATGCTATATGTTTGACATAAATAATAAAAATTGCGATTTTTACTCCCTGGAGCAAATTTTAAAAAAAAGAACCTGTGGTGAACCTTCTGGGTCTCACCTTGAACACCAAGATTACTTTGAGGCAAAGAACCACTAAGAGCCATTTTGAATAATAATAGTATTTATTTATTATTATAATTTTCTCAAAAAAATCTCTGATAACATATAATAATATTATGTTACGTCACTTAAAGGGATTTGCCTTTATATTAAATTAAATTACTAAGAATGCAATTAATTAATAATTAAGCTCAAGCTCAAGTAAGGTTTACCGAAATAGGAGATCCGAGAAATACACGCACTCGAATTCTTAACTTTCATTAACTTTAACTAAGTTGCTTAAACTGACGCTTATTTTAAGTGTACGTAAATTATATTTACCGCTGGCTTATATCAGCTTTCTGGTACGTCTAGCAACATGACGCCTTGACGAATCTAATCTCCTTGAATACGTTTAAAGTTGCTGGCTCAATAGCCTTCCATCAACTCTCTTGCTATCTCGCAACGCTCGACTTAAATACCTTATCTAATTTAAATATCCCGTTCATCTTTTTGGAGTTGATTGGAAATAAACGCGAATTTATATTCCCCAAAAAGACGCCTAAGAAGATTAGTGGAAAGGTTCCGTACAGATTCGTCACAAACCTATTTACAAAAAACAGTAAAACATGGTTCGTATGATGGTTAATACGGAGTATGTCTCCCGGACGATACAATACAGGCCTTACAACGCCTAAGCATGCTGAGTATCAAATTATCAATCTGATCTTGGGGAATATTACACCACTCATCAAATAATGCCCTCCGAAGTTCCGGTAGACAGGTGGGAGGGGATTGACGGGCTTCAATTCGTCGGCCAAGCATATCCCACACATGATCTATTGGATTCAAGTCCGGTGAGTATGCTGGCCAATCCATACGGGTGATATCCTCCTATTGAAGGCATTCGTCTACAATATGTGCACGGTGAGGACGGGCGTTGTCATCCATAAACAGAAATTCAGCACCCATGGCCCCCCCGAAACAAACGTACATGTTGTTCCAGAATGACATCCCGATAGATGTGGACTGTCATCATTACACTCTGAACATGCAGGTCAGTTCTGGAACCAAGAATAATTCCTCCCCAAACGAGCTCTATCCTGCACCACCTTAACGGTGTCGTTCAATGGTGTTCTCTTGGTGGTAACGGGTACCTGGTGCTCTCCATATTAAAGTCCGGCAAGAATCAGACTGCAAACTTAACCTGGACTCGTCGAGAAACTTCACACAAGACCATTGTTGTGGTGTCCACAAAAATGGTATTGTGTCTACTCCAGGTTAATCGCAGGCGACAGTGAGTTGCGGTAAGTGGAACACATCTGACAGGCCTACGAGCATATAGATCAATGTGCCCTAAGCGTCTGTACACGGTCTGCCTTGAAACTGTCGTACCGGTAGCTGAAGAGAGCTGACGAGACAGATCTGATGCTGTGCTCCGTCTATTTCTTTTGGCAGTAACTGCCAAATACCGGTCCTCATTCGGCGTTGTAACTCGGAGGCGACCTATGCTGTAACATCTACACACATTACCATCATCTTGGAATCGTCGCCAAAGCCTGGAGATGATACTCTGGGTGATTCCAAGTTCCTCGGATACTTCCAGCTGGGTACGTTCACATTTCAGTCGTCCAATAATTCTACCACATAAAAAATCATCCAAATGCTTCCTTTGTGCCATAACTATGCAGTTTTTGCACTGAAAGGCCTTGAAAGCGCTTGTGAACAATTTTACTTCTTTGCCACCATTCCTTATATACCCCTCTCTTACACTTTCGTCATTGTGACGTACTATCCGCGCCATCTGGTGGTTTCCTGTAATTTTCATATTCTTCTTCAAGATGTGTGTGATAATTCTACACACAGGTGAGATTTTTATTTTAGAGTTCAATTTCTGTGTGATTCTGAATTATCCTTAATTTATGGACATGAGTGTACATGAGAAGTATGTAGTTTCTGAGAAAAAAGTACACCTTACGCAATTTAACATGGAATTTAATGGACGTGCCTGACCCCTTAACACGTGCGCTACTACTTCTAATTCTATAATTAAATCCAAATCCAAATTTGCCTTGACATTATCCGTACCAGTGATTGCCTAGTATGGAATTGCAATTCTCTCCAACAAGTGTCCTCCACTTAATCTGTTAACATGTGTCGATTGTATAAAAAGAAACTTAAAAGGAACGTAAAAAAAAATCAGTTTTAATTTTCGCATATTTGTATGAATTTCGGCAAAAGAAAATGGACTCATAGGTAGAAGCAAATTCGATAGTACAGAATAAAATCATACTTAAATATATAATGAAATAACAGCCGAGCTTACAGTTCCAGAACTTCTTTATCATATATTTTTATAAAAATAAACCTTGTCGAGCTTTTCCTCCTTGAATAAACGAAGTGATTATTTCCAGAGCAAGAAAATTTTCAAAATATTCTACTTGAACAAAAGAATTTTCTCAAATGAGACCATAATACATTCACAATTCATTCCACTTGTGAACAAAAAATTCCCCAAACTAAAATTAATGGTAGAAAAATTTTTCCCCCTCTCTCTTATTTCAACTATTTTTCATGAAAAAAAACTTGTTTAATACCCTAAATTTAGAGTTTCTTTTTTTAATTGTAATTTTTTTCATTTTAATAAATTCGCATACCATTCAATTATGTTTGAAAATAATTTTGTGTGTGTTTGATTTATACTAGATATTTGCCATTTTCCCTCTTCTATTATATGAATGAATACATTAACATTAACTAGATAGATTTCTTAGGAATATAAATTTCTATCGGTGTGAATATAATAGTTATTTACTTAGAATGCCTTATAGTTTAGTATTTTCCAAAAAAAGTTGTAATAACTTATTTTTTCGAAGTCGTGATACTCTAATGCTAACTCAACTATTTATTATTCCTTAGAAAATTACAAACTCTTATCCGAGTAATAGAGAGAAAACAGGCTTTCATTGGAAGCTCAACGAATATCTTGGTCCTTATTTCTTGATTGTTATTATCATTTTTCTGAACATGCATTATTATCTTTTTTTAAAAATTCCTTTCTCTTTAGAAATCTTTTACTTTTAGGGGGGATTGAAAAGAATTGATAATTATTTTAGTTGGAAGGAAAAGCAGAAAATTCTACCTTTCATACGGATTTACTTCTTAATGTTGGGCCTAAGGTCGACTTTTAAGGTAAAATTTTTCTAATTTTTCCTATTTTTTAAACTTAAGGGCGAGTGAAGATCTCGTGTTTTACTCTTTTTGATGAAGGTATTATTATTATATATATTATTTGAATGCAATAAATTTTTAAAAAAATATACTCAGATCCAGAAATTTATTTATTTATTTCGTTTTATTTTAATGCTGAAAACAAAACAGACATGTAATAAACACCACACGTTTTTTAAAGATGAAATTTAAATTGAAAATGGTGGTACAATATTATTTACTGATAATTAAAGATATTTACTAATAAGAAATTATATTTATTAGTGAATGTTGGCAATAAAAATATGTTACTATTTCTGGCAATTAAATTATCAAAGATTCCGAACAAACTTTAATGTATCTATTTTTTTAATTAGATAGAGTTAATGACGTTAACAGATATGAATTTTCTTTAAGTGGCTTCGAAAAGTACTTAAATATAACTTCATCATGATCAAAACGCCTTTTCTTGATGAAGTGTAAAACAATTTAAATTTTTCTGTACTTTTAAATATTTCCATTGGGTTACCATAGCAACATAGCCTTCAAGATGAAAGAGATCAAGTGACAGAAATGTTGGAAATTTGAGTGGCGATTTTCTTGCGATGTTTCGGTCAGTTGGAAAATCTATAATATATATTCT
Source organism: Trichonephila clavipes (assembly GCA_019973935.1). Taxonomy (NCBI): domain Eukaryota; kingdom Metazoa; phylum Arthropoda; class Arachnida; order Araneae; family Nephilidae; genus Trichonephila; species Trichonephila clavipes. The sequence goes on along the minus strand of BMAU01020281.1, from coordinate 909,983 downwards.
ATGTAAATATAAAGAGTTTATAGCGTGCCATTCATCAAATAACGTAATTAATTAATGACAGAAATATTTCAGAGTTGTAAAAAATAAATACATATATTACTCTCTTTCCTATTCTTGTATAATTCCTACAAAAGTATAATTTTCAGATACATTACACACACACGCACACTTAGAAGAATATTTTTTTAATATTATTTTTTATAGTTTATAAATTCAAATAATTCTTTTTTTTTTCTTTAGAAATCTTCTTTCGCTTCTAAAATTTCTTCTAGAAAAGCGGATTGCAGGACGTTAAAATGCTATTTGGTTTGTTTACTCTAAAGCTGCGTCAAAAATCAGCTCCTAAAAATAATTCACAACACATTTTTAAACCAAAAGAAAAAAAAACATACTTCAGATTTTTACGTCAGATTGATATGATAAAATTTCTCTTTCAGAAATACCAGAATTTATCAGTGTTCGATAACTTTAATATTTGTCGCTTACATAGGTAATTTATTGTTAAATTTATCCTAATATTTTTAAAACAACGATTTATTTTTAAAATACAGAAATCAAAATAATTTAGAAATTTATCTTTAAGGCGAGAATTTTTCATAAAGAAAACTGTTTAACGTAAGGATTCTTAAAAAAGAAAATAATCGTCCTGAAAGAAAAAATTCCATTTGAAGACTAAGACTATTATTTTAATACTACAAAATATCAATTTACAATAAAATGTAATGCATGTTTCCTTTTTCATTCGAATAATATACCGTAAGACAATGATTCTTCAACTGTAATCCGTGGACCCAGTGTTTTTCTAGGGGTCCTCAAAGGTCTCTCATTTAGTGCTAAAATTACCCTTCTTTAAAGAATTTGAAAGACCTCGTGGAAAAAAAGAAAGATGTATCATCCTAGACTAGATTACTAGACCACATCACTAAAATACAGTTAAATACTTTAAGTATTTATTTGGAATTAATATTTTGTAATATTTTTAGTTAGATATTTACTGCATACTTAAAGGAACAAGTAATATAACAATAAAATTTAAGTCAATTCCTACTTAAGTCATCAAAGAAAAATTTTATTTTAGTTACTTTTTATTAAATAGTTACAACGAATATAAATATGTATATGCCTATGACAGAATCACAATAAAGAAGGCGATTTTCTTTGCAATATTCCATTTTCCTTTCTCTGTATGGTGTAGGGATATTTTTTTGTTTGTTACTATTTATTCATTTGGTTAAATTTAATTATTCTAATGAATAGTTTTGTAAAAAAAAAATCACATTCTCAGAAATTAAACCATCCTTTAGGACTCCCAACCTTTGGATTAGAAGTCCAACGTGTCATCCATTGCTTTACAGGGACACAACGAACGATTTTCTTTTCTATATATGCTGTTTCACTAATATTTTTGTTTCTTATTATTTATTCATTTTAATTTAATTAATGAAGTAAAATATTTTATAAAAACTAAATTAACATCAAGTGTCCTCCACTACAAGTTCCAAAAAATGTATTTAAACTTGAATGGATGAAAAGAAAGTATTTTATGAACTAAATATATATATATATATATATATATATATATATATATATATATATATATATATATATATATATATATATATATAATACCCTGTGTTGTGCTTCGGTTTTACTTGATTATTATATATACTATCTGTTATGTAGTCGTGGCATGTTGAAGGAGACTTTTGGCTAGTTACTTTTTCTTTATTCTTAATCGGGACATTACAACAGTTCACATAAAACCTAACATCTTAAACACCAACAGAAGCAAGAAGCAGCGAAATTTCACAGGACGAACACAAAGACATAAAGGGCTGAGTGCAAAAGAATTTCACTTTTCACCGGCAGTGAAGATCGCGTGACTCCTTTGTAACAAGAACTCTGATTGATTAAAATGGGCTGGAAAGAGATTTCTGATGTAATAATAATAGTTGATTATGGTTAAGATTAGGGCATTGGTTTTGAACTTAAGAATTGAAAGCTTATTTAAAAATCATCAAAAAAGATTTTATTATATAAAAGGATGCTAGAGGGAATTATTATATATATGCATATATACATATATATATATATATATATATATATATATATATATATATATATATATATATATATATATATATATATATTAGGGAGAGAGTGAACTAATAGTAGGAATTGAAAAATAAGTGTTAAAAAGTCTGTATAAGTAGCAGAAGTAGTCTTCGGGTTATTGCAGAACCTTTAAATCACTCAGCCATGTGTTGGGAGTCAAGGGGGAGGGTTTTCTAAATCTTGGGGGTCAGTGATGTCAGTCCAATACATAAAGGAAAAGAGGGGGGGGGGACGATTGAAAGTTTAAGAACCGCTGCTGTAATAATCTTTATATATTAAGGAGATACATACACATTCCAACTCTAAAGTAAATTTCACTAATTATTTTAATGTTTTATTGATGAACTAAACATGTGTCTGAGGTTAAAGTATTTTGAATACATTGAAACTATTAATTGGCATGCACTCAGTGCAGTTTCACCTAATTCAATTTTTAAGAGATCGGACTCAAATTCGACATTTCCTGTATGGTATTTTCCTTTTATTTATCTGATTTTCACCAATTACGCGGGCTAAATACGTGCACGGCTTCCATAAATCTCCAGAGGAAGCTAAATGGATTTTTTTATGTTCGAAAATCCAAAGAAAAAGAAAAGAAATAAGGAAAAATAAAGAGGAAAAAACTATCATGAAATGGAAAAGGAGAAGCATAAAACACATAAAGATTTTATACAGTGAAACGAAAAAAAAATAATAATAAAGTAGATATACGTGAGATGATAAAAATCTTCCTAGACTTTGAAAAAAGGTTTTAACATGTAATTTATTATTGATACAAATATTTATAATTTATATTGTTTATGAACAAGGTTTCATTCCTCAACAAAGACAAAATGAATATGTTGCCAAAGAAATTGAAAATTTAAATACTTTAACTGTATATTTCACTAAAAATGGCACATAAAATTGATTTGAATAATAATACAGAAATAGGAATAATTGGCTTTCTTGCTGCACATCCCACAAAACCTGTAACCTGTAACTTGCAATACAGGAAATCAAATTCTTCTAGAAAATAATTTTCATCCCTTAAGAAATTTATTTTCTTTGGTATATAATAGTCTCCTGTTCAATGTGCTGTGTTATTTACGATTTAAAACTATAAAATGAAATATATAGAAAAAAATTAAAGGAAAAAGAAAGGGTAAGCATAAAATAATGCGACTCTCGCTAGACAATGGAAAGATACCGGTTAATTCAAAATTAGTGTGACCAATTTTAAAAGCATATAACTATGAATAGTAAATTTTTATCGCTTTGCTGCTAGTTACATTTTAAAAATGAAATATTTTAAATACCAATCTAACCATTTTTATTAGTGGGAGCAAATTATGTCTCCGAAAATAAGTACTCAAATTCGAAACGAAGTTTTACAGCTTTTGAAAGATGTTTACTCAAATTCTGTTATAAAAAAATAATTTATAAATCAGAAAAGATATTTTTCTAATGGATTACTATCTAAACTTCGAAAAGGAATAAAATTTGGTTCACAATCAAAAGCTCCAGGAAAAAAATGTGGACAAAAATGAAGTCCTTGGGGAAAACGAAAAAAAAAAAAGCTGAAAAGACTTATCGCTGTAGACCTCAAACAACTTTAGCAAAGAAAATACAGGTATCGCAATCGACAGTTTGTCATAATATGAAGAAATTCGGCTATAAAAAGGTGAATAAATCAATCTGTAGTAGAATTTCAAGCATTTAAAAAAAAATTACATTAATGTAGTACTTCAGAAATATCCTGTTTTATTTGTAACACCTTTTTTTCAGTTATTATTTCCGTTTTTAAAATAGCTTTTTTTATTATCAAAAAGCTTTTTTTAATCTATAAAGAGGGTGTGGTCGAATTCCCTAATTTGATTTTTTACATTTTTCAATTTAAGTTTTATCCAGTTTCTAATTTTCAGGCATACAAAAGTGATTTATCAAAATATAATAAAGAAAAGAGAATGTAACGAAATAAAACTAAAAAATAATATTAGATCATTTTGTTTTGATGCGTCACGTCAGAAGCCCGGCGCTGCCTGGCACGGACGAGGAGATATAAAAGGGAGTGGTAACAAGCGAAAACAGAGTTCTACAAATGCTGACTTGTTCATTTCATCATTTCACTAAAACAGTTCGGGGATTTGATCAAATCATTTACTTACATCAGGGAATTGACCGATGTTATTTTAACATCGTGCGTGAAGTGATCATCTCCCCTAGGGATTTGATGAAAGCCCTAATTTCATCATTTTCCTGCGACATATCCATTCTGTATCGATTCCTGTTTCCTGAAATTTCATGGAAAGTAATACGCATAAAATCTTAAATATCTGAATACAAAATATATTTAATTAAAAATTCCTTCAGTATATTTTTGCATTTTCAAATTATTTTTTATAAATATTATGCAATGTGATATAATAATAAATGCAAAACATAAGTTGTCTTACCTTTGAACCTCTTACTGAGAGCTGGGAAATATACTTCCCACACCCCAAAAATGATCTCAAAAATCGAAATAATTTTAAGTAATAAGCTAAATTTGAATTTTTTTATAAATCGAACTAAAACCCCCAAAATGTTTCTACAATACATCACTAGAAAAAGAAAATGGCCTTATAAAAGGTTAAGCAGACATTTTAATGTCATGCATAGGAACATCAAGCATTTTTAATATCTCTCTCTTCCAAACAAAACTGTATTAAATATTGCTATTATTTAAGCATGCAAAACAAGAAAGTCAAGCTAAGAAAACTAAAAGGATTCAACAATCCCATTATTCACACGGGCTGGTTCTAACAGGTCTCACCAAGATATTTTATAAGAAAACTGAAATTCGAGAATTCTGAGAGTAATTTGTGTGGTGGTTATCGTGCAATCTTATCAGTTACGCGGTAATTATTTGTGAGGTCAATGAACAAGGGATACAATTTTATATATTTCGATCTCGGATTCATTCACAAGGTTTCTTTTTACACTCTTTACTTTCCAGGAACCAATCATCCAGATAAATAGATGGTTTACTGTCGTTCAAATGTTTTGTGGCTCCTGAGATAAAAATGGTGAGTTTGTAATAGGAAATATTTTTGCTGTGTTTTTGGGGTCCCCCCCTCTTGGTTCCTGCATGATAGTTTATTACCATTTTATTAAAAATTAAAATTTCTGAATCATTTCCATTAAAAAAATTTTTTAAAGTTTTTCAATCTCCACGGATTTATATAAGATAAACTAAACGTTACCTGCCTGTTCCACTTATTATTTCATGATGTATGAATACAAAATGTTCATATACATTATTGATATTGTCACGAACTTTGTGTAATGAATCTTTAAAATAGTGTAAGTAATTTGTATATGGATGTGCTGTACGTTAATATTATTCTATGCTGTATTTATTTTTTATTAAAATTGTAATATTCTTAAGCAACGCCGATACTTACATTGTAATGGTGATTCAATGGAAACTTGGCGAAATCTTGGCGATAGATCCAAGCTGGCATCATTTTTGACGACCATGTTGGCAACCGTTTTGGCGACTTTGATGACCATATTGGCAACCCTTTTTGGAGAGTTCCCGACGCTATGGATTCTTATTGAAATTAGAGGAGAAATCTCTACTGATATCGCGATCTATGATGCATGTGGAGTTTTCTCGAAAGATGAGTGAGACTTATAAATAGGGTGTCACTCGCCAAAACTGAGTTAGTCTTGTTTTGACTATTGAAGAGTAGTATTGATTTGGTCGTGAAGAGTCGACCAGCGATTAGTTATTATTTCGGCTGTTGTGTAGGACGAGTGAGCGCTTGTAAATACAGAACCTGTTTATGTGCGGTCTCTTTTATGTGATTTTATTTTTGTGCGATCCTGTTTTTATGCGGTGTGAGAATTTCAATGGCTTTGGCGCCTTTGTAATGTTTTCTATCTATTTACCAGTAGAGTAACGGAGAATATTAGGCCTCCCCTCCCCCCTGAAAGTCAAGTTTTGCCTTTAATATTTTATAAGTTGATTAAATACGTATTTAGCGTTAGTCAGGCCTTGGGCCCCTAGAGTTCATCCCCCTTCCCCCCGTGATACGGGGTGTACGTTACGCCATTGAAATGTAGACACTTCAAGACGCTCTGTTCATTTGTTACAAACAGTCTCCCGACAATGCGCATTCAGTTGCTTTCTCTCAACGCTCCAGCAGCCCACGCTTGATTGAAGACGAAACTTTCAATGACCGTGACATTACCAATAATTTGATGGATTATGACGACGGACAAGAAGCCAGATTCTTTGAGAGCGAATGAAAATATACAATGATCCAGTTTTCCAACTAATTGGAAAAGCATTTTCTTAAAATGGATACCAGTTAAGAAAGGAGTATAAAATTCCAAAAAGGGCTTCAATCATGTATATCTGGTTTTCGTGACATTTACAAGTAACTGACCACCCGTCCCTCGTCACAAAAACTTATCTCTTACTTTATATTGCTAAAAAATGAATCAATTAAAATTGCATCTTCAAGTGACGAAAGCTATTTTGAATTTATTTATTGCAGGGTTTTGGATTGCGATGAGTAGCAATGAATTATGTATGTACATTTTGAAAACTTATCTGTATACACAATGAGAAACTATATGTTTTTAAAATGTTTCCATGAGTAATATTAAATTTTTTATTTTGTTATGGAAGAATCCTTACATAAATTTCGTAAATAATTGGCATATTTTACAAATGCAACTTTTCTGCGGTCCCTATCCACCGCCTAAAAAAAAGTTTTTTGTAGTGTTTCCACGAATTAGTTTGTTATATGTAAGAATTTATTAAATTTTCTGAATATTTTTTTTTTGTGCGTTTATTTTTATGCGGCCCCTATCTACCGCACAAAAACAGGTTCAACCGTTATCTTTAAACATACTTGTATTTTAGACACTAATAGTTGTGTCTGAGCGCTGAAGATGCGAAGGCTTTCTGAGATTTATTAAGCGAATTTGAGTACTATATCCTGTCTTTTAAGGATTTTTTTCGACAATAAATTTACATGGCTCCTGAAGAACTGACTTGCTCTTTGCGACTGATTTGCATAAAATCCTCAAACCCCGGATCCACGTAACAATATCTATGTCTTAGAATCAAGTTTTCGATTATATTGAAAAAATATTCGTTTAGCCCTTATAGCCCTCATTCGTATGGACCTTATTTGACAAGCATCTTCAGAGAGAGAATCATGGACATTTACGGAATTACGAAATAATCTGAAAGATAGCTCAAAAGATAAATTTACAGCTATTTTGCAAAATATTGAATATCATTCCTGGATATATTTAATTGTTTGAAGAGAGAAAAATCCACGTACTCTACTTTCCGCTTTTGCTTCTACATATCCAAGTAAAAAAATCTTTCTTCATATGACAAATATTTCGAGTCCGCAAAGAAATTGTTTAACAGCTGAATGTTCAAAATCGTGTCAAACTGGAAGCAGCAAATTATATCCCTGATGTGGCGATATGAAAGTAGAGCGGTGCAAGCAGTAGGTTCGCGCGTGTTAAAGTTTTTATTTAACTATTTAGTGAAGGGAAATACTTATATATTTCATATTGTCTATTTCTTATTTCAATAAATATGTTTAAAAATACATAATAAATGTAGAATTTTAACTTTTTTATTTTTGTTGAAGAAATAGTTATATTTTATGCCAGTGGCTCTCAAACTTTCAATACTTGCGACCCAATATTCAAACATAATTTTCACCGCGACCCCCTCCATACAATAACAATGTATTGAATTCAATAATACGATGCTTTGATGCTAAAAAACTACGATACAACTTTAACCTCTTAAGTGACACCAGCTTATATAAACGTTTCGTTCAGTCAAAACGTTATTTTCCCTCCGACGTATATATATATAAAGGGTGTTTTTTTTAGAGGTATAGAACTTTAAATTGCAATAAAACAACGATGTATTATTCAATTGACATGAATTTTTTTTATTCGAAACATAATATTATGGTATTACATTTTAAATATGATTTCTGGCATAGGACTGCCACGGCTGGCTCGGATGTAGTCCAATCTGGACGTCCAATTTTCGATGACTTTTTCCAACATTTGTGGCCGTATATCGGCAATAACACGGTGAATGTTGTCTTCCAAATGGTCAAGCGTTTCTGGCTTATCCGCATAGACCAATGACTTTACATAGCCCCACAGAAAATAGTCTAGCGGTGTTAAATCACAAGATCTTGGAAGCCATTTCACAGGTCCAAAACGTGAAATTAGGCGGTCACCAAACGTGTCTTTCAATAAATCGATTGTGGCACGAGCTGTGTGACATGTTGCGCCGTCTTGTTGGAACCACAGCTCCTGGACATCATGATTGTTCAATTCAGGAATGAAAAAGTTAGTAATCATGGCTCTATACCGATCACCATTGACTGTAACGTTGTGGCCTTCATCGTTTTTGAAGAAGGATTCCACCAGCCCATAAAGCGCACCAAACAGTCAATTTTTCTGGATGTAACGGTGTTTCGACATACACTTGTGGATTAGCTTCGCTCCAAATGCGGCAGCTTTGTTTGTTGACGTAGCCATTCAACCAGAAGTGCGCTTCATCGCTAAACAAAATTCGCTTATGAAAATCGACCATTATTTTCGAAATAAAATTGCACAATTTGAAAGCGTTGTTCAGGCGTGAGTCTATTCATGATGAATTGCCAAACCAAACTGAGAATACATCCCTAGACAGCTGTTAAATCGGTGGCCATCTTGGAAAGTAATGCCAACTTAAACTTCTATACCTGAAAAAAAAAACACTCTTTATATAGATGTCTTTCTGAAGTACGATCTTTTGTGTGCACTTCCAATATTTCGCAGGCTTTGGACAAGAATAAATGGACAGTGTTTGCGAAGGATGTTCTTATATTTCAGGGGATTTGCTTATTTTTATTCCCCTCCCCCAATACATCACATAAGCACGCCTACGTGGAAAACGGTGGCATTGGGGAGCGAATCGTATAACTTTTAATCGGCAGTTAAGGGATTCATTATAAACCGCACAAATTATCAAGATAAGTATTAATTTTTGTATAATTACCACAGCCATGGTGGTAATATTATTACTTATTCTTAACTTAGTATTGTTAAATTAATTATGTGAAATACATTATGTAGTACTGATACTTTTATAAGTGTATTATATCAGTGTAAATGTATACTCTATTTTTTCTTGTGCCAGAATGTATTTTTTGTTTGTTTACTTTTAGTAAATTAGTAATTTTTTAAAAAAATAATCTTTTGTTTTCGACTTTTCAATATGCTCGCGGCCCCCTTGTAGAGTTATCATGCCCCGAAGGGGGGCGCGCCCCACAGTTTGAGGAACGTTGTTTTATGCTGTTTATGTTAAGAAATATCGTTAAGTGATGTAATTGATTGAATATTAACGTCGCACTGTTCTGCTACACGAGGGCTTTTGGCGACGGACCACGTAATTTTGAACCATGGTCAAGTGACGTGGACGACACTTGAGCTGGCACCCCCCTCTCCTAACTACCACACCACACCCACGGGAGGACGTTTCAGCTCTCGACAGATTTAACGTGCATCGCTGCCCTACACGGCGACTCTTTAGTGGTACTGGGCTCGAACTCGTGACAAGGCAAGCCACGGTCCGATACCTATACCACTTGGCAATCGCGGCCACCGTTAAGTGATGTAAAATTAATACATGATAAAACTGTAATTATCTAGATTATTGACTTCTATTCTTCAGCTTCACATGCATTATCACCGCAATCGAATTGTTTAAAAAATATCCTGCGGTGTGACATGCTGAATCATATTGGTAGATTGGTTTGACACACCCCACAGCTAAAAGGTTGTCAGCCCCTGGTTTAGTCATTTAACTTGTCGGGTCCTTTTGTATGTATAAAGAATTGAATAATTAATAATTTTAAAGAAAAATTTTATATTTCAGTGATAACAAATTATTTTCAATAAGAATAGCAACAAAGACAAAACTATAAACTCTTTACGCGATTAATCTGTTCGAATAACAGCATGGCGTCGTTGGAAATTATTTGTTGGTATTTTTGACACGCAGGGAATGAATGTTAATTTGTGAAATTCATATTTTTATTTTCATTAAAAGTTGAGGAGAAATATTTTCTTTTTATATAATTATTTTTGTGATTACTATTATTTTAATAAAAGTTAATTTTTTCAAACAAACAGCTAAATTGTTAATATATATAAGCAACATGTTATTGTACTTTATATCTACCGATAAAGTACACAAAAATAAATTATGCCATTAAAATATAAAGAATAGTAGATTGATAAAAAACATTTAAAAATAGATCTCAGCAAATGTAAAACCTGATACATAATCAATTGATTTTATTACTATTAAAAAATTATACATTTAAAAAACAAAAAAATAATTCAGACACTAAGTTTTACTCATGGAAGGGGAGAAGTATATTTATTTCTATATTTTCATAATTATAAGAATTCACAAAGTGTGAGGAATGTTTTACTAATATGTTTAAAATATACACTAATAATTCAAGACATATATATTTAATAATTACATTTAACCGAAGGGATTTTCACTGTTGCCGCTAACAAAAATCTGACATTTCTTATGTAAATGCCAAAGGTACAAACCGACTTAATATTTTTTCTTAAAAGAAATATTTATCTTCATCTAAAGAAAAATAAATTAGATTTCTGTTGCTCCTTTTTTAAATTTCGCGTAAAATCTTTAAATAATTTAATTAAAAAATATTGTTTAAAAACATGTTGTGAAAGAGAAAAAGAATGTTTTTTTTTCAAAAAATAGATTCTTTTGGGGTGGGGGAGATTTTTACGAATACACTGCAATAAAACACACCGCATAGTTTTTTTACCCAACTTTTTCCCCTTGCTGCTCAAATTTTTACCCAAGAGCCTCAGTAATACAACCAAATGAAGGAACAGAGCTGCCCTCTATCGCATTCCTTATATACTATATTTCTGCTATAAATAACCTTTTGGTTAAAGCGTTGGAATCAGCAGAAAGAAGAACGTGGCGAGAAGTGTGACTTTCTCTCTTGTAATTATATTTTGCGAAATTACTTACAAATTGTTTCTTTGTATGTTTGCGAGTCTAAACTACCGTGGTAGTAAGTTTTGTACCATATTTGACAGTAAAACATTCTTTATTATTTGATTGTTCTTTTTATTGCATGATTTTATAACTCTTGGGAAAAAAAGATTTTTGGAAGTTTCAATTAAACCACTCAAAATTTTGAAGAAATATTTCGTATAACCTCTTTCACAGTTTTTATTTTACTTCTTTAATTTATGTGGTCATCAAATTAATGAAACACCTTTTATTTCATTTATAGAAAATAGAAATATTTGTTTTTTTGTTGTTGTTCGTGAAATATATCATGTTCTTATGTTGTTCCTAATGTGCATCGGATGTAGGCGCAAAAATAAACAGCTAGGCACCGATGGGATTCGAACCCATGATCTCCTGTTTACTAGACAGGCGCTTTAACCAACTAAGCCACGGCGCCGAGCACACACCCGGATTTCATATATAAATTTAAAACTTCTCATATATTTGATGGATATGTTTTTTCATTATTTAATCTTTTAATAAAATAATTGATATATGTGAGGACAACAAAAGGTGCGAAAAAAGTTTTGCGACCATATTTTATTGATTCTTTTAATCTTGACATGTTGATTACATTCTACCATTCTCTTTCTACGTGCCATTATAGTAATATGTGTGGATCCAAATTCATACATTTAAAAAAATATAATTTTGCTCTTTAAAGGAAGAAAACAAAATGAGTTTTCTGAGTATATCATTTAAGTGAAGAATTATCGTGAAGTCAAATAAGTAATTAAATTTAAAAAATATATTTATTGCTGAAAGAATTTAAAATAAATTTGACAATTACTAATACAGATAATAGACCATTAGCAAATCATCGTCAGTGGCGCACACAAAAGGGGGGGATGTCCGGACCCCCCCTAAGCCCTCGACTTTTTTCCGATTGATTATAATTCTAAGTATATAGTACGTAAAATTTAATTAAGTATTTGTTATTAATGATTAGTTTTATTAACTAATGCTAATTATTTGTTCAATAATTAGTTTTTTATTGTGTTTTGTTCCTGAAAATCGACAAAATCAAAGGGATCATGATATAAGAATGGTGAACTTTCGACCCCAGACCCCCTTTGAGAAAATTCCTGTGTGCACTACTGATCATCGTTATGTATTTTAAAAAATTATTCCATCTATTGATAAAATATATACTTAATTTAAATAAATAATAAATTTTAAAAAGTAAGTCTTATCAAAGTATGAGAATAGCGCATTAAAACTTCGATCTTCTTTCGAGGATAAAATAACTCTGATTATAAATATTTCATTTTTTTTTCAGAAAATTTAAGCTTTTTCAACAAATTATTAATTTTTTTTGAGTGTGAACAAGCAATAATCTTATTTCAAAATTTAATCCTAATATATCCAAATATCCTGTATATTAATCCAAGTTCTCAGTTTCGGCAAAGTTGAATATGTATGAATTATTTTAATTATTTTGAATTTAATAGCTAAAAAACGCCTAAAATTCAGAAAAGAATATATTCGAAATGGAATTTTTGTATTGAAGTTTTTTTAAAGTCTTATATGAAGGACAACAAAAACGTGTACAAAAGAGAAAAAAATCTAAAACAATTTTAAAAGATTCATTTAATTTATAATAATAATTTTAATACTTTGTGGAATCAGAATAATTATTGTGATTACGATTTTAAATTTACCATATGCCATTATTACAAGAGATAATATTCACGTTGTATAAAAATTAATGAATAATATGTTGGCTGTGCTTGTATAATTTTGCATATAATTTGTGTAACCTTTCAAGTTTTTTTTTTTTTTTTTTTTTTTTTTACGAAAAATAACATGAAATTTAAAATTAATTTTTAAAAATCAATAGAGTTTCACAGAAAAAAAGAAACGTAGATAATTTTGTATGAAATTCTAAAATTTTTAATAGGAAAAATAATTCTGAGCTTTTTAATAAATATATTTTAAAATGAACTCTTTGGGGGGAATTAATAAAAATCTTTCACTTAATAAATATTTTAAACTATTTGAAACGTTTGCTTGAATTTTGTAAAAAATTACAAAATTACTGAATCATATAGAATACACAGAATTATAAGAAATATATAGAACTGAACGAAGCAATGAAAATAAAAGTAAAATGTGAACTGGATTTCTCTCTCTCTCTCTCTCTTTTTGCCATTAATAATTGGCAGAACTATAACAGCATATTTTACTCACAAAGCTTATAAATGGGTATTCATCTATGAAGCTTTTATTTAAAAATATCAAAGTTGATGATAAATTTATTATACCCAAGAAGTGCCACTGAATTAGGGATAGCAAGGGCTATGCAAATTGTGTAACGCTGCGCATCATTTATGTGCGAGTGAGGGCATTGTGGTAACTTCATATATAGCGCGTGCTGTGGTTGTTCTGAATTAGTTGTTGGAATTGACAGTATGGGTAAAGTGCCTGATTAAGACGCCTTCGATCACGGACAAATCATAGGTGTACGACGCATGATCAATTCAATTTCCGAAATCGTCAGACAGCTAGGATTTTCAAGGTCGACAGTTGCAAGAGTATACCAAGAATTCATTGATGGCGGACAAAAAACTAGCGATCGGGGGAACTGCAAAAGGACAATTCGCCTTCATAGTGTGTGTTGAGAGACGGCTGATGTGTATAGTACGTAGCCAACGAAGCCAAACATTTGTTCAAATTACCGCCCAGTTGAATGACGGTACCAGTCATACAGTCAATAAACGGACTGTCCAACGCTCGCTTCACAGTATGGGTCTTTGGATCTGTCGACCTACAAGAGGACCATTGCTCAATGCTAGACATTGAACTGTACATCTTGCCTGGGCAAGAGAACACTGAGACTGGAGTGCAGAGGACTGGAAACGAGTAGTATGGAGTGATGAGTCTCGGTTTTGACTACTTAACTCCGACAAGAAGCCAAGAATATGGCATCAGGCTCGTGAAGCCATGAATCCCGCATGCCAGGTTGGAACTGCACAAGGGCATGGTGGCTCAATTATGATCTGGGGTGTTTTTTCGTGGTACTGTTTGGGATCTCTGGTGCGTATACCAACCTCCCTCAATGCAAATGGCTATTGGATGATCCCCTCCAACCGTTTATGCTGCTTTGTTATACGCAAGGTAATGGAGGTTTCCAGCAAGACAACTGTACCTCTCACAATTCCCAGTTGGCTACTGGCTGGTTCTATGAGCATTCCTCTGACTTTTCTGTCATAAATTGGCCATCTAGAAGACCAGACTTAAACCCTATTCGAATATTTGGTAAGTTTCCAGGAAGTTGTTGAATAGGCCTCGTCGTGAGGCAGCTAGGGGATGCCCAACTCATTACTAGGAAGGTATTACTAATTCAGTGACATTTCAGAGTATAATGTTTTATTCACTGTATTAAAACACAAGGAACGACTTTTGTCTATAAATTGACTATCCCCCCTCTGATTACTTTTTGTTGACTAATCTCAAGTCCCTGGTTTACAAAGATCACTCCAAGACCCTAGAAGACCTATGGGCAGAAACTGACAATACATGTAGTGTGTTTTATTGCATTTTCAAAACAGGAAGTTCCCACGCCCCATCCTATATAAGTCTAATAATCATGTCGTGATGCATGACATTTTGTGCGTATATCTACTAAGTAGAGTTTTTTTTAATATTTAAGAAAAAGAAATGGATAATTAGGGAAAAACACAATAAGTATGAACTGCTTTTCATATAATTCCTACTTTTAGGTGCTGTAACGTTTTTCCGTCACACAGCTGAAAAGTCGGCTTCTTTTTGTGGATAGGATAACCGTGTTCCTATGCACACATGCACCCTTAAAACATCGCACCGGCAACCTTTGACACCGTGAGAACCCCTTCCCTACTCCACACACGAGCCGGATGTACCTCGAGGATAAAGAGGCCACTATCGTCCGAGACCCTAGAGAGGGCAGAGAGAAGTCCGTTGGGCAACTTTGAGCAAAACAAATGTAATCTCCTCCCTCACAAACAGAATTTGGACTCTAATGAACTAACCAATCATTTTAATAACTTCAACGTATATATTGTAATTAAGAGCTGTAACGTAAATAAACCAAATATTTAAGTTAATGAATATGACGCTACCATTATTTTTCTCAAACACCACAGTGCCCATCAAATGCAAAAAAAAATCCCTCCTTCCCCACTTCCTTACAGTCGCATGCAAACGCTTTCAAAAGTATCTTAAATAAAACAATGCTTATATGTTAGCATAAATTGCATTCCTTAATTTGTTTTGAAGTAGTTGCATATTTTTATAAGAAAAAGTATAAGATTAAAGTATAAGATAAGATATTTTTATAAGAATCTTACACATTCCCGAACCATTTAAATCAAGTTAGATTAATTGCAGAATGAAAAAAAATTAAATCGGAGATACAAGTACATATTATCGATTGGAATGCATTGCTGTAAACTGCAGTAAAATCATTAAAAATAATGTTTAAAAAGGCGGGATAGAGTTATACTAAGGGGTTCATCGCTTAGTAAGTTTTGCAATCTTCACAGATATTTCGAAAAAAATATTTTGAGAAGGAGTATCTGCTAAGGTTTCTACACGAACGATTCATTTTTCTCCTTGGTTTTCTAATAATCCGTTGTGATGATGTTGATGCCGTATCCATGACGGGACTAAATCAGACAGTACTATGAACGCAAATGACTGTTCTGGGAATCTATTCAATATTATCCCCATAGAGGTTCATTAACGAAAACAGGACCCCTATTTCTTGTAGAGCAGCAAGAATAGTTGGACTGTCAAAAATATGAGCAGGTGTTAGGTCTATATCTAAATAGTTATCTCATAATTCCTATAAGATTTTCTACCATCCCTATCAAACTTCATACCTCTGTGCTGACCTGTTCTTAGAAACTAGCAATATTCTTACTTACAAGGCGGTCTACACATATATTACAGATTTGATGCTTTACGGGAATTGACTTCTCTCTCTCAATTTGAAATTTGTGACAACATTTGCGTCTTATAAAATAACGTTGAAAAACTAGTCCTTATTGAGATTTCTAGCTTCTTTCGCCAGTTTATCTGCATTTTCACTGCCTGGAGTGTCAAAATGAGTAGATAGCCATTGGAGGAAACAGAGTTTATCTAACTCCTGTAATCTAAACAGGCGAGAGAAAATCTGTTTAGTAATCCATGAACCTCCATTTAGAATTGCCTGGAGGGCTGCTTTTGAGTCACAGAAAATGACGAGACCTTTAGCCTGTTCTAGAATAGGAAGAATCTCGTATAGATCAAGAGCCTCAATTATCCTCCAATGATCACAGGTGGAGCAAAAGGCAATGGCACCAGCACCGATTATTCGTTGGTAGTTTGCATCACTTAGAGTGGTCATAAATACCCACGAGCCTCCATGTAAGAATGTTTCATCAGTAAAATCTTCTGTATGGGTAAACAAAAAAATAATCTTTTGTATATTTATCAATAGTTTTGTGCCCTTTTGCCATGATGATACTAGTAGGTTCACTCTTAGTACATGGCTCTAATAAACTTGTTACAATTGTGGTGTTCTTAGGAAGCCTTTCTTAGAAAAGAGGTTCCTGATAAAAATAGAAAATTTGTTGTGTTTAAAGCCAAGGGATATTCTAATTTCACTATCAAATTGCATTGAAGAAAATCTTTTAATCTTATGTTACTATTATAATTTTCAAAGGTTCTCCTAGCAATATGTGTTGGTATAAGACTTTTAGCCCTGTTTGTGAATTTGATAATCCGTAATGAATAGAACGATAGACTCCCCGATTTCCAATCCCACGATTTAGTCTTGAATAATTCCTAGGCTTTTGAAGTGAGAATTGAATTAAAAATTAGATTAAGGGGTTTCACATTATAGAGACATTCAAATATGTAAAAATTTTGGTGTTTTACAATTCATATTTCAAAATGCTTCGTAATGTGTCTTCAGTTATTTTCTCAGTTCCCCTCCACACCAAATGATATATAAATTATATATCATTTGTCGTGAAAAAATTTTTAAATTGTTGAGTTGAGAGTTTATTATTGTCAGTAATTTGACACTGTGCATTCAAAATGGATTGATAAATTTTAAGCGCCCATAACAGAAAAACACAGCAGTAGATTTTTACAAAATTTTAAGTTTATGCTTGTGCCGAAAATTATTTACGATATATGTAACTGGTGCAATTCGACTTTTTAAGAAAAAAGAAAAGAAAACATCTCTATTTTGTACAGATAATCAGCTTGTTTAAAACGGAAAACAAGTCTCATCATCGAAAGTTTAGAATTAAGGACTTTGACATAATAAATTTATCGACCATGCGTATTGATTGGGGTATGATATGAGAACGGTAGACTTTCACACACCCTCTGTTGAAAAACTCTTGTATGCGCCAATTCCCAGTGTCGTAGGTGTGGTGAGGTATGAAAAGGTCTATAATATTTTAATAATAAAAACGGAATATATACTTATTTGCAGAACTAAAAAAAACTAACAATTTTAAAGCCGCGTATAAAGCAAAAAACGCAAGATACAAGCATAATAACAGCCACAAACAAAATGAGATTCAACGATGCATTTATTATCAAATAATTCAAAAAACTAACTTAAGATAAAAATGATTTATTTCTTGTTGTTATAGTCAGTAGAAAACTTAGTCTGCATGCTTCAGTCAATTTTGAATATTTCCGTATATAATTACTAGCTACTAAAATCTTCAGGCGGTCCCCCCAAAATGTCTTGGTAGTCCACCGGTCGATCGCGATCGACTTAATGCCCACCCCGGCTTTAAACTCTATTACACACGCTTGCAACAAAATTTAAACCTCTTTAAGAATCGGAATAAATCTCTTGCAAATCTTCGTCTTCTTGGAATGAATTTTAAAATTAATTTCTCATCGAGAAATATGCTTGATGAATAAATTAGCCCAAAAAGTATGATATTAAAATAGTCATTTAGATTCCTTGCATTCGTCATGCAAACTGTTTTTAACGTACATAACTAAAAATAGACAGATTAAAAAGCAATTGAATAAATTAAATCACAGTACCTATTCGTACTATAAAAGTTCTGATACAAATATAAATAAATCAAAATTGAAAAAACTTTGTAACCAAATTTAAAACTAAATGTTCTTAAAGATATATTTTACCTTTATACTTAGTTAGCATTTTGCACCTTTTATTTAAAATGATCACCTTTTGACTTTATACGGGTTTAAGGTATCCGATTACGTTCGGAACCGTGATTTTAAAAAAGCACACATAAATGGATAATTGTCATGATATTTAGTGTTACTTAGATTAGAATACATGTATAAAATTGTTTTAAGGACATTTTGATAAAAAAAATTATTCAAATACAATATTTTGGCAAAAAATTAACTTAGAATAATCTTTTCTCAAAATGTTCTTTTATAAAAAATGCTTCTAAAAAAGTATTTTGCTTATATAAAGTAAAGACTTCTCCAGAGAGTCTGAACTAGGATTTTTGAAAAATTCACATTATTTTCAGAGTTACCACCAATGGAAATGATTATCGGCGTTTTTTCCTTAAAATTGCTACCCTCTGTTATCGTAAAACATGAATAAACCCACTTCCAAATTATATATTTCAAAAATTCTAGTCGAGCCTCTGTAGAGAGGTCTGAGCTATATACTGGCAAAATATTGTAATAGAAGCATTTTTCACAAAAGGAGAATACTTTGAAAATTGTTTATTCTATGTTCATTTTTTGTCAAAATATTGTACTTAAATAATTTTTTATTGTAATAATATTCTTAAAACAATTTTATATACGTTTCCTTATCTAAGTGACACTAAATACAATTTTATCCATTTATACGCTTTTGCAGAATCAAGGTTTGGAACGTAGTCGGATACCTACCTGAAAGTCTCATTTGTCAATCATCCATCAATGCATGCTCTACTTCCATGCGAATTTCCAACACTGCTTTTCTTAAGAAACACTCAGACTCTACAAACTTAGATGTTTTTGTGTGGCATATCTTTATCTCCTGTACTGACCTCAATTTATAATAGAGTTGAGTTAAATCCGGATCCCTGGAAGGATAATATTTGTGTTCTTTGAAGTCGGGTACATTCTTTTGCAACGACCTTTGGGTCGTCTTCGACTTATGAGCAGGAGCACAGACCTGTTGAAATGTCCAGTCGTTTTTATTGAACAGATTTACATGCAGAGGCATCACTATTTGTTCTAAGATAAAGTTTTCATAAACTTTTGCTGTAGTTTTCACTATTTTCTTGCAAAAATTAATCTCTGAGATACGCATCATAGCTGACATCACACCAAACCTGTACGGAAGCCGGATAATGAACCTTCTTCACGTATTTTTTCTCTTTGGATTTATGGGTTCTTTTTGAGTATATACTGACATAGGGACGTCTTAAGATTATTCTTAAGATTTTTTGAGGCCCTAGGCCTCTATGCAAAAATATGCCTTACCTGAAATCTTTAAAAATAGACAATATTTTGCATGCATTGTCAAATACTTGTTTAACCGGTAATTTGAAACAAATAAATATGCACGATTCACAATCTCAAAAACCTAGGCACAAACCCGCTCGATCGATGGTCACATTTCGACTCAATGAGTTGAATGATTGTTTATGGTATTAGGCCTAAGCCTCGACATGGACAACAGTTATCACATAATAATACAGTATTACCACTTTTGCCAGTTGACATGCAGTTTGGAAGTGACTGCTTTTCACTGAATATGTACGGAAATAATATTTGATCATTAAAATTATCCGGATCATGATCTTATTCAGACAGAGTCGAGATCGAAACGAGGCCTCCACAGGGAGCGAGGCTCTGGGCCCGGGCCTTAAGACGTCCTTGTGCGGACATTCAAAAGGTTGAAAGATCCTTTAAGGTATCCGACTACGTTCGGAACCGTGATTTTCAACAGCGCATAAATGGATAAATTTCTTGATATTTAGTGTCACTTAGATTATAATATATGCATAAAATTGTTTTAAGGACATTTTGACAAAAAAAATTTATTTAAATACAATATTTCGGCAATAAATTAAGTTAGAATAATCTTTTTTCCAAATGTTCTCCTTTTGTGAAAAATGCTTTTATTAGAATAATATTTTGCCTTTATATAGCTCAGACCTCTGTTCAGAGGCTTAACTAGAATTTTTGAAATGTATTTATTACTTAGAAGTGGGTTTATTTATATTTTACGACAACAGAGGGGAGCAATTTTAAGAAAAAAACGCGAATAATTATTTCAATTGGTGGTAACTCTGAAAATAATGTGATTTTTTAAAAAAAATTCTAGTTGAGCCTCTGTAGAGAGATTTGAGCTATATACGGATAAAATATTTTTATAATAGAACCATTTTTCACAAAAGGAGAACATTTGGAAAAAAAATAATCTAAGTTAATTTTTTGCAAAAATATTATATTTAAATAAATTTGCTTTGTAAAAATGTCCTTAAAACTATTTTATGCATGTATTCTAATCTGAGTGACACTAAATATCATGAAAATTATCCATTCATGCGTTTTTTTTAAAATAACGGTTCCGAACGTAGTCGGATACCTTAGCGTCAAAAATTTTCTCTTCGGCAAACAGAATGCCATTATGAGCGTGCCGAAGTAACTGTGCTTTTACTTTAAGGTACCTCTGGCGGTTTAATTTCTTTGTAAGAAAATGACTAGTTATATTTATCGATAAACTCTCAGTCTTAGGACTTCGTTTACTGTGTGACACATTGTTCTTTTTGACACGTTTAGTTGTTTAGCCAGAAAAGTCTTTCGACGAATGCTCTCCCTAATAACTTTGACGGGAGCGTGTATTCTCACCGAGTGTGGACGACGACTTCTAGTAAATCTGAAATTCTCTTTTGGTCTCAGAAGTATAGGGTGAGGTGTGGAAACTTCCTGTTTTGAAAACGCAATAAAACACACTACATGTTTCATTCGACTTTATTGTTATTTTCAGCCTACTACAAAACATTGGAACTTTGAATTTACACAGTTTTAAACACAATGTCTGTTAAGTGTCGCCCTCCATTATCAATACACTGATGCAGAAGGTTTCGAAAACTTTGAGCCACCTTTTCAAGCATTTCGACCGGGATATTGTCAATTTCGGCTCAGATGTTGTTCCGTAAGTCTTTCAGGATCTTGAGTGATCTTTAGATATATAAATCAGGTACTTAAGAAAAACCCAGCAGGAGAGAGGATAAATCAAGTGAGCTCGCATGCCAGTTTACGCCATCTTGCAGAGAAATCAGTTATTCTGGGAAGACTACTCTTAAAACACCAACCGAAACCCTGGAGGTGTGGGCAGTGGCCCTATCTTATTACACTCACACGTTGTCAAGATCCCTTTCTTGGAGAGCGGGTAAGAAGAATTGTTGGATTATTGTCACATAACCGGTCTGAAATGACACACGCACTTCTTCCACATTTTCAGGTGTTCTAACGGTCTTTGGATGTACTTTCCATTCTGTGGAGACATTCACGTTGCTTGGACGGCATCCATCCACATTAAAACAAATTTCTGATCGGGAACCTCGTGGAGGAGTATCGAAGTGACGACGAAAGACATATTGCACTGCAACCACCGACCAATCGTTCGAGAAATTCGCCTCCAAGGCAAAAGCGTCCTGCTACCTCGACCACAACATGCTTAAGACTACGATGGGAGGAAACACAAATATCCCACTTTACCCTTTCTACTGACCCCCCCCACACACACACACTACGAAAATCACTGCAACTTGTTCAAAGCAGGAAGTTCCTTCCGACTCAAAGCATAAAAACTTCTCACTATCGCTCCACATCTACATATCGGATAAGAGATGGAGCCATATGCCCAATTACAGCACACACATACACACCGTAGGAAGCTACTGCACTCTACCCTGTATTTTGATAATTCAATGACTTTTTGATGTCTAAATGTTTAAGAGCCTTAACAATATCCAACGGGCTGTTCTTTTTTTGATGCAGCGAAATATCTACTGCACGCTTCTGTTCAAAGCGTTAACGTTGTAACTGACTTAGAGCAACATTTGAGAAGGACAACAATTTTTTGAAAAGTAATTGCAGATGATGTCTACCGACGAAATTTAAAATCGCCCGCTGCGATTAAGTCACAGTAGACGATCCCAAAGTTTTGTATCAGAACTTATGGCACACGACTAGGTTATTATTCAGAAAATTTGTTAATAATTTTTTAATTGCAATAGAGAGAGAACATCCTTTTTTTGCTAAAAATATGGAACAAGTTATAAGAAATTTTTTATGGTTTTTGTTATTTTTTCGAGTCATTGTTCAGTAAGTTATTGATATAAGTTTTCAAGGGAACAGGGCATGTAAGTTTAGTTTAGAAGACTGTTCCATTACTAAAATTTAGCTAAAGGTTCAAACGATTTTTAAAAAATATCAATGAACTGAGTGACGTGTTTTTGCCCTCATTGTGTTAAGAATTATTCACACAGAAATTGAGTTCTTTTTGGAGAGAATTTGTTCCAATCAGAGAAGCAGTCAGCATTTAAAAAAAAACTATGCTTCTCGACATTCAGATACATTCTACTAAAGTAGAGGAAGAAAAATTTTAAGACTCAAATATAAAAGAAGAAAAATTAGCTATCAAAATCGGAAAGCAATAAGGTACTAAACTTTTTTTTTGTGTATGTTTTTCAATGTTCAAACAATATTTAGAAATGTTTTTAAATATCAGTATAGAAAAATACAATTATAAAAAAACCCTTCTTTATATTTTGCTCTTTCGGATGTTTTTTAACGCATTTAAGTAATAATTATTACTCATTAAAAAAAAATTTTATGTTAATCTTTGGTGTTTAAAAAACAAAAAGAATTATTAGAAATGTCTGCGGTTATCTGAAATTTGAATGTTATTCAAAAAAGAATTTTGTTTTGAGATTAACGTTTCTTTTTTATTTATTTATTTTTAATGGGGCTGTGGATTGGTGTTTTACCATTGCAGTCCTAGTGCATTTTTCGGGAGCTGGTATCTCTTTTTAGTGCGGCCCCACATAGGTGGAAACCAATCGCCGCAGGTAATTTTGACGCCCAGTTTCCTCTCCAGAGAGAGGCCCTTGATCCCTATCGATGCGAAACCAAACTTAAGAATTTAATTTTGTCGAGACCACACAAACCAAACCGGTACTCGAGGGATCTTTTACATGTTACATAATCCTACGACATGGAAGCTGTCGATTTTTCACACATGAAAAGCCACTAACTTGGGCTGGAGTCGAATCCTCAAACTTGGACGAACAAGGCCAGTGACAAACCAACTACGCCACCCAGCCGGCGTGATTAATGTATAAATCTTAGAAAATATGCACAGAATTTATTTTATTTAACCTAGTAATCAAATTTATTAAGAAATGAAACAAAAAATTACCAAAAAAGGACTTAACCCAGCGTTTCTCAAACTGTGGGACGCGCCCCCCCCCCTCTAAGGGGCGAGCATATTGAAAAGTCGAAAACAAAAGATTATGTAAGATTATTAATTTGTATGGAAAGAGAGAGAGTAAACAAACCAAATACATTCTGACATGATACAAAATAAAATACGCACTTACACTCATCTAATACAGTTATAAATGTATCAGTACTGCCCAATGTATTTTATAATTAATTTTGCTATTTCTAACTAAGTTAAGAACAAGTTTAAAAATTACCAGAAACCTTATGAGCTTGTCATATAAAAATTATATCCAAAAATGAATATTTATCTTGATCATTAGTACGGTTTATAGATAATTCCTTAATTGTCGATAAAAAGATGCGCGATTCGCTCCCTTTTGCCACCGTTTTCCACTTAGGCACACGTATGCGATGTATTGGGGGGAATAAAAATAAGCAAATCCTCGGAAATAAGTAAATCCTTCGCAAACACCGTCAAGGTTCTTTTATTGCATTCCAAAGCCTTCGGAAGCATTTTAAGTATATCAGTGCACAGATAAGACCGTACTTCTGACAGACGTATATATACGTCTGGTGAAATTACCGCTTCTGTTAAGTGGGACGTTTATATACGTCGGTGGCACTTAAATGTTATAGCTTTTGCGTCAAAGTATATTATTACTGAATTCAAACATTGTTATTCTATGAAGGGGGGCGCGATGAAAATTATTACTGAATATTTGGTCGCAAATAGTGAAAGTTTGAGAAGCACTGCCTTAACCTGTTCAGGACCAGGCGATTTTTTCCAGTTAAGCCTACTTCCTTTAAAAGTTCATAAAAAATCATTACTGTGGTGGTGGTGGTGGGGAGTTTTGGAAATGGTTGCAGATTCAGTGATTCCCCCTTTATCTTTCAAGAACGTTAAAATGTCAAATCTTATAAGTAGAACAACTAAACCAGCCTTATCTTTGAAAGACCTCTGTTAGAGTGGAAGGAAGTATTATCGAAACAAAAGTATAGTGAAAACTATGTTCTGTAAACTCTACAATTT
This sequence comes from Trichonephila clavipes, assembly GCA_019973935.1. Taxonomy (NCBI): domain Eukaryota; kingdom Metazoa; phylum Arthropoda; class Arachnida; order Araneae; family Nephilidae; genus Trichonephila; species Trichonephila clavipes. The sequence goes on along the minus strand of BMAU01020281.1, from coordinate 885,270 downwards.
CCTGTTATGTACTTAATTTCCATAATAGTAGTAGAATGCTGAAGAGCACGTGCCCACTGCCTGTGTTCCGCGTTTTGACATCCTCACCAACCTTGTTTTGTTTACCTTGGAAGGCGCCTGATTGTCCAGGGAGTTCCTGGACAGTGAAAGAGAAAGGAGGGGAAAAAGAAAAGCTGAATGAATGGATTAATGAAACAAGTAGCGTAAATTTACCAAATAAGAGAGAAATTATTCTTTTTTTTCTCGCGGACTCACTGTGTCAACAACGGAGGTGATGTGTTGAATAAAGGGGAGAGGTGGTGTGATAATTGCTTCGAATCACGTGATCGTCCGGTCACTTCTGTGAGCGATGTTCAGGTGAACAAGCCGTGGACCTGTTCTAGGTCAATCGAATTAGAAAGACAATTTGTCTAGGAATTGATTGAAACTTTATTTTAATGCGGAAAGAAAACTCCCGTAGTTTTTGTCCATTATAATATATTACATTAGGATGGATCGAATTTTTTTCCCAGAGTTTCTGAGCTTACCTATGCGGAAAAGATGTTCTCTGGTTTACAGATAAAGGGGAAATAATAATAATAATAATTTTATTTTTGTTACGTACTGCCATTAAGGAAAGGAAGTTTAGATATTTGAGCTATTTTTTGGAAAAGTCAAAGCAATTAATTAAAGACATTTATTACTTTGAACATTTATTGCGATGAGAGGACGTATACTAAATATTTAGATAGAAGAAAAGCAAGTACATTGTACTATTCACTACTCAGTTCTCATTTATCGATAATCATCGTGTTTGGTTATATATCATGTAAAAAAAATTACTTTGAGTCTGTAGCGGATATCTACATTAACAGCCTCCGGACAGAGGTAATCCCTTTTGTCTAGTGGTCATGTTACTTGGCTTCGGATCCATAAGTCGCGGTTTCTGTCCTCCGGATTTGCGCAACCTCATTAGTGACTTTGACTGAATAAAGAAAAAGGTAATCTTTCTTATCTGTTGTGGCACCATTTATCCGCAAAAGAACAATCAAAGTCGTCAGACTCACTTGACGCAACAACTCTCACGCTATACACGCTCGCCATAAAAATATATCGTTCGTTCACCTATTCCACAGACTCGCTGGTGGGGGGTACTGTAGAGGATATCTACATAAGCCAGTAACAGCCTTCGGGCAGAGGTAATCTCTTTTTTCTAGTTGTCATGTTGCTGGGCATCGGATCCTTAGCTCGCGGGTTCTGCCCTCGGGATTTGCACTACCTCAAGTCTAAATTCCTTTAACCAAAATGAAGCTTTTCCATTTTTTCGATAATTCAATCCCTTTGTGGCAATATGAAATTTTGAAATTATTTTTAACCAAATCTCTATACCTTTGGACAGTAGTTCCTAACCGGTTTTACACCTAAGAACACCGGTATCGGTCCGTGGATCAAATGGTACCGGGCTGCCCTAGGAACTCTAAATTATTTCTGTTTTATTTACAGTGGTGTACAGTAATATACCGAACTTTCGTGATAGGTGGAACTGAGTGATAACCATGTAAGTCAAATTCTCGTAAGCCGGTAGGTATGACTTCGCACATAAATACATATAAATTATTTTTGTTTACAGCCGGTGACGAAAGAAAATATTAATTTAGAGAAAAAAAATGTTTAATAAAATAGATAACACACACACACACAAATACAAAATCTCAAATTGCAGTTATTTTGAAGAAAAATAATTGCATAAAAACTGCATTTAAATAACTTAAAATTCATAAAATCTAACAAAGTAGTAGAAATCAAAGAGTAGTAAAAAAAAGAAATTTCTCACAAAATTTCCTCGTAGCATGCAAACATTCCATAATTCGATTGAACTGAACTGGGTTCACAGACTCAAGTTCATCAATGTCTTGCTCTTGCTCATGCATTTCTATGAGCTCATCAGTTGTCAGCTCCTGATTTTGGAAATTCAGCAATTCTTAAGCGTCTTCTCTGTCCTCTTCTAGATTTATTTGCCTGCCATGATCGACAACTTCTTCAATCAGATTACCAATTTCCCCATTTTTTTCTCAAACAAATGAGGAATCGATGAGATTTGAAAATCGAATAACTCCGGGTTCGCTTAAGTCGGGGTACTGTAAGTTGATGTATTGTAAGTAGTTGATGTTGATGTATTACTGTTGATGTGTTATTGTATTTGTCTCGACTTTGTATGACTTTCCATGGAAATCACTTTAAATTCCATGTTAAATCACTTATATATATATATATATATATATATATATATATATATATATATATATATATATATATATATATATAGTGTAACTGTGTTTTCTTCTGAAGGCTTATTTGAATACAATCAAATTATAATTAAGAAATCAAAGCAATCTAAAATGTAAACATTCAACGTCCAACTCTCAAATGACAGTGGTAAAATGATCAAACATTGACCGCTGAGAAGCACCACCTTAGAACATCTTTTCCGCACACACATGAATGGTTCTGAATAATAATTTTTTTTCTCCAATAACCACAATCCAATCTAATATGCATAATTTTGAGAAATAAAATATATTTTATTTTGTGTTTAATTCGGTCCTGATACACTGTATATTCAATAGATTCTCTTTAATTACGTTCAACGTAGTTAAAGTCCAGTATAGTAGTCGCCCATCCGGTATAGTGATTAACGACGCTGACTGCTGTGCCGTAAGGCCTGGGTTCGAATCCCGGAGAAGACATGGATTTATGTAAACGTAAGTGACTTTGCGGTATGGGGGTACTCTGAATAGCCGTCGAGCTGCAAGTCCTCTCGTGAGGTTGGTGGAAGGGGAAGAGAGGTGGGAGGCCTTTGACCACCCCCAGATTGTTCTCGCTCTAAATTGGGGTGGAACCGAGCCAAATTGTACTGTCACCTGCATGGTGCACAAAGCTACACCTAACAGCAGGTGTCACTTAGCCCTTTGCCATGATGAATTTCGTCGGCCTCGTTCTGGCCATTGCCGATCAGGTGGCATTTTTAACAGCAACAACAAAGCGAAATTCTTTCAAGGATTTGTGCTTATGTTTCTTCCTTATTATAGGTCTGAGTAAAACAGAAAAATTCGAACTTTTATATTTATGCATATATACGTAAGAATATTTTTTTTATGAAAACTACTGCACTTACTATCGCAACAATGACAATGTTCAAAATAGCTCACCAAGTTAGCAACCCCGATTTCGCACGTGTCGTACCGCTGAATTGGCCACCATGTTCTTCGTTTCATATAATGTCGCCAATAAGGTTGTGATCAGTGTTGGATTAAACGACATGGAGACCCCTAGGCAGTCGAATTCTCGAGGCCTGTAGCTTAATGATTTTATTACACACCATTTTAGGAATATATTTCTATGCACAAATAAAAAATGACAAATTATCAGGAAATTTAAAAAATATAACTAAGCAATAATTATTTATTAGAATTTGTAATAAAAAACTAACTCTTGCAATAAAAAACAGCTAAATATTTGGTTTTTAAAAATTTTTGGGGCCCCATAGGCAATCGCCTACTCCACCTAATGAATAATCCGGCACTGGTTGCGATAATACGCAAGTACCAAAAATACTTTTAAAAAGCATTAAATCATGTGCTAAGAAATAACACAAAATTGCTTCTGTGTTAGGGTCTGCATTGGAAAACACGTTAGATATTTTGTATTAATGGAAACTATATTATTAATTAATCCTCATAGTCGTCAAACTTTAATTCCTTCTGAGCTCTGTGCTGTCAATTTTACTTAATAGCTATAATGAGAATTGCGTACGTAACTACAGATGTCACTTTTTAAAACTATTGTGTAAAAACATATAGATAATGCATAAATAATTGCGAAATTATTTTCATTAATAAAATTACATAAAAAAATGTAAGCGAATTCATTCGTCCTTACTAGTTAATCAGAAGATTCTCCTTTTTTTACTAATCGCTCAGTCGATCAAATCAAGTTACGTTTCATTCCATTATCTAATCAGATTAATTCCTTCCTATGCTATTTCAGAAACTTTCGTAATATGAAATTAAATATCCTAAGCTATTTATTTCAGTCTGTTGGGGAAAAAGGTTTCAAACATACTATTTTTAATTGCTTTCATCGATTGATTGTAACTACCATGTTTCTATTAAACGCGGATTTATAGAACCAGATAAAAAAATTAAAAATGTTGATCATAGTATGTTACTTAGATATGTGTATCAGATTAGTTTTCTTGTTTACCTTAAAATTAATTTGAGACGGTGTTTATCAATTATAGGAACCATGGGTCGGTGACGTTTTTTCTGAGTCGTCGCCAACAAGAACATTGGCGATATTATCTATTTACATTTGTTTCTGGGCTAAAAAGTCAATATGTCACTGACATAACGAGACAGAAATAAGCTCGTCGGCTCCACAATAATTAAAACGTATAGTTCTCCTGTAAGTAGATTCTTAGATTCCTAGAACTAATTCATCATACAAAAACTAACAGTTCATCGACAGCTCATGCCGATGTACCGTCAATGGCACTTTTTCCAACTTCTATGTAAAGGGTTCAATTCGCAAATAATTCTCACTTTCAAATGTTCGTTTTCGAACAATTAATTATTCTAAATGGATACAAAAAAAGCTCTTACCTATCAGAATGGGTAGGACAATTATGGATTAACAACTTTTATTTCATCATCAAATGGGCAGTATATATTATACACTGAAAGTAAAATCATAAAGTAGACTAAACAAAGCGATTACATCGCCGCTACAATTCAAGTTTCAACAAAATATGGTGTGTTACTGAAGAAAAACAATGTTTCTGTAAAATTTCCTCCCGTTCAAAAATTTTACAACGGCTTCGTTCTTCGACTCATTTCAGGTTTTCATCATTGGAGAGAATTCATAGAAAATGTAAACAACAATACAAGATGTGACCCCCCCCCCGAAAAAAAAAAAAAAAAAAGAACCGAAATTAAGTGTGCAGCTTGAAAAAAGAGTGGAGTTAGCAACAACTGTTTTGGTGACATCATAGCACGCACCTCCTCTATCCATGCGTCCAATTTCACCTTATTCGATCACGCCGATTGTGAGTGCTGCGCCATTGAGTGAACATGTGCAATGGCAATGTGCAATGAGTTTTTAGGGGGAAGAGAGAGTGTGGAAGACACAATGAACGAACTGGGTGCCCAAGGTCAGCGATTGCAGTCCAAAACATCATCAAAATTCGTGATATGTGTGGGTTTCCACTCACATCAGCGACCCGACTGTTAATCAGCATTACTCCATTGAAGTACTAAAAAGACTTCCATGAAAAAATTAGGAATAAAAGGCTAGAATTGGAGAATGATGGCTGGCTGTTGCACCAAGACAATTCATTCGTTCGCATGACCTTATGTGTCAAGCAGTTTCTGACAAGCAAAAAACATTACTGTGAGTGGGAATCCGCCTTATTCACCTGATTTGGTCCCATGCATTTTTTTATTTGCTTTCTACTGTTAAATCTTGCTGAAAGGAAGCCCCTTTTAACTCAGTTAAAGAGGTTCAGGTAAAAATGGAAAGTGTCCTAAAGGGACTTCCAAAATCCTCGTTCCACAGATATCATCAGCAATGGTAGTACAAAATGCAGAGATGTGTGAATGCTGAAGGGAACTGCTTTGAAGGTGATACTATCATGGAGAACTGATTGTGTAAGTACAATGATTTATTGGACTAGTCTCGGTTGTTTTTTTTGTGTGTGTGTCACACTTCGTATAACAGAAAGAAAATGACACTAAAATTAGTGGCAATTAAAAACTCAACTCTAGTTAGTTATTATGTCTGTGCAACTGGTACAACCAAAACAATTAGAAACGGTGCCACCTATTTATAATGTTAGCAACCGATATCAACCACAGTTTGGCGTGTTTTCAGCGTTTTTGGCTTCATGGTCCTTATAACCAATAAATAACTTTTGTACTCTAAAACTCAAAATTTATAAGAGGTAAATTACTCCATCTCACATGCAACGTGTTACTTTTTTAATGCAGGATAAATGTTTCATTAATTGAATGAAATAAAAAAAAACAAAATAATGTTGCGTTCCGTTCCGCAACAAAATAAACACTTCTCAAACATAAATTTAGGTCTTGAAATACAAGCTAAAAATATATACATATTTTTTAATTTTAATGATTGTAATTTTTTTAATGTCTTCTAATTTGGTATGATGTAGATTAGAAAGATGAAACCACATTGATTGATTGATTGATTAAATATTAACGTCGCACTGTTCAGCTACAGGAGGGCTTTTGGCGACGGACCACGTAATTTTGAACCATGCTCAAGTGACGTAGCCGACACCGGAGCTAGCATCCCTTTCTCCTAATTACCACACCCCACCAACGGGAGTACGTTTCAACTCTCGACAAAATTAACGTGCATCGCTGCCCTACATGGCGGGTCTTTAGTGGTACTGGGCTCGAAGTCGTGACAAGGCAAGTCACGATCCGATACCTGTACCACTCGGCTACCGCAGCAGCAAGATAAAACCAGATAAGCTATCCAAGTTCTCATCCAGTTTGAACTTGACTAGAAAATCAACATTTCTATAATTCTGTTAATTCAATATTTTAATGACCTTTTCTTTTTGAAGCAGTAAAATCAAAAAGAAATCATTCGGGGAATAGATCTATAAGCTATATTCTGACTTTCTTCCAAACGCAAGATTTTTCTACCTAAATTTCAATATACTTTGACGAGAGAACAAAAAGTTCGTTTCAGATGGAGTGAATTACATATTTCTTTTCGTCGAATCGTATGTGACAATAAAATAAATTATTAGATGAACATTCGAATGCTTCATGACAATTTTGAAGGTTTTTTTTCTTGTTTTTTTCACGAATTCTTTAAATTTATATAGGAGACAGAGAAATCAAGTTTTTTTCCAAAACTGTAGGATTCGGTTTTAAAAGAATTGCTTAGAACTTTAAGAATTATTTGAAATTGTTCGTAAGACCTCCAAGCACACGATCGTATACAAGCCGGAAGAAAATGAGGCTTGTTTTGCGAACATTCATTTATGTGAATTATTTTTCATAATTTAAATAAAAATAAGAAAATATTTCAAAGTTGCTAGATTGTTTAATACCTTAAATGTTATTTCTTTGGAAAGCATTATATCATCGCCAAAGAATTCTTTGTGTGAAGTTAACTTCTTATGGCACGGTAGGGAGAAATTTCCGTTACGCGTGACGCGCTACCAGTTACGGTTAGTGATGAATGTAAGGTAGAAATGAATGAAGTTCCGAATTTTTTCCCCTCGTTTTAAAAAACGCGATCTAATTCATACTATCTATCTCAGACAAAAAATAATTACAGAATCGGAAAGATCATTCTTTTCGCCACGATATGGTATATTTTTTTTAACAAAATAATGATATTTTCTATTTTTTACGATTTTTTTTAATGAGTCAAAATTGATACGCTTTTATAAAAATGGTTTCTAAATCATTCCCTTTAAGTTTCCTTTCGAGTTAATGAATTGATATTTTATTCTAAACAAGTTCATGCTTTTCTCTTTTAGAATCAGTTATAAAAATAAAAAAAAAATGACGAAGTCTTTTTTTTTTTGCAATTTTTCAAAAAATACTCAATTTTAATTAAATATTTAATAATTTCATTATTTATAAAAATAATCTAACGCAACTTTTTTTCCATATGTAGAATAGTATTGTCCGTAATCTGTTCAATGATTGAAAAAATAGATTAAAAATTACGGCTTTTAAAATTTCTTTTGTGTTTGTCTATTAGCCCTGAGCTAGCACCCACCCCCCTCTCCTCATTCAACAGCAGCTTTAACAAGCCTTTCCTCTTTTAGCTTTGCAATACATACTTTGTTTTGTTTTTACGTTACCTAGAAGTCAAAATATAATCCATTTTATGAATTAAAAAAAATCTGAAGTGAGTCTTTAATCTACCCGAAGTAGGCATTTAAATGGTTCAAAATCTGTCAAAAATTAGTTTAAGGTGAGTTTGTTGGGTATACAGTTTTAAAATTCTTTTAAGGGAATAATGCAAACAATCTATTGTTTTAAAATTTAGTGGCAACACAACATTTCTTCCAATAGTTTGGCAATAAAAGATTGTGTTTACTAAATTTTCAATCGAATGGAATTTCTAAATCCAGTTTAAGAAGTGAGTTTTTAAATCATATATAGTTTAAACGACTTTCATTGAACAAACTACAAACTATCAATGAAGATTTGATTAATTTCATAACGAACAGACAAGGTTTATCGATTTTTACTTTTAATTGCCTAAGTCTTACAGCTCACGCTGTAGACTTACAAGATTCAGTAATAAGAAATTCAAATATTTTAGTTTTATCAGAAACTTGTCTGGGCAATGAAAGTGATATATTTATTCCAAATTTCAACTGCATTGTGAAGAATAAACGACCAAATACGAGAGCAGGAGGAGTTGCGATATATCAAAATTCTAGCTATGCTGTTAACATTATAACTCCATCCATGGAATGTTCTGTCAGTCAATCCGATATTTATGGTACCATACAATCTTCAGTGAGGGATTTGTGCTTGGCTGAATGCGTAATAGATAATGGAGAAAAAATTATAATTGTAGCAGTATATATTACTCCGAACAAAAAGTTGGATGACATTATCGAGTTCCTCCATCGATCATTATTACCATATACATCAAGAGGTTCTGCTTTACTTAACAAAAATTATGATAAAATACCTATGATTTTAAGTGTAGATTTTAATGTCAATTTTGCTTTAGACAAATCTCTACAATTGATTGAATTTTTAAAAGAAAATTTCACCTTATCTCTACAAAACAACAGAACAATATCAACGACAAAATCAAATACTACGATTGATGCAGTCTTTGCGAGATACTTAAGCGATATTGAGTGCAAAACCTACATTTCTTACTTTAGTTACCTCAAGCCTTTTATAACAAAAGTATGTGCTGAAGCACCCATAAGCATAATGGAAATAGACTAATAATGATGATACTTTTCTCAAAATACATACAATAAAATTTTTTTAATACCATGTATTGAAAATGAAAATTTTGTCTATACTTATATCTTTTCCATCCTAATTATTTTTCTAAAATACAGTTTTAAATAATAAAGATAATAATAAATTTGTTAATTATATATAAGATTACTTCAAAAAATAAAACTTTATTATACAATTCAATACGTATAAGCCAAAGAAGTTAACTTCTAACGCGTGTTCACACTGATACACACGCTTTCTTTTTTTTTAATTCAGTAATTCGTGATAGAAACGTATTTTTAAATTAGAATACTTTCGCGTTTTTTTTATTCTTTTACATAATCTTTTATTTTAATATTGCGATTTGTCGATTTGTCGATTTCTCGTTAATTATAATTTCTAGAGATGGTTATAATCTATCGGATTTGATTTGTGAAAATTTGAAGTGTTGAATTATAAAAGATTAAATTTTATTAACGAAACATTTTCGAGATCTAATGAGAACTCGATTTGTATCTACTGTCATAGACTCAAAAAGGCACGAGTTGTGTACGTATATTTTTTAATCCGCAGAGAATGAATGTTCACGTGAACTTGTCGTGGAACATACTATCCGTGGAGTGTGTACTAGTGAAGACGCTTTTTATCAGCAGGACCACAGAGATTGGAGATTAAAAACAACTAAAATTAACTGTTCTGAAATTCTGAGCGGAACGACCTTGACTTTTATTGTGAGGCGCCGGTTCTATTTTCGCTAATCTTGGTGTATTCTGAAGTAGGAACTGATAATTTGGTAGAAAAAATATTTGTAAACAGGTTAAAGTTTTAACCCTTTTTTTCTTATTATTATTTAGTCCTTTTGTATTGGCTTCGCGTGTCACTAATATTAACCTCGAGGCATAATTGTGTTATTCTTGTTTGAATGATAAATGCAAATCGAAAAGACTGCGATAGACTATTTTGGAGTTTATCTATATTACTTCACTTTCTCTCTTTTTGTTTATGCACTCGAATTGAGAAATTTTCTTCCTTATTTACAAGTCAAAATTTCAAGGTCTAAAATACTAGAAATCCTCCGTAAGAGACAAATTCCATTATTTGGTATTGCAATTAGAACCAAAATACGTCGAGAATATTTGGGACATTGTCAACAGCAAAAGTGATACGAAGTACACGGACTCGAAAAACAGATTACTCAGTCTGTTTAAAGAAAGTGAAAATCTTCGCATAAAACGACTGTTAACTGGAATTGAACTTGGTGATATGAAGCCTAGTCAGCTGTTGCAGAAATTGAAAACTGTTGCGACGTCCGATATTTCGGATAATTTAATTAAAACTTTGTGGTTAGAAAAGCTTCCTGAGTCCATTAAAAATATTTTGGTTGTCAGTGAAGAGAATTTAAGCAAATTGGCAGTAATGGCTGATAAAATATCTGATATGACTCCCAGAACAGATATTTTTGCAACTGGAAAATCTTTAGACTGTGGTGAAGCAACGTCGTCAAGAGACCAGCTTCTTCTCGACAGAATTCAAAGCCTAGAGGAACAAATATGTCAACTCAGCATTCTCCACAAATCAAGAACGAAAGAACGCAATAGTTTTCGTCCTAAATCCCGAAGTCGTTCTCGGAAACGTTTCGACCCCAAAGGAAAATATTGTTATTTTCACTTCCGTTTCGGTGCTCGATGCAAACCTGAAAAGTGCAGCCCGCCTTGTGCATGGAATAGGAATACGGAAAACTTCAGTCTGCAGTAAATATTGCGACAAATTCTGCTGCAGAAGATTATAAAGCCTGTCGCAAATTTCGATTATTCGTCAAAGATCGAACGACAAATTTGCACTTCCTGGTAGATAGTGGAGCTGATTGTTCAATAATACCAGCCACATCTAAAAATAAACAACCGTCGGATTACAAATTATTTGCAGCAAATGGAACAGAAATTCCAACCAATGGAATTAAAGTGCTAAATATTGATTTGGGATTACGTCGAGAATTTTTATTTCCGTTTATAATTGCCAAAGTTAGTAAAGGAATCTTGGGAGCCGATTTTTTAAATAAATTTAACTTGTTAATTGACATCCGAAACAAGCAGTTAATAGATGGAATAACTAACCTTCATGTTACAGGTGAGATTTCTTCTATTTTGCAAGAAAATAAAATTAACATAATGGATAAAACATCAAAATTTTTTAATATATTATTACAATTTCCAGATTTAATGAAACCAAATTTATTAATTACTAATACAAAACATGATGTTAAACACTATATTGCTACTAAAGGCCCACCGATTTACTCAAAAGCTCGTCAATTGGATTCTAAAAAATTAGAAATAGCCAAGCAAGAATTTAAATTTATGTTAGATAATGATATCCTTCGACCTTCTAAATCTCCATGGGCAAGCCCACTACATCTTGTGAATAAAAAAGATGGAAGTGTTAGATCATGTGGCGATTATCGACGTTTAAATGCTCAAACCATTCCTGACCGTTATCCAATTCCACGTATTGAAGATTTTCACCATATTTTGAAGGGGAAAAGAATATTTTCTAAAATTGATCTCTTCAAAGCATATTTTCAAATACCCATTGCTGAAGAAGATAAGGAAAAGACAGCCATAATAACACCATTTGGCTTATTTGAGTTTAATGCTATGAGCTTTGGGTTAAGAAATGCACCATCTACTTTTCAGCGCTTTATCAATGAAGTTTTATTTGGACTAGAATTTGTTTTCCCATACCTCGATGACATTCTAGTAGCCTCCGGAACTGAAGAAGAACATAAAACTCATTTGAAACTTGTGTTTGATCGGTTACAAAAACATGGTCTTCGAGTGAATATCTCCAAGTCAATTTTGGGAGTAACTCATCTGGAATTTCTAGGATACTTGATAACACCAGAGGGATCTAAGCCACTTCCAGAGAAAGTAGATGCAATTTTGTCATACAAATTACCTGAAACAATTCGTGATTTGAGAACTTTCCTTGGACTCATTAACTTTTATAGAAGATATTTAAAAGATGCTGCTAAAAATCAAGCTATTCTTCACGAGTATTTAAAAGGTTCAAGAAAGAATGACAAGACAAAAATTCTTTGGACAGAAGAAGCTAAAGAAAATTTTGAAAAATGTAAACAAGATCTTGCAAATGCTACTTTATTAAGCTTTCCTGACCCTGATTTACAATTGGCTTTATTTACTGATGCTTCCAATTTTGCAATCGGATCAGTGTTACAGCAATTTGAAGCTGGAAATTGGAAACCGATTTCATTTTTTTTCTAAAAAATTAACCGATGCACAGAAAAATTACAGTACCTATGATAGGGAATTATTAGGAATATATCTTTCTGTCAAAAAGTTTAAACATCTTCTCGAAGGACAAAATTTTGTTATTTATACAGATCACAAGCCAATTACATATGCCTTTCATCAAAAAAATGAAAAAGCTTCACCTAGACAGTTACGTCATCTACAATACATATCCCAATTTTCAACAAATATATGTCACATTAAAGGACAAGATAATTTAGTAGCAGATGCATTTTCAAGAATCGAAGCCATTACAGTAATCGACTATGATACTATAGCGGATAAACAAACCCAAGATGCAGAATTGCAACAGTTAATGAAGAGTAACTCTTCAGTAAAATTCAAATCATGTACATTACCATCAGGAAAAACACTCTGGTGTGATATTTCAACATCCAATATAAGACCCTACATTCCAAAACAGTTTCGGCAACAAATATTTCAACAAATTCATGGTTTTTCACACCCTGGGATTAGATCAACTATTAAATTAATGACTGAAAAATTTATCTGGCCAAATATGAAGCAAGAAATAAGAGAATGGGCAAGAACATGTATTCCCTGTCAAAAATGTAAAGTCCACAGACACACAAAATCAAAATTTGGAGAATATGAAGTACCTGATACAAGATTTAGTGTGATACACATTGACTTAATTGGTCCACTTCCACCATCGCAAGGCATGACATTTTGTATGACCTGTATAGACCGTTTTCGTGTTGGATGGAAGCAGTTCCTTGCCTGATTGTAAAGCAGAGACAGCTAGCAAAGCCTTTTACGAACACTGGGTTTGCAGATTTGGAGTACCTGGGAAAATAATTACAGATCAAGGAAGGCAATTTGAATCTCAGTTGTTTAGAAGTTTAGCTGCTATTTGTGGGGCTATAGTAGCTCATGCAACTGCTTATCACCCTCAATGCAATGGGAAAGTGGAACGGTTGCATAGGACTTTGAAAGGGGCAATCAAAGCTCATAACAACATCAAATGGACAGAGACATTACCAACAATCTTATTAGGACTAAGAACTGCTCTAAGACCTGATACCAATCATACTATAGCTCAGATGGTTTATGGCTCTATATCAGATTGCCAGGTGAATTTTTTAACCCACCCTCCATTCAAATTGATCCTGAAACATTTGCATTGCACATTGCAGACTTTTATGGACGAGCTGAAGCCAACAGAATCTTCGCCTCCAAAAAATCAAAAGATTTTTGTTCATAAAGACTTAAAATCCTGCACTCATGTATTTGTGAGAGTTGATCGTGTAAGGAAAGCCCTGGAGCCACCATATGATGGTCCATTCCCAGTAAAAGAAAGATATGAAAAATATTTCACACTGACAATAAAAAATAAACCTTTGAATATATCAGTGGATAGACTAAAACCAGCTTATTTGTTAATGACAGACTCTATTCCTGACAAAACAACAGTTCCTTGTAAGCAATCAGATGAGAATTCAGCAGCTAATGACACTAACCTCTTAACCGATGTTAAGCCCACTGTTTCAAGACATGGAAGATTGGTAAAGAAACCTGTAAGATTTCAGGACTGATATCTGCTGTAAATAACCTATATCTATCTCTTAACTTATAACTATTTACTTATATCAAGTGTATGATATTTTGGTTTACTTAATTTTTACAAATATTTATAAATGTATGTCATTTCTCTAACATCAAACTAGTTATCATTGTATATAATATTACTGTTTCTAAAAGTATGTAACATTTGTACAAATATTTAATTTTGTGTATTCATAATGTATTGTTTAAAAGGCATATTTAAAAAAAATTCTTGTTTAACATCTAACACTATTCCTGCCATACTTCTCAGTTCGTAACTCAGTTACTGGTAGGGGAGTAATGTTGAGACAAATATTATTAAACTCAACAAAGAAAAATATAATAAAATTATAGAACATTATAATTTGAAAAATAATTAATTTTAAAATGAATTTTATATTTAGGCATTTGCAATTTACTATATTTTGTATTTTATGTAATCAAACTGTATTTATATTTATATTCGTAAATCTGGAAACAATTTCTTGTAACCTTCTTCAGATTACCCGATTGGCAACAGTCGGTATATTTTGATGAGACTTGTTGCAATGTTTTGGAGCTAGCTCAGCTAAGCCTAATGGAATAAACGTGCTCTTCGAATTCTTTGAAGAAACTTTCTATTTTTTAAATGTTATAGAACCAAACGTTCATAACAAGTTCATGCAGAATTAAGAACAAGAGTTAATATTGTTCAAAGGAAATTGTGATTGTGCAAACAAATATGCTGCAACGGCGAAAGGAAAAGCCAACGATCTGGCAAGCAATCGTTCAGGGCGTGATGATTGGTGAAGCAAGGACAAGAGAATCGGCGAAAGAGAAGATGATCAGGAGTCGGCAACCTATGGCACGCGTGCCACATGTGGTACGCGGTGCAATTTTCTGGGGCACTCTGCACTACTTTACAAATTTGTCTATTTCTGAGTGGATAGAAGTTGATAAATTTATATGATAGACTTTATTTCAAAAACATCTTCAGAATTATGGACATTTACGGAATTATGAAAAAATCTTAAAGATAAATCTAAAGATAAATTTACAGCTATTTTGTAAATTATTGAATGTCATTGCTGGAGAGATTTAATTGTATGAAGAGTGAAAATTGCTTTCCGCTTTTGGTTCTACATATTTAAGTAAAAAATCTTTTCTCATCTGAAAAATATTTCGTATCGGCAAAGAAATAATGGTACTTATACGTATTATCGCAACAATCGCCTACTCTATTAATAACTCGCCAAGTTTGCAAACCCGATTTCTTATGAGTCGTATGCACTGAATTAGCAACCAGGTGCTTCGATTTATATAATGTCGCCAATAGGTTTCCATAATAAGTAAGTACCGAAATTATTTAACAACTGAATGCTCAGAATGTGTCCAATTGAGAGTCACAATTTATACCCCTGATTTTGCGATATGAAAGTAGAGCGGTACAAGAACTAGACCAGCATTAAAATTTTTATTTATCTTTTTATTTAACTATAAAGAAAGGAAATACTTATATTTTATATTTTCTATTTCTTATTTTAATAAATCTGTTCAAAAATACATAATATATGTACAATTGTTATTTTTTTATTTGAAGAAATAGTAATATAAGTAATAGAAGAACGGTAAAAATCTATATTATTGACCTCTCTTCTCTAACTCTGCATACATTATCGCGGGAATAGAATGACTTCAAAAGTGTGTTCATCCGTGTGGCGCGCTGAAATCTATTGGTACATTGGTTTGGCACGCCACAGCTGAAAGGTTGCCGACCCCTTAGATTCGCTCCGACTAAAAATGTGGATGTTTCCTCAAAGCCCGGTTGTTCCTAGAATTCTTATTAGATTTATGTTTATCATTGCTTTAATTGTGATCAGGAAACAAAATTATTTGAATCTAAAGCAAAATGCTGCAAAGCTTTTTCTGATACTATTGGTTTCTGATTTCAAAAAATGTTGTGATCTCTGTCTCCTTTCTAATTATTTTTAATTAATTCTATTGCTTTTTTTAGTATTTATGTACATAAAATTGTTTTAAAAATAGTATTACAATAAAATTATTTAAGTATAATATTTTGACAAAAAATGAACATAGAATGACCAATTTTCAAAATATTCTCCTTTTGTGAAAAATGCTTCTATTATAGTAATATTTTGCCTGTATGTAGCTCAGACCTCTGTACAGAGGCTCAACTAGAATTGTTGAAATATACAAGTTAGAAGTGGGTTTATCCATGTTTTACGACAACAGAGGGGAGAAATATTTTAAGAAAAAAACGCCGGTAATTATTTTAATTTGTTTGTCGCGAACGGAGCTAACGCGCGCGAACTTGTAGTTTAACTAGAGTGGCGCTGTAAGCGCATTCCTCTTTTTTGTTTACTTTTGTCAGTAGTTGAAGTAGAGTCTGTAATTTGAACATGAAATGGGTATCAGTTGTCTATTTTCCTTATGCATTAAATCTTTTTTGATCAAAAAGGACTCTCATTCTCTTGGTTAAGAGTCTAATCGAATCTTTTAGGTCAAGCTCATCCCGGGCGTTAGAAACGGAAGAATAATTTCTCCCGTTAATTTCTTATTCTTATATTAGAATTTGTGAAATTAGAAAATTAATTTTTTCGCAGGGTTATAACTCTGAAAATAATGTGAATTTTTTTTAAAAAAAATAGTTCAGACTCTCTGGAAGAAGGCTCTACTTTATATAAGCAAAATATTATTATTTTAGAAGCATTTTTTATAAAAGGAGAACATTTTGAAAAAAGGCTATTCTAAGTTAATTTTTTGCCAAAATATTGTATTTAAATAAATTTTTTTGTCAAGATGTCTTTAAAACAATTTTATACATGTATTCTAATCTGAGTGACACTAAATATCATGAAAATGATCCATTTTTGCGCTTTTTTAAAATCACGGTTCCGAACGTAGTCGGATACCTTAAGTGGCTATTAGTATTCTTTATAACACATTGCATGGAACAATTTTTCTTTTCTGTATAGAACATTCTATTCCCTCGATACTGATACTGTTAACGTCTTATTTTCACGTATGTACATTACATTTGCGATACACATCCCAGTTGTGATAACGTCTTGGTGCGTTGTTTTTTATATTATAGAGTACTTATCGATACATCGCTATTTTAACAATCATTTTATAGAGGTTTTACATGGTATCTTTTTGAATTAAGATAACATAAAACCAAAAATGAAACAAAAATTTCATTCCATCATCATCATCGTATCCGTTGTGACATCGTCGATGGTTGTGAATTCCCATCTTTCGATTCACAATAGGTTTTATGGTTTCACCAGCTGTTCAAGGACAAGTACGACACCCATCGATTGTCCCTGAATTTTTACGATCAACCAGCTGTGGAATGACCAGTGCACGTGGCCATGGGGCCATTGTTTATTGTCTGAACTCGGGGAGTGGAGACTGCCAGACGGGTCGCCATAATGGACTTAAGAGTTCGGCGCCCCATTGACAATAGGCGAAGCCTATCTTAAAATAATCATGTCGTCTTTTCTACTGTTGTGTGCCTTGGATACTAGGAACAGGTGGCGTGATGGACAAGTGTGTCCAGATGTTCGACAAGGAACTATGGCGCCTTGGGCCAGACGGCTCGGGTGTGTTTTGGCGTGTTATGCGCGAATAGGACGAGGGAGGTCAAGAGAGACTTTGGTGACCTGCCAATAAGAAGGGACGAGGGGCGTGTTGTGAACACACCCCTGGTGTTTAAAAGGGTTCTTTTTCAGGAGAGAAGAAAAAGGTCGGAAGAGGAGAGTCCGGGAGAGAGAACGGACGGAAGGAGAAGGAGGGTAGACGGAAAAGTTGGGAAGAGACGAGAGGAGAAGACAGGAGAGATGGAGAAAAGGGCTGAGTCCGGAAATTGGAGTGAAAAAGACGATGAACGCCGGTGGCGTTGAGAATGGGAATATGAACTGACTACACCGGCTTGGCATATAATCTGAATTTATATTACTTCATTAACAAAATGTTAGCAAATAAAGTTTGCTTTTATTTGTATATTAGCCTGTAATCCTTAATTATTGATGGATAGCTACACACGACGTTACACCGTAAAGACAACCCCTCGTGTGCCAGTGCCTTCCTTTGAAGTTTCTTCCACAGTGACCTCTCATTCACCTTCATTCTCCAGGTTTTCTCATTTACGAGTTTTCTCATTTATAGTCTTAAAGCAGCGCTTCTCAAACTGTGGGGCGCCCCCCCTAGGGAGGCGTGAATAACTCTACGAAGGGGGCGAGCATATTGAAAGTCGGAAACAAAAGAATATTTTAAAAAAAAATATTAATTTACTGTAAGTAGGCAAACAAAATACATTCTGACATAATAAAAATAAAATACACACTTGCACTCACATAATGTACTTATAAATATATCAGTACTGCACAACGTATTGTACATATAATTTAACAATAGTAAGTTAAGAACAAGTTTAATTATTACCACTGACCTCATGGCAGTAGCGTAACGTACAACCCGCAAGGGACCCAGGGCTCTAGGTGGTCCATAGCCGGATTGACGCCAAGTACCTACCCTTTGTAAAATCTAACTTGGGGGCCCAATACCTGACTTTGTAGGGAGGCTCAAATGCCTCCGTTACGCCAACGCCCATGGGCTTGTCATACACAAAGTCATATGCAAAAATTAATACTTAGCTTGATAATTTGTACGTTTTATAATTAATCCATTAACTGGCGATTAAAAGTTATGCGATTCCATCCCCAATGGCATCGTTTTCCACGTAGGCACGCGTATGTGATGTATTGGGGGTATAAGGAATAAATAAGCAAATGCTCTAATATAAGTTAATGCTTCTTAAGCACTGTCAATGTCCTTTTATAGCATTCCAAAGCCTTCGAAATAATTTTATGGATAGCAGTACACAGAAAAGATCGTATTTCGGAAAGACATATATATACGTCCGGGGTAATTAATGCTTTGGCTGAGTGAGACGTTTATATACGCCGGCAGTACTTAAGAAATTATAGTAGCTTTAACGTAAAAGTATAGTATTATTGAATTATAACATTGTTATTGTATGGGGGGAGGCACGATGAAAATTATGATTGGATATTGGGTTGCAAAGTTGAAAGTTTGAGAAGCACTGTCTTAAAGTCTATAGTCTTAATAAATTTTATATTCCATTGAGTCTGTCCATCCCATTCTTGGTCTTCCACGCTTACGAATCCCAGTGACTTTGAATTCCAGTATATTTTTGACAACATTATCATCTGCCGTTCGAATTATATGGGCGACCCAATTCAATCTATTTATTTTTATGTATTTGATGATGTCAGGTAGTCTACAAATTCCACGTACAATTCAAAATTGTATCTACTTCTCCAGCTATTGTTTTCAATTACACCTCCAAGTATACTTCGAAGTATTTTACTCTCAAAGGATGCTATTTGATTCTCTTCCGGTTTTTTTGTTATCGAAGTCTCAGATGCATATGTCAGAACTGGTCTAATAAGAGTTTTGTAAATTAAAAATGTTTTGTTTCCGCTTTTTGCATTAAGATACTATAAAACCAAAAATGAAACAAGAATTTTATTCCAATAAAATGAATATTTTACTGGGATAAATAGCAGGGGGGGCATGACAGCTCAGGTGTCGTCCACGCCACTTGACCGTGGTTCAAAATTACGTGGTCCGTCGCCAAAAGCCCTCATGTAGCTGAACAGTGTGACGTTAATATTCACTCACTCACTGAAGCAGCATGAAGGTTCCTGGTGAGTACCTCTTAATTGTGAGCAGCTATCAAGTGACAAAGACGACGCCTGAGCTGCCCCCTCTCCAAATTTCTCCATCATGCCAGCGTAAGGACTTAGAGCAACGATATGTTAAAGGTCCAACATCTCCTCTACAAGGCGAATCTTCAGTGGCACTTCGACTTGATTGATTGATTGAATATTAACGTCGCACTGTTGAGCTACACGAGGGCTTTTGACGATCACGTAATTTTGAACCACGGTCAAGTGACACTTGGACTTGAATATATGAGTACATAAGCACCTAGAAAAACAATAAGGGATAATATCAGATGAACAAATTAATAAAGGTAATTTATGTATATTTTATTTTGGGGATACGTTTGTTGTTTGTTACCAGATGAAGATATTATGAGATGAAAGATTTGAGAACCACGGATATCCTAACATTTTGTATTTGATGATAATTTCGTATATTTAAATAAATGCAGTGACATGCGCCAAGAATTTTTTTTTTTTGTAGTGCTACACTTTAGCTTGAATCAACAACATTATATGATATCAAATTGAGTTATCTTCTTCCAAAAAACCCCAAAGTAATGCTTTTTTCCCTCATTTTTAGTTATCTTAGCTGCAGTTTTTAAGTCAAGGAGTAAAAAAAAAACATATATATATATATATATATATATTGATGATCAATCAAATGGAAAAAAATCTAAACGAAAGGTCACAGAAGATATTGAAACTCATGTAAACATTACAGATAATTGTCAAATGATCAAGTACATTCGGCTTGAAATCAAAAGCAGAGAATTTTTTTAAAAAAAATTAAGTTTCGTACATTTTTTTAAAGATATTTTCCTTTTATTTTTGAATGAAAGAAATATTTATCGCAAAAGTGATAAACTTTTAATATAATATTGATGACCAGGAAAAATTGAAAATAACTTAGGTACTGATAATTTAAGAAAGAAAATTTTCACCTTGAAAGTATAGATAGCTAAATAATATTTTTATAGAAATCTAAACAAAATGCGGTGAAAGATTCAATTTCATCAAAAGAGAGCGGACGTTATTTCTGGTGAGTCGCAAGTTCCAGTTCTAGTGTCTCGTCACTGGAGACCTACAAGGTCTGACGATCTATATAACTCTCTCGAGGCTCAAAAGTCTCTCAGTGGCGTAGTGTGAAAGTTTGGAGAGTGTGGTACCAGGTCAGATGCGCCATCCTCATCCTTCGATTGCAGTTGAAAACTATGAACTCCACTACTTTTCGCCATTGCGTTGTTTCGATTTTATTTATTTTAATTCACGTCGCACTCTGAAGTAACACGAGAACTATTGGCGACGGACCTCGTAAATATGAACTAATGTCAAGTGACGAGGATGACACCTGAGTAGGCAATTCACTCTGCACATTTCCTGACCATCCCACTGTGGAGGACTTAGAGCAGCGATACTCAACCTTCGGCCCTCTGGGCCCTTTTAAGTGGCCCGGTCATGGCCCATTGCTCTGAAAAATTAACTTATTTAAGAACATTGTATTAAAAATTTGGTTGGAAATTCTTTGTCAAGAAATCAATAATAGCAATTTTGCTTTTTGCTGCCGGTGTCGTACGAGTACGAATTGATATTCTTTTTCTTTTTGGAACGCTTACGGTTAGGGATAACAGATAACAGTGGAGTAGCGACAATTTTATGGGTGGAATTAATTTTTAATTATCTTTCATCTAGATATATATTATAAATGCGAAAGTTTGTGAGGATGTTTGAGAGTCTTTCACGCAAAAACAACTAAATGGATTTTAATGAAACTTTACAGTAATATAACGTATACATCGGAATAACACAACTGTCCAAAATATAACGATATTTGTCAAGTAAGTAGGAAAAAATTCTGCCATCTGCAAGCAATTCTGGCTTTCGCTGCAAAAAAGCCCACGTCAGCATATATCTATCTTTTGTTTGTGAAAGAACTCTTTTTGTTTTGGCTACGCAAGGCGCTCGCTTCTAATTAATTCCTCTTTAAACAGAATAATCCCTAATTTATTTTATTTCAGAATAAAACTAAGCTTTGAAGGGAGAGATTGTTATAAATCTCTCTTTATTTGAATGTTTTTAATGATTTTATTATGCACATTTGGGGGTAAGAAATTAATCTTTTTCAAAATAAATACTTTTATTGCTTCTGGTACTTGCAGTAGATAAAATTTGTCTTTCACACTACATCATTTGGACATATTTCCATATTTTGTTTGTGGTTAGTAGTTAATTATAACGCTATAATTTTATTTGAATAGGCGGATATTACATTTTTAAGTATAAAAATAATTATAACTACTGTACTGTATTTTTTGGAGTGCGTGAATATTAACGTCGCACTGTTCAGCTACACGAGGGCTTTTGGCAACGGACCACGTAATTTTGAACCATGGTTAAGTGACGTGGATGACACCTGAGCTGGCATACCTTTCTCCTAACTACCACACCACGCCAACTTAGAAGGAATATTATACCAATACTTAGCAGGAATATTCTTTGAAATCCATTCTTCCAAGATATATGGCAGCACGGGTTCTATGATGAGTATTTTAGCGGGGAAGCCGAATAGTTTTGTAGCAGATATTGCATTTTCAGTTGATGGAGTTTTCAGCGGATTGCAAAGTTTATTATTTTTTCCCCGAAAAAATAGTTTGTCAAAATTTAAGTGTCTTATGTTTTTGTATGTTAATGAAGACGGTGTATATAACTAATTTTACAGTGGAATATCTTTAATTAATTTATTATCTCTAACGGATTAAATTTCCCAAAGTGGAGTATTTTGTTTATGCGTATCCCTTAATTTTCAATGTAGTGATCCAAAAAAAAATATTGCATGAAAAAAACTGCAGTAAATCATAATGCGGTAATTAAAGCATTAACGTGCATCACGCCCCTACACAGCGGGTTTTACAAAGCTCTAATAAAGCTCGAGCTATGAAAGTAGCTAGACATTTGCCAGTTTGACTATCGTTATCATTTCGCTGTGTTTTACATTGAATCTCCATTATAGTCATTATAATTTAAGAAACGGCATTGCTTGCGAATATTACAATTTTAACATAAAATAAATGCAACAGAAAGTAATATTAATGTATTACACTTTCAGATATAAATTATTTACTCTACTTTAAGCGTTCATTACGCAACACTTTTAACAATGAGTTACTTTTGCTGAGCAGAAATCAGCTTAGGGAGTTATTTTCAAAAATCGACCCTCAAGAGTGTTACGGGGAATTATAAACAAAAAAAAATCCTTTTTATATCAGCTATTAGATCTACATACTTAAAATTTAACAAAGGTGTTTTCTTTTCTTTCTTTCTTTCTTTTTTTTTTGTTTAGCTGAGATATACAAAAAGCTTTTTTTGTTTAATTTGCAATTCACGTAAAATTAACTCATTAAAACTTCTTTATTCTTCAATCTTTGTTGTTTAATTTTTCAGTTCACCCGTGCGAAGAACGGGTATACCAGCTAGTTTCTTATAAGTGAAAAATATTTGAAGAGAATATATCGTTTCAAGATGGTTGGGAGGTTGACTATTTTATAGTGAAAAACCAACATGGATCATTATGTGTTTAATTTCTCACGAAAGTGCTGTAATTAAAAAATACCAATAAACACGAATCATTCAACGACACTTTTCTTCAATCTCTTTCAAGAAGTGATAAATAGGCTTTCTTGAATTATCTTTGCAACAACAACAAAGTGTTGTGTCAGTGGTAATGTCACAGCGGATACAAAAACATCCAATGAAGTCTGTTATATTATTGGTAATTATATGAAACCGTTTACTGATGCAGAAATTGTGAAAGAGTGTTTTATAAATGCTTCTAATTTAATGTAAAAATAAAAAATATAAAGAATAGTAATTAAAAAAACCAAAACAGGAGTTATAATATCTTGATCAATATTTTCCACATTTTAAATTTCTAATGTTATCTTGGTTTTAAAGCATTTTTACCCCCATTCAAGCTCATGTTGCGGCCCGCGTGAAATAACTAACATATGTATGCGGCCCAGCAGAAAAAAGGTTGAGTACCCCTGACTCAGAGCCTCGACAGATTTTTCGTGCATCAACCAGAGATGCATCTTAAGGCATAGGCCAACTGGGCCGGGCCCAGGGCTTCGGCCTCAATATGAGCCGTGTCTCGCTCACGACTCAACCTTAATAAGATCATAAATCGAATAATTTCAACGGTATGACCGTCATCCCCGTATAGGCGTAGGCCTACCACCATACGCCATCATTACTCATTCAGTCAAAAGGTGTGTGACGGGTTCACGCGTCTTTTCTTTAACATGTCCTTTGGGTTCTTTGGAGCCAGAATTAATGGCCAACCAAATCCAAGAAGTGAAGTGTGAAAGAAAGATGCAAATTAAGAACCTTTTAAATATCAGAAGTTAGAGTAAGCGCGATGGCAATTTGTGGCAAGTGATGGCAATTAGAGGAATGTAAACAGTACGTGGTTCTATATTGAAGAAGTTTTAGATAACGTAACGTGGTGAAGAATAGTAATTATACGTGATAGAGATCCATTAATCAAGGTGCATACCATTGCACAAGAGTTATCGCAAGACCTCATCTAAAACTAGTGTGATCGCTTACTGATACTACAGCAAGGTAGGATTGATTATTTAATATTAGGATCAGTGATTGTATTAGAATTGAGTGTAAGCGATTCTGTTATTGATAGTGGTCCGAGTTAGGCTGTGACGAATCTGTACGGAACCTTTCCACTAATATTCTTAGGCATCTTTTGGGGGATTATAAATTCGCGTATATTTCCAATCAACAAAAAGTGAACGGGATGTGCAAAGTAGATAGGGTATTTAAGTAGAGCGTTGTAAGCTAGCAAGTGTGAAGGCTATTGAACCAGCAGCAGTAGCCTCAAATTTAGAGGATTCCATTGGATTACGTTAGTGAAGCCTTATTGCTGTTATTCTACGAAAGGATCTGGAAAGCTGATATACCAGGTGGTAACTATAATTTATTTACGCTTAAAATAAGCGTTAGTTTAATAAAATTAGTTAAAGTTAATGAAAGCTAATAATTCGAGTTACGTGTATTTCTCGGACCTCCTACTTCGGTAAACCTTATTTGACCTTGCGAGTAATTACTGATTAATTTCATAATTCGTAATTTAATTTAATATTAAGGGTAAATCCCTTTTGTTTGACGTAACATAGAAATATATATGTTATTAGAGTTTCTGAGATTTGAATTGATATAATAAATACAAGTTATTATTATAAAAAATGGCTCTTGGTGATTCTTTGCCTCAAATTAATCTTGGTGTCCAGGGTGGAACCCAGGGGGGTCCCCAAAAGGTTAAGTCGTTATTATAAATATATTGTGTGTGGTGTGTTTTGCCATCGTAGATTTTCTCACATAAATTATTATAATATAATTTGTTAAAGGTTTAAGTTGAATATCTTAATAAAATTATATTAAGATAATGTTTGATTCTAATTCTTTTGTTAATCCTACGCCTCTAGCTCACGCTGATACTCCTAGAGATAATCACCCCAGGGGGGATTACCAAAAGGGCAGTCGGTCGAGTTGGTTTCAGCGATTTTAAGTCATGCACATTTATTTGTTGCTATGTGCTGTCTACTTTTAAAAGTAAGTCATAGGTGGGGCCTACATTTGTGTGAGTAGGGGTCCAGTGCCTCCAGAAGTCTTAAGACATCCCTGGCAACAGACCCTCTACACTGCGGGTCTTCAGTAGCATCAAGACTCGAAATGCTGGCTACGACCTCGTGACCTGAACCACTCGACTGCCACTACCACTGCGTTCATTCAAAGAGCCATGTCAATAAACAGTGCAGTACTTAATGTATAATAACTCTTATTAATCTACATGGAATGTTTTCAAGAATAGGACTAGAATCTACAACTGGATTCTCTAACATCTCGAAGTTCTTGAATAGCGCTTAAAAACAAAGGTGGCATTACAAACATGAAACATTCACGGTCACTGTATAATGATGGGAAAAAAATTAAAATCTTGTAATTTGGCGAATTTGGTACCAAAAAATAAATATGAAAAATAACTTACTTTAAAAGGCTAACAAATAATGGGCGTAAAACAGTGATTGAAATACAAATTTGATACTGACTGTGGTAATATTTAATATGCATTATATATATATATAATGATAGATAATAAATAACTTTGAGATCCAAATATTTTGGAAAAAAAAATTTCCCTTCGAATTGATATCGAAAATTTGTAACCTTCTAGGAATTTAGAATCATGTAAATGTATTATAATGGGATAAAATGACAACAATATTATTTAAACTAAATTCAGTTTCATAGCCAAACTGTGTTTAGTATATTCATTCACTAAGACATTAAAAGAGAGAGAGAGGAAGATAAAGTAAGTTGAGACAGGAGAAAACGTTTTTCTTTGGAAATGAACGAGCAAAAATGTGCAGACGATCTCCCCAATTGTTTTAGAAATCCGTTTAATTTGATTCTATTTTTGGATTATTTTTTTTGTTAACATTTACAAGAATGTGCTCCCTGCTAAAAGAAGAGTGTGTTTTTTCATTTTTGGTTAAAGAGTTAATTTATTCATAGCTATAAGGATGCTTTTTCTTAGTTTCTTCTGTTCCTAGAGATTCAATTTTCCTTCCAAATTCTAAGGAAAATATTTATTTTAGTAATCTCTAATGATATTTCATAATAATGAGAATTCTATTTTATAATTTTGCTTTTCTTAATAATAGAAGTACTATCTCTTTCATATTTACTTCAAAATGCTTTTTTTTATATTATCACATTCCACAATTACCAAGTCAACCCCCTCCAACCCCAGAGGGAAAAAAAACCAAATTTCTATATTTAGATATACCAAACTTCTTAGCTAAAAAGATAAAAATTTATTTATGCACAAAATCTATTTTCATAACTCTTTCCGGTTCACTGTTCGCCCACCCAAGATGAAATTTATTTTATATGTATAATTTTTTTTTCAGTATTTACTTGTTTCACTTAGGTTATGCATTCTTGGAAAAATTCTTTTTAAATAGTTTTCAATGAATACTTTTTCTTTGAAGGAAATTTTTTGTATTTTTATTACAAAGCATTTGTTGTAAAAGGAAACCTAAGAATAATTTAATTGAAATACCAAAATTCAGTAAAATTTTGTATTAAAAAAAACACCATAATTTTTTTTAAACTTAAACATCAACATTTTTCTCAAGAAATACAGAATTATGAAATACCAAGTTAAGAAATCCAGAATGGAAATATTTCAGAATATGTGTAATATTTCATTTACATTCACTTCTTTTCTTTTTCTTTTACTCAAGGAATGATTTTAATAGTAAAAGGTAGGTACAAATGCATGTCAATAAAAATTGGCAATAGTGAACTAAATTTTTTTTAGCTTATTTGCTGAATTCATTATTATCAAATCAAATATTTACTTCCCTTAACTTTACATATAGAATTAACACATTTTGTACAAAATAAAACATTAGTTTGGCATTAAAGTTTGTTTCAATTGTAAACTATCATTTAATATTGCTAATAACTTTAATAATAAATTAATAATAATTTCAATAATAAATTAATAATAATTTTAATAATAAATTAATAATAATTTCAATAATAACTAATACTTTTTATTAATAATGATTAACTATAAGTAATAATAATTTTAAATAAATTTAATTAATAATTTTTATAATAAATTGAAAAAAGTTTTAATAATAAATTGATAATAGTTTTAATAATAAATTGATAATAGTTTTAATAATAAATTGATGATAGTTTTAATAATAAATTGATAATAGTTTTAATAATAAATTAATAATAATTTTAATAATAGATTAATAATAAATTAATAATAATTTTAATAATAGATTAATAATAATTTTAATAATAATATTAATAATATTAATAATAATATTAATAATATTAATAATAAATTAATAATAATTTTAATATTAAATTAATAATTTTAATAATAAATTAATAATATTTTTTATTAAAAATGATTAATTAACTGTAAGTAGTAATAAATTTAAATAATTTTAATAATAAATAATTTTAATAATAAATTTATTTAATTTTTTATTTTATAAAATACAAAATAATTACATAAAATATCATTTAATATTTAATAAACCTTTCATGAATAAGTTTATTTAATTTAAAAAAATAATTAAATGAATTGAAGAAAAAAAAAGTTGATCGCCTGGAATCGAACCCTGACTTCGTGCATAGAAAGCAGGCGTCTTTCCAACTGTGCTAGTCCATCGCTGGTAGAATTTAAAACTTAATTGTATAAAAGTTAAGCATGAATTTCGAAGACTATTTTCTCCGAATTGACTGGCCATTCGGCGGAATTACAATGAGGGTTGAACACCCTAAAGGAGTCCTCCTATTACACTATTTCTCGACCCCAAATGAAGTTCCTTAGTCGTGCCCTCCTCTTGTAAGTCTTTCATTGCAATGGGAACAGATATTATATCGGCTTTTTTGGGTTATCTTTCCATTTTTATTTCTTTTCAAGAAACCAAATTATAATGTCTTCTAATACATGTGTTTCTTATCGGATATTTACAAGAACTTAAATTCATGTGTTTAATGAAAAATTCTCACCTTTTCCTCAAAGAAAATTCCGGATGAGCAGTATTTCAGTACTATGGACAGACTGCATCTCTTAAAACCACTAATAACTTCCCCATAAGAATTAAAAATATGTGCAAATCAAAGGCAGGAAGAAAAAAAATATCAGTGCCCCGTACGGGCAAACCGGTTTCGGCCAGCTTTCGGTAGCCCGTATGGTGTATGGGCAAACCAGTTAAGGGGTTAAAATAATTCACATATTAACACCTTAATTAAAAAAATATTTCATTTTGTTTCTTAATTATTTTTATATTTAAACAAATTTCTTTCTGTCATTACTTAATTATTTTTAAGAATACACAATGTTTTTTATTTTTCACCTCTTTAAGGGCTGCAGTAACCCAGTGGTCAAGGTATCGGATCATGGCAGGCATGTCAAGAGTTCGAGCCCAGTACCACTAAAGACCCGCCTTGTAGGGCAGCGATGCACGCTAAATCTGTCGAGAGCTGAAACGTCCTCCCGTTGGTGTGGTGTGGTAGTTTGGAGAGGGGGGGCTAGCTCAGGTGTCGTCCACGTCACTTGACCATGGTTCAAAATTACGTGGTCCGTCGCCAAAAGCCCTCGTGTAGCTGAACAGTGCGACGTTAATATTCACTCACTTTCACCTCTTCAAAAAAAATCGACTACACCTTTTATAATTTAAATATAATATAATACATTTATCACTACAAAAGTTAAAAACTAACATTTTATTTATTTACTATAATGAGAAAATTAATACGCACATATATTTTTTTAATTACCAGAAAAAAAATCTTCACCGACAACTTAACCCTTTTTAACATCGCCACATGCAAATTACGCGAGCATGGGTTATTCGAAAGAACTTTAAACATATTACTCGAGTGTCAAATTACCGAAAACAAAGAAATCAAACGAGAAACATACTCTATACCTTCAAAACATTCCGCCCCTAAGCATATGTTACGTCAATGTAAATTAAGTAATGACTTGAAAACCCACCCATTAAATGTAACCACTGACCACAGCGGAGCCGCTTTAAAGCTGTAGTAAAATGAGGTTCTATTTGGCCAGCCCTTCCATCCGGCTTAAAATGGTTCTGTAAACATTAGCCTAACACCTGCCGTTGCGTTGTTCATCACGAATGTGTCAATATCATTCACCTTCTAATTTGACATGTTTAACCTTTTTATAGGCTCGTTTGCTTTCCCTCTTCGTCTCTCTCTCTCTCTCTTTAAAGTGTTCGAAGAAGGTTAACTAAAACTTTTGACAAAAAGGATGTACTTAAGTCATCTCGTTCACCCTCTGATACGAATTACATAACGACGCGGTTATTTGATTATAGGTCTAGGTAATGTGTGAAATAGGTATATTATAATGTCTGAAGGTATCCGAACACGTTCGGAGCACTTTTTAACAAAATAACATATTTAAACATTATAAAGGCTTTTTTATATAGGACTCAATACCAATGAATACTAATATTTAATTTTCAATATTTAAAATAAATTGCCTAAATTTCACAGAAATCACAATTATAAGTGAAATTTTAGCAACATTTTTGTAAAACTTCAAAGCAATTAAAGAAAAAAGTAATAAACTTATATTAGTAAAAATATTACCAAAACAATCTAGATGCATTTATCTAGAGAATGTACTAAAATTTTAATGTTTTATTGAAATTTGAAAATTTTAGAGTTGATTGAGTAAACATTATAAGAAAAATCACATTCTTTATGAGACCATTATTTAAATAACAAGTCCTAACTCAAAAAATATTCATACAATAAGCAATATTTTAGTACATTCTCTAGAAAATAGCATAAATATCAGGTTCAAAAAGTTTTATAGAAATACATATGTAATAATTTGAGTAATCAGACTAGCCATGATAGATTTCGAGTAATTTAAAGACCCACTTCCTGTTTTTCTAACTTAATAAAATTGATTGTAGCTTGGCCTCTAGGTAGAGTAGAAACAAAACAAAATCTGTTTTGTAAAGCCAAAAGATGGCTCTATTCAATAAAAGAGAAAACAAAAATATCTGTCTTGACCGAATTTTGTCATTTTCAATGTGTTCGGATACCTTAAGCCATCATATACAAAACTGCAAATGTTAGAATTGCAACCAATTTTTTTCGCGGTACTACATTCCACAGTTGTATATATAATGTCAAGTGTGGTTAAGGTCATGATTTCGGCATTACTGCAACCCAGTCTTGGGTTCGAGTCCTAATATGATTTAAATCCCATATTGGGGATGTTGCATGTTAAATTTGTCGAGGCTCAAAGTCCTCACCTTTGTATGTTGGGGAAGTTTGAAAAGTGGGATACTAGTTAAGACGTACAAAAACTTGACTTGATTGCAATTGCAAACTGCATCACCAGTAGCTCTCACGTTGATTGCTTTTAACTGTTACATTAATAAGCGTCAGTGTGACTTCTGAAACCGAATAACATCATTAAAAATTTTGTTCATAGCATACGATTCTTCTTAGCTATGCTGTAACTTTGGACTTAATTCACGATCACTCTCTCTTTCTTCTCAGATTTTAAAGCCAAACATAATCTCCTTCTTGAAAGCGATGTTTCGTAGCACTTATGTTGAAACGAGTCTTCATTCAGTTGCTCTCAATGTTGGTTCTTACTCGGTTCTTATCTTGTATAATCATTTTTATCACCAAATTTGGCGATCAATTTTGTCGTCAAGTCGGTCACCAGAGCGTTAGCTTCTGACTATCATAGGAATATTTTTCCCTTACCTGTACGCCATTTTTCCACCCACAACACATTTTGAACAGAAAAGCGAATAAAATCCATTCCGTCCACACACTCACACATTCCTAAGCATATATTATTAATTTTATTTAATATTTACGAAGTCTTGATTAAAAATGCATAGTAAATACACTCTGTCAGAAAAAAAGAAAGAAACCAGAAAAAAACCCAGAAAGAAACGAGCAACTATCACGAAACTTAACATGCATGTAGTGTAGGAGGCGATAAGCAAATGATTGCAAATTCAGAAGAACAGATTGTTTTATTAAGAGGTGGTATGAAAAAGGTTAAAAATCACGTACGTATGTAGTATATCCATTTACGTCAACTAAACAAACCAAAACACGGCATGGCATCGAAACAATTAGGTCACCTACACCTCCTGCGTGAGATCATCCCTTAATCTTTGCAACTGGGTACCTGATTCACCAATATTCTGGGACGACTGCAGTTTCCCTCCAAGCACATCCCAGACGTACTCTATTGGCGAGAGATCTGGTGACCTGGCAGGCCACAAGTGTACGTCACATCTTTGAAGACATTTTTGGAGAGTCACGCAATATGTGGACAAACGTTGTCTTGTTGATAAATGGCACCTGGGAAACTTGATAGCATTGGCAGTACAACTGGCGTTAAAATGTCATCCACGAAACTGCGTGCTGTCAAAGCGCGTTGAAGGACGACTAGAGAGATATGTCCCAACAAACCACTCCCCACACTGTCACACCTTGTGTAACGCTGTATGCCTCTCGACAGCAAATGTTGGATCGAACCGTGACCTGACCACCTCAACATGCGTATGCTCTAGTCATCAGCATTGAGGCTAAATCTAGATTCCTCACTGAAAACCACACGCCACCAATCAGTCGCACTCAAGCTTGCCCGTGGTCGGAAAAAATCCAATCGACACTGCCTATGTTGTGGAGTCAGTGGTAGGTGTCCTTATGTTCGTCGGCTCCTTACATCTACGGCAAATCTTCTCGGAATGGTTTCCCTTGTCTGGAAGGTGGTAAATGTCTGGAATATCCACCGTATGTCTGGAAAGTGTTAAAGGCGTCGAACTGATTCTAGCGACGTTCTTCATGAAGACGCAGTCGCTCTTATGGTTGCACGATCATCACACACATTTGTGTTTCTGGGACGCCCTGACCCTCAGCTACGGTAGACTACCACTTTCGTGATCCATTGTTGACAATACCCAGCAACTACCATTTCACTCTGACCGAGATGGTAGCCGATACGCCTGTTCGACCAACCTGCTTCTTTGAGGCCTACTATAAGCTCCTCTCAAAGTTCGACAATTGTACGCACTATCACGGGTTACGTCTTCGAAACATCTCTGCTTTCAATACCATCCATCCAAGTCGACAGATTTATTTGAATAACTCTTAGAGCAATTATGAATAACGAGCAATTATGTTTTTAAACTCTCCCATCTGTGCATCTCATATGCACATAGCACTCTAACCTTTGTCTCATTGAAGTCGAAATTTTAATCTCATTAGCATATCTCCTGCCGGACTACATTCCTGCCAAGTTTCGTGATAGTAAAGGGTGTGTTTTTAGAGGTATAGAACTTTAGATTGCAATAAAACAACGATGTATTAGTCGATTGACATGAATTTTTTTTATTCGAAAGATAATCTTGTGGCATTACATTTTAAATATGATTTCTGGCATAGGACTGCCACGGCTGGCTCGGATGTAGTCCGATCTGGACGTCCAATTTTCGATGACTTTTTCCAACATTTGTCACCGTATATCGGCAATAACACGGCGAATGTTGCCTTCCAAATGGTCAAGCGTTTGTGGCTTATCCACATAGACCAATGACTTTACATAGCCCACAAAAAATAGTCTAGCGGTGTTAAATCACAAGATCTTGGAGGCCAATTCACAGGTCCAAAACGTGAAATTAGGCGGTCACCAAACGTGTCTTTCAATAAATCGATTGTGGCACGAGCTGTGTGACATGTTGCGCCGTCTTGTTGGAACCACAGCTCCTGGACATCATGATTGTTCAATTCAGGAATGAAAAAGTTAGTAATCATGGCTCTATACCGATCACCATTGACTGTAACGTTGTGGCATTCATCGTTTTTGAAGAAGGATTCCACCAGCCCATAAAGCGCACCAAACAGTCAATTTTTCTGGATGTAACGGTGTTTCGACATACACTTGTGGATTAGCTTCGCTCCAAATGCGGCAGTTTTGTTTGTTGACGTAACCATTCAACCAGAAGTGCGCTTCGTCGCTAAACAAAATTTGCTTATGAAAATCGGGAACAACGGCAATCTCGTTTTGGGCCCATTCGACGAATCTACGCCTTGCTTGATGATCGTTTTGATGAATTGCCAAACCAAACTGAGAATAAATCACTTGACAGCTGTTAAGTCGGTCGCCATCTTGGAAAGTAATCCCAACTAAACTTCTATACCTGGAAATAAAACACTCTTTAGTTAGATTTCTTCTGGGTGCATATATTTTTTTGCGACATAATGTAGTTTTTCCTTTAAAAAACTCAGTAAAAAGTATTAAGGCTGTTTTCGCCATATGTACGCAGGCGTTAATTTGACGCGTTTTCGTGAAGAAAAAATGCCTCAATTTTTATAAAAATTTGTGACATTGTAACTCATGCATTTGTTTATAATATAGTGTTTCTAAAATTTCAAAATATTTCATAAATAATTAGTCTTTTTTTAATTAACATGTAAAGAGATGGCTCATTTAGCATTACGGTATAGGAAAAAAAATGCAAAACCCATTTTATAAAAGAAAAACTGTATCAACTCGTATAAAAAATGAGTAGTATGATAAAATAAGTGATTCTCTACAGGATAGTGCAACCAGAATATAATATTTATATATGTTTGAGTACTTTTATATCTGAAAAAATATTCCAAATTTGGCCCCTATTCCTTAACATTAGCCGTAACAAAGATAAATTTTTGAAATTTAAGTACTAAAAAATTAGCATACTTCCAAATTCTTCTTCCGTCTGAAGAAAAGAATTTTGGCATATTGAATTTATATTTATGGATTAACCCATTGACTGCCAGGTAAATTTAGAGAATCTTGCCCTGGGAGCTAAGGTTTTATTTTAAAGAAAACACGAAATTTTACGAAATATAATATTAAGTTATTGATATAATATTGCAACGGCATTTATGGTAATTTTTATTTTAAAAAAAGAATACTACGAGATAACTCAAAGCACGGCGTCACTGAATAAGATTCATGTGCTGAGTGCCACTTACGAGTTATCTCGAAGTAGTTGTTTTTTTCAATAAAAATCTTTATTTACAAGTATTTTTTTCTTCGTTTTGCTTCATTTCACAAGACAGTCAGGTGTGTAATGTTGTGTCAGATTTTCATACAGACGTGTAATGATCCACGCTGGGAAAAACCTATCAGGCGATGGTAGTTTTAAAGTGTTATAAAATGATAAAAGTGAACTGATAAGTAACAATTACAACTGACCTCAGGAAAACCATCTGTTGATACAAGAAAATCGCCCTACCTTACTTCGAAATGTTCCTGTAAAATACATACAAGATCTATAATCAAAGAAATCGAGAGAATAAAAAGATGAGGATGCGTCAATTTAAGGAATTAGTTATTATGCATTAATTTGATGGCGATGGCAGCAATGTAGAAGAAAACAGCAACTATAATAAAGGGTGTTTTTTAGAGGTATAGAACTTTAAATTGCAATAAAACAACGATGTATTATTCGATTGACATGAATTTTTTATTCGAAAGATAATCTTGTGGCATTACATTTTAAATATGATTTTTGGCATAGGACTGCCACGGCTGGCTCGGATGTAGTCAATCTGGACGTCAATTTTCGACGACTTTTTCCAACATTTGTGGTCGTATATCGGCAATAACACGGCGAATGTTGTCTTGCAAATGGTCAAGCGTTTGTGGCTTATCCGCATAGACTAATGACTTTACATAGCCCCACAGAAAATATTCTAGCGGTGTTAAATCACAAGATCTTGGAGGCCAATTCACAGGTTCAAAACGTGAAATTAGGCGGTCACCATACGTGTCTTTCAATAAATCGATTGTGGTGCGAGCTGTGTGACATGTTGCGCCGTCTTATTGGAATCACAGCTCCTGGACATCATGATTGTTCAATTCAGGAATGAAAAAGTTAGTAATCATGGCTCTATACCGATCACCATCGACTGTAACGTTATGGCCTTCATCGTTTTTGAAGAAGGATTCCACCAGCCCATAACGCGCACCAAACAGTCAGTTTTCTGGATGTAACGGTGTTTCGACATACACTTGTGGATTAGCTTCACTCAAATGCGGCAGTTTTGTTCGTTGGCGTAGCCATTCAACCAGAAGTGCGCTTCATCGCTAAACAAAATTCGCTTATGAAAATCGGGAACAACGGCAATCTCGTTTTGGGCCCATTCGACGAATCTACGCCTTGCTTGATGATCATTTTGATGAATTGCCAAACGAAACTGAGAATAAATCACTTGACAGCTGTTAAATCGGTCGCCATCTTGGAAAGTAATGCCAACTTAAACTTCTATAACTGGGAAAAAACACTCTTTACAAGTACAAGTGTGATTTTCATTACTGAGAACATCTTCTTTCACAAAAAGTTATGCCTACAAAGCCATTTTAAGTGTGTATAAAGCAAAAAAAAAAACGTAAAAGAATTTTTGTTCAGTGTGTCCCGCGACAACGCAGCACTTTGCGTTGATCCTTGCTTTAAAGCTCATCATACACAACAAGAACAGTAAAAATATTTTTTTTAATTTTTGGAATAGATTCATATACACTCTATAACAAAAAAACCCGACGCACCTAGAAGGAGTTGCCCGATTGTAGGAAAATTTCGTATGTAAAGACATTTGTACCGAACATGCAAATGATTAAAATTTGGTGCAAAATGAATGAACAGCGGGAGCTACAGCGCATCGGAACTGCGCACTCAACAAGTATCTATAAGAAGCGATTCTCAATCTGATGGTCAACATTTCTGTTGCATTGCGATTTAGAATACTTTCAGACTGAAAAAGTGCCTTGCCACAGGATTCGAGCTGATTACGAGCAACTGCAAGAGTTTGAAAGAGGCCGTATCATTGGATTGAAAGAGGCAGGGTGGGTAAATCGGAGAGTTACACACTCGTCATGTGGATTGAAGCGATGTTGCCATTAGAAGATGCTGGCAAGAATGGGTGGACAATGGCAAATTTCAGCGTCATGATGGTAGCGGATGGTAGGGTCACAAAAGATCGGGAGGACAGGTTAATTGTCAGATCAGCTATCACAGCGCCAGATTCATCGTTATCAACCATCAGATGTGCGGCCCGCACACGAGTGTCCACCCCGAATATTCACAGACGGCTGATAGAGCAAAATTTACGCTCGTACTGACCACTACGCCACCTGCCACTCACACCTCCACATTGCCTAGCCAGATTACAGAGGTGTTTGTTCAATTAGGTTGGAATCGTGCTGAGAGAGGATGTATAGTGTTTAGCGACGAACCCCGCTTCCAACAGTGTTCTGACGATCCTCGAAGACGTGTCTGGAGACACACAGGGCAGCGTGCCGATCCTGCTTTCACTATTGCACGCTTCAACCAGGAGTTATGGTCTCAGGTGTCATTTCTTTTGACAGCCGGACCCCTTTGGTAGTCATTAGAGGCACACTTACAGCACCACGGTACGTCGATGACATTCTGAGAACTGCTTTGCTGTTGTTCCTTTTGCAGTACCCTAGCCTTCTTTTTCAGCAAGATAATGCCAGACCACATACAACACGTGTTGCTATGGACTGTCTTACAGCTTATCAAACACTTCCTTGGTCAGCCAGATCGCCAGTTCACTCTCCAATGGAGCAAGTCTGGAATATGATGGGAAGGCGACTGTATCTACCAGGGAATGTTGATGACCTGGCCCGACAATTGGAGCAAAAATTTGGCAAGAAATACTCAGGAGACCATCAGGGTACTTTATCATTCTTTGCCACGTCGTGTGGCAACTTGCATCTAGGCTAGAGAAGGGTCAACACCTTATTACAGTGCTTCTCAAACTTTCAATACTTGCGACCCAATATTCAATCATAATTTTCATCACGACCCCCCTCCATTCAATTACAATGTATTGAATTCGAAAATACGATACTTTGATGCTAAAGCTACCATCCGAATCTAACCCTAAGTGTCACTGGCGTATATAAACGTCTCGCTCAGCCAGTGCGTAAATTTCCCGGACGTATATATTCGTCTTTCCAAAATACGATCTTTCCTGATCACTCCTATCCATAAAATTATTCCGAAGGTTTTGGAATGCAATAAAATGATCTTGAGAGTGTTTGCGAAGAATTTACTTTTTTCAGAGGATTTGATTATTTATTCCCCCGAATGCACCAAAAATGCGTGCATACGTGCAAAACGGTGGCATTGGGGAATAAATCACATAATTTTTAATCGGCAAGGAATTAATTATAAAACCGTGCAAATTATCAATATGAGTGTTAATTTGTGCAAATAATTGTGTATATGACAAGCCCGTTGGGTCACTGATAATTATTAAATTTGTTCTTAACCTAGTATTGCTCTAAATTAATGATAAAATACATTCAGCAGTACTGATACATTTATATGTATATTATATCAGTGTAAATTTTTTTTTATTTTTTATTATATCAGAATGTACTTTGTTTATTTCAATGAATTAATATTTTTTAAAAATATTCTTTTGTTTTCGACTTTTCAAAATGCTCGCGCCCCCTAGGGAGCCGCGCCCCACAGTTTGAGAAGCACTGCCTTATTGAGCTCGTTACTTTGTAACTATATAACTCTGAAATAAATCATTAAATTTTTCTGAAATTTAAATCATTTTCTATTCTGTACATAATCTTTCTACCCACCAATTTTTGTCTCTATCCGACAACTCGTTCTTGGTACGTCGTTGTTTTTTTTGTTATAGAGCGTATATATAATTATTATGTTATAATTTAATGATCTAAGTTATAATTTTAATAATAAAAATTGATATGTTTTTTGCATGATGCAAGTTTTTCTCATTCATGTTTTCTAATACTTCCTAACTCAAATGGAGATATGTAATCAATCTAAAATCTTAGCCCAAACTACGAGATATCTTGTAGCCGGCAGTGAATGGGTTAAGTCGACTTATGTTATGGGTCTAAAGAAGAATTTTTAACGTATCCTAATTATATATTTGAGAATATTTTCTAAATATAAAAGAAAAAATATATAATTGATAATATTTTGAATTTCGTTAAAATTTCATGCCCCACATATATACTATAAAATTGTGTGCATCAATTTCCCTGCTAATCAAATTTTATTAATTCTTTGAGTGCAGTTCTTTTGAAACAAAGTAAAAGGGATTATATCAAGTTTTATATAACTTTTTAACTACTTTTTAAAAAATTAATTTTTTTAGAACACCGCCCCTCCACACTTTATCAAAAATTATATTTAAAATTTATCCTTATTTTTATTAAGTATAGGGGCCGCTTAGTATTTAATGCTTATTGTTTATTTTTACTAAACGAGTTCTGAAAGTAATGCGACACACTTAAAAAAAAGTTAAGATTTTTTTATTTTTTAATAAAATTATTTGCTACTAACAAAGCTTCCACCCTTTGAGAATAATCGAGAATTCTTCTGTGTATCATAATGTTATACTTGCAGAAAAATCTATTATTCCCTCTCTGAAAAGAGAAAAAGTTGTATTATAAAAGTTCTATAAATTTGTAAAGTTGATGCGCACTTCTCGCATATAACTGATTATTCTAATATTACATTAAAAAAAACCGTGTAATTATATATTTTTTTATTTTATATACAGGTGCGAAAATTTTCTGACATTTATTAATTAAGAATAATAACAATTCCTTGGAGAAGTATAATGGTAAAAAAAAAGTTTGACCCGAATTACAGAGGTTTAAAAGATGTAATTTTTCCTAAATTTACATAATTTACTCGTAAAATAATAACTAATGATTGATGCATTCAGATACGATCTCTAAAATATATCCTTTTTTTTTGGAGTACGTGGTAAATTTAAAGAATTTTTCTCTTAATGCTTGTGTTAAATTAATTATTAAAGTGCTTCTTATAATTTTTATTAAATCGCAAACTTTAATTTTTCTTGGATCATTATCTTTTCAATTATCGATATAACTAATGTGAGAATCTTATGTGCACATCACATGGCCTTCTCTTTCGTTTTATAAGAAATATTCCTCCTCCCTCCCTCCCTCCTTTTTTTGCCTTCATTTTCTAAGGGGTAGCCTTGAGTGGGTAAGAATCACGTTTTCAATACAATAAACTTACCTTGATAAGCATTTTTCAGTTATTTTTCTTTTTTTGGGAATATATATATGTCTATGTTTATAAAATTTGTTAATTAGCCAATTGGATTATGATCGAGGAACCTATCATAAAACTAAATTTAAAATTTTTTATCAGCGTATTCGCAAAATAATAATGAAATTCCAAAAGCAATCTTTTTTTGAAATTATGTTACACATTCAAGAATATAACATGGAAAAAAAATGAGATTGCATAATATATTTAGGAAATGAATTGCATAAAACCTTTTTCTCAAACTCTCCATACTTAATAACTCGTAAAGTTAGCATATTAATTTAATTTTAAAATGTTTATCGCATAAAAAAAAACTAATCTTGAAACGTTAAAGAAATATGGGAAATTTTAAATTACTAAGCCGTATATACTCTTGCTGAATATGAATGCAGTAGTCCCGAAAACTCAATCTAATGTGGACCGAAGAGTGGGTGAGTTTGGGAAATACCGAGTTATCGAGAATGGGATTAAAAAAGAATAAGTATGTGTGGTTTCCTCAGAAATATTGCACGGCGAGTGAGTTGAGTGAGTTAATATTAACGTCGCACTGTTAAGCTACACGAGGGCTTTTGGCGACGGACCACGTAATTTTGAACCATGGTCAAGTGACGTGGACGACACCTGAGCTGGCACCCCCTCTCCTAACTACCACACCACACCAACGGGAGGACGTTTCAGCTCTCGACAGATTTAACGTGCATCGCTGCCCTACACGGCGGGTCTTTAGTGGTACTGGGATCGAACTCATGACATGCCTGCCATTGTTGGATACCTTAATCACTGGGCTACCGCAGCCCCTAATATTGCACGGCACTGTTATGTATTGCTGGCTTGAAAATATAACAGAAATAAACTTACCAAATTCACTTACAAAAGAAAAGTACGTACTTTATGAAGGTATACAGCATTTACTACATGAGAATAAAAATTAATGAATATATATTGTTCAATAATTAACCTAATCAGAAACACCTCAGAAAAGTACTTTATGAAGGCATAAAGCTGTCTATATTGGAAATTAAGTAACCGACTTTGCAAAAATTGACTATTTTTTTTCTAAAGAAATGTGTAATGTCATGTATCATCCGTGCTGCATTCTGCGTATTGCTGCTTCATCACGAAGAAATAGTAAGTCCATTTCCAAATAACCTTGTAGTTCAAATTACTGTTTCGTCAGCCTTTAGTTCCTCTCTGTGTGATGTTTTAGGAGTTTATACGGTGTTCTTAATGTTAGTCTTCGTCACTTTCTGGTAATTTTTCATTAAATTTCCTCATCTAACGCCTATTTTTCATTTTTCGACCTGCAAGGGTGTGGCCGAGTTATCCGGACCTGCCGGGTTACCGAGTGCTGAGTCTTCAAGACTCTACTGTACTTGAAAATTTAACCAGAATGATTGATTGATTATTAGCATTGTGGCCGCGGTAGCCTAGTTGTCACGGTATCGGATCGTGGCTGGCTTGTCACGAGTTCGAGCCCAGTACCACTAAAGATCCGCCGTGTACGGAAGTGATGCACGTTAAATCTGTCGAGAGCTCAAACGTCCTCCCCTTGGTGTGGTGTGGTAGTTAGGAGAAGGGGTTCCAGCTCAGGTGTCATCCTCGTCACTTAACCATGGCTCAAAATTGCGAGGTCCGTCGCCAAAAGCCCTCGTGTAGCTTAACAGTGCGACGTTACGTTTAATATTCACTCATTCACTAGCATTGAACTTAGAAACAACTCGGTTATTGGTAACAAATTTCATTATTCTGAATCATGGCCATGTGACGAGAATGACAACTCAGCTGGCACACCCAACTCTCTAAACTTCCACACATCAAAGGGAGGATTTTGAACCTCGACAGGTTTTAAAAATTTGAATTGTCCCTTCATGTAATGGAGTCGATACACGTTAATCTGCTGAAGGTCACCATTGGCATGGTATGGAAATCTGTGATTTCATCTCAGGTGTTGGGTTCATTGCTTCACTACGAATTAGAATTACGAAGTCCACCTCCAATAACTCTCGTATTGCTACTAAATGCGGTATTAATCAAACACACTTCATTCAATGCTTCTGGCAGACTGATTCTGACAGACTGCATGGCTGGTTGCTTATTAACGACGCGCCATAAGGCAACACGGGGCCATTTGGTGATGTATCTGATATTTGAATCACGGTCAAGTGACAAGGACGACACTTGATCTAGCATCCCATTCCACTAACTTCCATCTCGTGCCAAATTAAGGACTTCAAGTCACGACAGATTTCACATGCACCAGCCCCTCTACATGGTGGATCTTAAGTGGTACTTTTTCTTGAACTCATGACATCCAAACCGTGAGTTCGTGTCCATGATCACTAGGCAACTGCAGCCATTTAAAATTATAAGACTAACCATTGAGGTCGAATTTGAAACTTTTAATTTAAAGTCAGAGTGGTTATACAAATTAGATGACTATGACTTAAATTACAGGTGGCCGCAGTAGCCGAGTGGTGTAGGTATCGGATCGTGGCTGGCTTTGTCACGAGTTCGAGCCCAGTACCACTAAAGACCTGTCGTGTAGGGCAGCGATGCACGCTAAATCTGTCGAGAGCTGAAACGTCCTCCCGTTGGTGTGGTGTGGTAGTTAGGAGAGGGGGTGCCAGCTCAGGTGTCGTCCACTTCACTTGACCGTGGTTCAAAACTACGTGGTCTGTCGCCGAAAGCCCTCGTGTAGCTGAACAGCGCGACGTTAATATTGACTCACTTACATGAGTGAGGGAATATTAATGGGTTTGCACTATTCAGCTGCACGAGGGCTTTTGGTGACGGACCCCGTAATTTTGAACCACTGTCAAGTGGCGAGGGCGACACCTGAGCTGGCACCACTTCTTCTAACTTCCGTACCACACCAACCGGAGGACATTTGAGCCTTAATATGTTTAACGTGCATCGACCCCCTCCACGGAGGGTTGTCAGCGGTACTAAGCCCGAACTCATGACGCGCCGGTCACGAGTCCATTACCTTGACCACTAGGCCACCTATGACTTACATTTCCTTCACCTTAGAAAAAGTATTAAAAAATATTAATTATTTTTTTTAATAATCCAGCACTGATTGAATGAATATGAATATTGCATTTAGAAGCAATACGATGGCTATTACCGATGGACCATTGTAATTTTGAACAAGAGGTCAATTATTTTTCTCTCTCTACAACTCTGTATCTTGTTTTTCAAAAATCTGTAAATATTCGTTCACTATTTTTTGCAAGTGTTCATTTCTAAAAAGTCCGAGTTTTCTTGAAGCATTACCTAAAACTGAACAGCAAATGGCAATTTTTTTTGTAATGAAACTGGTAGGGTTTTTTTTTCTTATTTACATTCGTAACGTAATTATTCTCAGAAAAATTTTGGGTACTTAATAATCAATTATGTTACAAAATAAAAATAAAAATATTTATTTGCCATGCTTCTTCTTTCTCCTCAATTTTTTTCCATTTCAACCAGAAAAAAACCTGCACCTTACCGATCTTAAATTTGTGTCCGGATTTTTGTGAAGGTCAAGCCTCGTATACGTTCCCTTTCACCGAGTTCTTGTTTTTGGTCTTTATTCCAGGTGCAGGATCAAATTTCCGTCTGGTCCGTGACGATCTGAAAAACCAATAAAAGCACTTTTGCCCAGCACGCCTGTAATTTGAATAAGGGTTCAGAATCGTGATTAAAAACCATAAACTCGATTGTCTTCAGAAATCAGAGTTTTTAGCGGATCTTTGCGAGAAACGGCCAGGTGTCTTCGAGGTCATATCTGCAGTGGAGGTGATACCTCTGATACTACTAGAAACGGGGATGCTGGTGAGTAATGGGTATTTATGGAGCTTTCCGGTAGAAATAATTGAG
The DNA here is from genome assembly GCA_019973935.1 of Trichonephila clavipes. Classification (NCBI taxonomy): domain Eukaryota; kingdom Metazoa; phylum Arthropoda; class Arachnida; order Araneae; family Nephilidae; genus Trichonephila; species Trichonephila clavipes. The sequence goes on along the minus strand of BMAU01020281.1, from coordinate 842,020 downwards.
ATTGTTTCTGTTCAAAAAGTATGTTCAATGATTATCAGGAATATTTTGCGTTTTCTTTTAAAGCTATTTTAACCACGACGCAATTCACGATTTAAATCAGAGAAAATTTAACAACTAGTTGAGCTGTGAGTACTCTGTTATTTGAGTAATAATTGGAAATAAGATTTTCTTAGGGTGAGTGTTTACTAGCATCGCATTATAAAGCAACAGGTGAACTATTGGTGACAGACTTCGTAATTCTGAACCTCATTTACTTCTGTCCAGTTACAAGTTCGAATTCTAGAGTCACGCCATTGAAGACCCGCCTTGTACAAGGCGCGACTCAACACCCTCGCATTAGCTTGGTGTGAAAGTTTGGAGAGTGCGATACCAGCTGAGGTGTCATCTTCATCACTGGACTGTGGTTAAAAATCTGAGGTCCACCATTAATAGCTCTTGCGATACTTCAAATTGATTTAAAATTAATTTACGTTGCCCTCTGAAGCAACACGAGAGTTATTGGCAACGGACCTTGTAATTTTGAACATCGGTCAAGTGACCAGGACGACATCTGAGATGGTAAAGGGTGTTTCTTTTAGAGGTATAGAACTTTAAATTGCAATAAAACAACGATGTATTATTCGATTGACATGAATTTTTTTTATTCGAAAGATAATCTTGTGGCATTACATTTTAAATATGATTTCTGGCATAAGACTGCTACGGCTGGCTCGGATGTAGTCCAATCTGGACGTCCAATTTTCGATGACTTTTTCCAACATTTGTGGCCGTATATCGGCAATAACACGGCGAATGTTGTCTTCCAAATGGTCAAGCGTTTGTGGCTTATCCGCATAGAACAATGACTTTACATAGCCCCACAAAAATAGTCTAGCGGTGTTAAATCACAAGATCTTGGAGGCCAATTCATAGGTCCAAAACGTGAAATTAGGCGGTGACCAAACGTGTCTTTCAATAAATCGATTGTGGCACGAGCTGTGTGACATGTCGCGCCGCCTTGTTGGAACCCCAGCTCCTGGACATCATGATTGTTCAATTCAGGAATGAAAAAGTTAGTAATCATGGCTCTATACCGATCACCATTGACTGTAACGTTGTGACCTTCATCGTTTTTGAAGAAGGATTCCACCAGCCCATAAAGCACCCAAACAGTCAGTTTTTCTGGATGTAACGGTGTTTCGACATACACTTGTGGATTAGCTTCTCCTCCAAATGCGGCAGTTTTGTTTGTTGACGTAGCCATTCAACCAGAAGTGCGCTTCATCGCTAAACAAAATTCGCTTATGAAAATCGGGAACAACGGCAATCTCGTTTTGGGCCCATTCGACGAATCTACGCCTTGCTTGATCATATTTAAAATTTAATGCCACAAGATTATCTTTCGAATAAAAAAAAATTCATGTCAGTCGAATAACACATCGTTGTTTTATTGCAATTTAAAGTTCTATACCTCTAAAAAAAACACCCTTTACATTCCTCTCCAAACTACCATGCCGCATTGATGGGAGGACTTCGAACCCCGACAGATTTCACGTGCATCAGCTCCAGTACACAGCGGGTTTTCAATGGTACTAAAGCTCGAACTTATGACACGCCGGCCACCGAGTTCGTGACTATAATCCCCAGGCTACTGCGGTCACAAGGAATTTTTTAGAAGGAAAGAGGTTGGCGCGATTTCGCTGTTTATTTTATTTATTTATTTATCTTTTTTGTTTGTTTGTATAAAAACGCGCCAGAACTATTTGGTAGACGGATTTTTAAATTTTGAACTATAATCAACAGCGAAATATCCTCAGGTTAATGTGCTGGATGTCTGTTTGCATTTAAAAAACTATTAGTTTTTTTGTATCAATTATTTTACATTTATTATGAGCACTAGATGTTTTCTGAAAAATATCTAACTGATACGGTCCTGTTGCTTAAATAGCACTTGAGTTTATGTATCACTAGATATGAAAGACTCGACGTTGTAGGGAGTTAACTGGCTTTTTTTTCACATATGTTTGTTCATAAAAATACCGATCCAAGTAGGCAAATTTTCGTGAAGGATGGTATGAGTATGATGAATGTTCACAGAATGACAAAAAAAATCTGCATGCATAGAGAGATAAAAATGAATAATTAATAATATTTATTTAAGTGATACTCGCGCAACAGAACGAGAATAACTTGCGGATGATGCAACTAGAACAGGTGCAGGTCAATGAGAGTATGGATGGCGTCCAGAGGAACAGTCCCAATCACATCCCAGACGTGTTGCATTGAAGAGAGATGATAGAGCCACAGAAGCCTCCCTGTATCTTGCACAGAACATTGGCCGAGGTATGCTGTGTGCATTCGGCGTTATCCTGAGTGCAAAGGTTACCCTCCAAAGGAAGGGGAAATTCACTGGCCCGAGCGCATCATCCCCTTATTGTAGGGCTGTCATACTCGTAGTGCCCTTACGATGCAAAAATGATTTGCTATCAAATGTGATGGAGCCCCAGGCTATGATGCTTCAGCGTTGCGCAAAGGAGTGCGCGATAAGCCACAAGATGACACATGAGCTGGTACCCCTTCTCCTAACTTCTACACCACGCCAACGGGAAGACTTTGAACTACTGCAGATTTAACGTGTAATAACAACTATACACGTATGTTCTTTAGTTGCATCAGGACTCGAATTAACGACTCCTGTGTAGAGAATAAAATGAAAAAAATATTAGTAACTATAACGTTAAAAACTTATAAAAAAACGTGAAACATATAAACTTTTAACAAAAATGTTATTAACCATATTGGAAAAAACAATATACAATGTTTTAATGTATTACTATAATACATCATAGAGTATCTTAATAAGAAACAAGTATAATATAACACAAATAAAAATTAAGTCGATTCCTACTTAGGTTAACAAATAAAAATTTTATTTTAGTTACTTTTTATATTAATAGTTACAATTAATATTAATATGTATATACATATGACGGAATCACAATATTAAGTGACAAAATAGAAAGAGATTTTCCTTGCAATTTTCCATTTCCCTTTCTATATAGGGTGTTGGACTATTTTTGTATGTTTGTTACTATTTATTCATTAATTAAATTTAATTATTCCAAAAATAGTATATTAAAAAAGAAATCACATTCTCAGAAATTAGGCCATCCCCGGTGGGATTCTAATCCACGACCTTTGGATTAGAAGTCCATTGCGCTACAGGGACACAACGAACGAATTTCCTTTCTTTCTACATATGCTGTTGGACTATTATTTTTGTTTGTTACTATTTATTCATTTTTTAATTTAATTAAAAGAATCAATATTTGAAAAAACTGTATTAACATCAAGTGTCATTCACTACAAGTTTAAAAGAATGTGTTTGAACTTGAATGGATGAATAGAACATATCTTATTAACGATTGAAAATTTGTACAACATATATATATATATACAGTTACTCCCAAAATTGAGGGTACACCTACTTTTAAAACAGGAATTAATGTTTAGAATGAAACAATGATATTAAATGAGGGAAATAATTAAAACCTTTAAGAATAGATGCATTTATTAGATCATAATTCTTTATTTTGAATGATAAAACAAAATATTTGATAGTTTAAACATACATATAAAAACTTATAAAGAAAATTAAAAGAAATTAATAGCCACAAAACTGAGAGTGCATGCATCTATTTTCCTGCATAAATGATGAATAATGCAGAGTTAATATTCAGTAGCATAACCTTTTGCTGATATGACAGCTTCCAATCACCGAGGCATCGATTCCACAAGATGTCTAGTGGTCTCGGGAGCAATATTCAGCCATTCTTCTTGCAATACCGATTTCAATTGTTCCTTACATGTAATTTGATTTTGCACAGCTCTTTCAAGGTGGGACCACAGATTCTCGATAACATTTAATTCTGGAGACTGTGGAGGTGTATTAAGTTGATTCCGACAATGGTAAAGCAGCCATTCTTTTACAACAAACGCAGTGTGCTTGGGGTCATTGTCTTGCTGGAATATGAAATTCGACCCCAGTCCCAATTTATCAGCACTTTTTTTCAAATTAGTTTGCATTATATTAAGATAAGCCATCTTGTGCATGATTCCATCAATGAATACTAGCTTTCCCATACCCGACGCAGCCATACACCCCCAAACCATCACCGACCCACCTCCGTGCTTCGCAGTAGGAATTGTGTGTTTTGGGTGGTGTGAGGTATTTAATTTACGCCACACCATACGACAACCGTCACTGCCGAAGATGTTGAACTTACCCTTATCGCTGAAAATGACGTCGTTCCAAAACTGTTGAGACTTTAAAATGTGTTCTTAGCGAATTTCATTCGCTTGACTCTATTCCTCTTACCAATTAAGGGCTTTTTTCGAGCTACTCTACCATTATAGCCAGCCTTTCTTAAGACTCTTCGTACCGTTTCTCTGCAGAAACCGAGTGACCTAAGGTATTAGAGGTACTGGCTGCAATTTTAGGAGCACTAATTTTAGGATCAATCTTCACTTGATGTATAACTCTTCGCTCGGTTATAGAGTTCATAATTTTCTTTGTCCCTCTTCCTTCGTTATTTGTCAGCCTACTAGTCTTTTTAAACTTTTGCAGGATTTTTGGATGCAGTTAACACTTCGTCCAACTACTTAAGCAATATTCCGCTGGGATTTACCTTCATTTGACAGTTTAATACCAAGTTTTCTCTCTTCGATCGTCGTTTCCTTCTAATTCTCCATTTTAATCAAGACATCAAATCACAAACAAATTTGTTATCAGATAGCCTTTGAAAGCTTTCCTTTATCATAGATTTATTATCAAATTTCTATTTAAAAAATTACTGGTAGTTTTGCATAGTAATTAAAGAAAAGTACCCTCAATTTTTGTGACATTAAAATGGTGTAGTTTTTTTTTCAAACCTTCATATTTTTATTTCAATCAATTTCCATATCTTACATTTAACGTTATTTGAAAGAGTAATGTATGCATTTTGAATGTACAAAAGTGCGTTAACATAGCGTATTAATTTCTACACCTGATGATTAAATGGTGAATCCGGAATTAAGTGTACTCTCAATTTTGGGAGTCACTGTATATATAGGGCGAGAGTGAACTAACAGTAGGAATTGAAAAAAAATAAATATTTCCCTATAAAATGACTTCAAATATCTACTAATGTCCATTTTTTCTTGATATTTCACAATTAATATAAGTTAATGAAGTAATAAGTACAGCTAGAAAGTAAATCAACTTGATTCATTGTTTATTAACGTCATACTTCGAAGAAATTCGAAGGTGACCATTAACAATGAACTACCACACCATGGTTCAAGGTCAATCTAGTCGAAAACGGAACTGTCTATTAAAAGTACTTATGGGGTTTAATTGCTAAAATTTTCATTCAGCTAATCCTATATAATGGAGCTAATGATACTCCACCTAAATACCTATGATACTTTATTTTTGATTTTTCTTTTTAAAAAAAATACGCATGGTCTATATTGATTCTATAATACAGATTGAAACACCTTAATTTCTTTTGCAAAGTCTTACAGTAAAAAAAAAAATCTTCATTTTCAGTTGTGCACAAATTATTGCAAGCCCGTTATAAAACTTCCAATGCAAAGAAATTTGAGTTTTTCGACTGTAATGCAAGAAAAGCATAGCAACGGGTGTTACTATGGTAACCGATTGGATTCTCCTTGTCGTAGCACCACTAATTTCAGAGTCTCTTTCAATGTTTAACAAAGCCGGATTAGATTCACTAAAACAACTCAAAAAAGAATTCCTTAGCGTATGTTTTTCGATTTAACTTAGAAACTTATGGATACCTAAAATAAGTAATATATAATTAAGGACTGCAATTTTAATTTCCTGAAAGATATTTTATTCCTCAGACGTAGGATATACAAATTTCTAATTGTATTTCACAAATGAGAAGAATCTTAAAATAACTTATATAAGGTTATTATATATCAACACACACATAAGAGTAAATGGATTTAACTTACGTTTATAATCAGAAAAGAAGACGATTTGGGGCAAAATGTAACTTTACAAACGTTGGTCCTTATTTAAGCGTTGATATAGAGCCCGACCCAAAATTAAAGCAGCAATTTATGCAAGTATCAAGTGCCGATAAAGAAACCCAGTGTTCCCAAGATATGTCTCTGCACACGGTAAGATATGTTTATTGTAATATTTAATTTTAAATGGTATTTTTTCTTATAATTTTTTTTGCTTAGTACATTTTTATCATTTTTTTACTAATACTTATTTTTTTTAAAATTCCTTTTCAGAAAAACTTTTAAATTTCATTGTATTTGTATTTTTTTAAAATATTCAACAACTTTTCAAAAATGAAAGCTCTTAAAACTTTTGAATCAATCTAAAATTATTTACTTGGTTGTATTTTCACGAAATGTAGAAAAATTAGTTTTTATTAAGTATTTATATCATACACAAAGTTTCCATGAAAAATATTAGTAACTTCCTGAATTATTCGATACCCCCCTCCTTGTATATCAAAATTCCTCCTTACACTTTAGGCCTTACTGTGATAAAAATTCTATATATTTTTATACACATAATAAATTAATGTTATTACTAAATAGCTCTATTCAGAAATCTCAAAGTGGGAAATAATAATGATAATGAATTTTTATTGAGTGGGGAAAATTCATATTCTTCATTGCTCGGGAATGGTTTTTAAAGTATCCGTGATTTTTCAAAAGCCTACAAGCGAATATTTTTTTAATATTTAGTGTCACTTAGATTAGGATACACGTATAAAATATTATTTAAATGCGATATTTTGGCAAAAAATTAACTTAGAATTATTTATTTTCAAAATATTCTGCTTTTATGAAAATTGCTCTATAATATTTTGCTTTTTGATAACTAAGACTTCTCCAGGGGGCTTGAACTACGATTATTGAAAAATTCACAACTTTTTCAGAGCTACTACCAATTGAAATAATAATCGGTGTTGTTTTCCTAAATGTTTTCATTTTGATGTATTAAAATATGGATAAATCCACTTTTAAGTTATATTTTTCAAAAATCATAGTTCAGGCTCGGTACAGAGGTCTGAGCTATATATGGGCAAAATATTATTATTATAGAAGCAATTTTCATAAAAGGAGAATATTTTGAAAATAAATAATTCCATGTTAATTTTTTGCCAAAATATCGCATTTAAATAATTTTTTATTGTAATAATATTCTTAAAATCATTTTATACGTGTATTCTAATCTAAGTAATACTAAATATTAAGAAAAAATTCGTTCGTACGCTTTTGCAAAATCACGTTTCCGAATGTAGTCGGATACTTTAAAAGTAACAAAATAATTTCAAATTCAAGTGTTTTAAAATTGTGAAAAAAACTTAATTTAATAATTTAATTAATTATAAGTTAAATTATTAAATTTATCGATTCTCAAATAAATATTGAACTTAATATAAGAGTTTGGAGACCACTGCTCTACTCAGCGGTCCTGAAATGGTACGAGGAAATGAACCTAAGGGCAACTGAAAAATGTCGGTGTGTGAAGAAATTTGCAGGAAAATTGTTCTTTATATTTTAATCGACATATATTTGAGCAAAGTTTTTCTTGCACCAAGATCAACCAGAATAAATATAGATGCAAGTTGGAAAGCATGAACTTGCAGGCTGTGATCAGCATTTAAACAAGCAATCTAACTCCTGATCAAAAAACAAAAATAGTTGAAAAGTGTGATAGAGGTCACAGATAACCGATTCTAATATTAAATGTGCTTAACGCTACAAACCATATGAAACTAGGACAATGAATAAATTGAATAAAACTGCTTATGTTTTATTTCAATCCTTACTATTACTTCTCCCTCTCTCTATATATATTGTTCAAATTTTCAATCACGCGAGCCCGCGTTAATAAAATATTTTCTATTCATTCACTCAAGTTCAAATACATTTTTTTAAACTTGTAGTGGATGACACTTGATGTTATTACAGTTCTTTCAAATATTAATTCATTCACATTAAATTAAAAAATTAATAAATACTAACAAACAAAAATAATAGTCCAACAGCATAGATAGAAAGAAAAATCGTTCGTTCTGTCCCAGTAGCGCATTAGATAGCGCGTTGAGCTTCTAATCCAAAGCTCGGGGGCTCGAATCCTACCTGAGATGGCCTAATTTCTGAAAATGCAATTTTTTTTGTGATACCATTTTATTAGAATAATTAAATTTAATTAATGAATAAATAGTGACAAACAAACAAAAAATCCAACACCTTATATAGAAAGGAAAATTGAATTCTATTTTGTTACTTAATATTGTGACTCTCTCATATGTATATACATATTTATATCGATTGTAACTACAGAGTGTTTTTTTCCAGGTATAGAAGTTTAAGTTGGCATTACTTTCCAAGATGGCGACCGATTTAACAGATGTCAAGTGATTTATTCTCGGTTTGGTTTGGCTATTCATCATGAATAGACTCACGCCTGAACAACGCTTTCAAATTGTGCAATTTTATTTCGAAAATAATAGTCGCGCGATTTTCATAAGCGAATTTTGTTTAGCGATGAAGCGCACTTCTGGTTGAATGGCTACGTCAACAAACAAAACTGCCGCATTTGGAGTGAAGCTAATCCACAAGTGTATGTCGAAACACCGTTACATCCAGAAAAACGGACTGTTTGGTGCGCTTTATGGGCTGGCGGAATCCTTCTTCAAAAAACGATGAAGGCCACAACGTTACAGTCAATGGTGATCGGTATAGAGCCATGATTACTAACTTTTTCATTCCTGAATTGAACAATCATGATGTCCAGGAGCTGTGGTTCCAACAAGACGGCGCAACATGTCACACAGCTCGTGCCACAATCGATTTATTGAAAGACACGTTTGGTGGCCGCCTAATTTCACGTTTTGGACCTATAAATTGGCCTCCAAGATCTTGTGATTTAACACCGCTAGACTATTTTTTGTGGGCTATGTAAAGTCATTGGTCTATGCGGATAAGCCACAAACGCTTGACCATTTGGAAGACAGCATTCGCCGTGTTATTGCCGATATACGGTCACAAATGTTGGGAAAAATCATCGAAAATTGGACGTCCAGATTGGACTACATCCGAGCCAGCCGTGGCAGTTCTATGCCAGAAATATTTAAAATGTAATACCACAAGATTATCTTTCGAATAAAAAATCCATGTCAATCGAATAATACATCGTTGTTTTATTGCAATTTAAAGTTCTATACCTCTAAAAAAAAACACCCTTTATTTAATAAAAAGTTGTTTTTTTTTCGAATGGGCTGCGAATTGATCATTAACCATTGCAGACCTAGTACATCCCCTGGAAGCTGGGATCCCTTTTTAGTGCGGTGCCCTATGGGCGGATACCAATCACCGCAGGTAATTTTGACGCCCAGTTTCCTCCCTAGAGGGAGGCACCTGAGCTCTGACGATGCAAACCTGTACCTGGATTTAATTTTGCCGAGAGCATCCAGGATTTAATAAAAAGTAACTAAAATAAAATTTGTCTTTGTTGACCTAAGAAGGAATTGACTTTTTTTTATATTACTTGCTTAATTTATATTTATTATATTTCCTCCACTCCCACAATGCGGCCCGCGAGTCAAACAAGTTGACCACCCCTCATATATTAAATTATCGATGCATTAGATTATAAGTAAATTAATTTGCTGAGTGCCGTAATGGTCAATTGCCCGATATTTGTTTCATAATAATATAAGCAAATTAATGCATTCTTATTGGATTTAATTGATCTTAAATTGGAGGTCTCATACTACCTTCTACTTAAGAAATTTTGTCTCTATTTTATACCATACTTTTCAAATGAATACAAATAAAGGGACGAAACATTCGTTTTTTTTTTACAGTGTTTAAATATCAACGTTGAAATTGTTTTTAATTATAGAGCAATTATTATTAATGTTTATTGTTTCAATAATAAAAATGCAAAATTTTCAGGCCAACACAGTCCTGCTTCCCACAAGAGTGTGTGGCGTGAATCATCAAGTGGGTGGTTGGCCCCCGATGTAGATCCCCGGGATGAAGATCAAGTGGCACGATTCAAGAAGAAAATCCAGAAAGACGAAAACTTTGTCAGCTCCATAAAACTTCTCAGTGACGTAAGTTCAACAAAATTTACGGGGCTGCGGTAGCCCAGTGATCAAGGTATCGGATCATGGCAGTCATGTCATGAGTTCGAGTGCACTAAAGACCCGCCGTGCAGGGCAGAGATGCATGCTAAATCTGTCGAGAGCTGAAACGTCCTCCCGTTGGTGTGGTAGTTAGGAGGGGGTGCCAGTTCAGGTGTCGTCCTCGTCACTTGACCATGGTTCAAAATTATGTCGTCCGTCGCCAAAAGCCCTCGTGTAGCTGAACTGTGCGATGTTAATATTCACTCACTCCACAAAATTTACATCCCATTTTTTATCAGGATTTATTTTAGCACAAATTTATAAGAATGAATAATTCTCAAAAACAGAAAATAAAAAGTTATTACTTCTACTAGCTCGAGTAGATGTTTCCTTATATGGATGAATTTTTAAATGAAATTCAACAACTCAGTTGGCCAGTGGAAGATATTAATATTAACAATAATATTGCATAATTATAACATATTTATAATAATATAGAAAACATTAACAATAATATAAGATCCAGTTATTTATTAATTGACAAAAAAATCAAGAATTGTAGGGTTAAAGATAGTGTGAAGTCATATGACGCAATATGCAACATAGCAATGCGTAGTTAAGTCATATTTTTCCTTTACAAAGTATGAAAACATAAAAGATAAAGATTCTCTCATTCATTGTGTAGTTAATGTATATAAATATCAAAAATATCCCCCCAATTCTTTTTAAAAAAAATTCATTCTACATACCTTTTGAATTGTGTATCGTCTCGATTACTTGATATTTAGATGGAACGATTTAAAAAATAAAAAGAATATTGACGCTTTTCTGAGCTATTTAAAAAAAATGTCGAAGATCCACCAATTAATTCACAAGTTCAAAACAAAGTCAATATTCTAATGAAAATCGGGATTTCTATGATGCAAGAATCCTGCGTTCCACAACTGGTGGTCTTAAATTATACCAGAAATCACTTTAAATTGAATTTAAAAAATATTAAAAGCGAATTTCGAAAAAATCACTTTGAGGCATCTTTTAATTTCAGCGTACCCGAAATTCTTGAGTTTTGACATTTCTGTAACCACAGCCCCATACACTGATAAATTCTTCCGTCTTTTATTGATACTGGGGGAGGGGGCATAATTTGTACAATTCCCATTGTAAAATTATACAACTCTGTTCATACTTATTGTTCAAATTGTAAAACTGTAATTTGCATGCATTATGTAGTTCTATATTTTTCTAATATATTGTAAGCAGGGGAAAAAAAATTTCAAGTCTTTACTCCTCATTTTAATTTGTACTTTAATTTAATGTTTCTTCAAAAACATCGTTTCTAATCACCTTTTCCTTCTAAATTGAACTGAAATTTTATTCCGTTTGTTTCGAAGTTTTCCTAACTGTTCAGGATGTAAATTTTCAACTAATTTCTTCTTTAAAAATTTCTGTTTTCGTACATTTTTTCTTCATTCGTTCTTTTTTTTTCGTAAAATTCATTCTTGGCGCTCCTCTTCAGTTAAATTATACTTTTTGCTTCCTATACATTATGTATAAATAAATTTGATACATCAACACGAAATTCTTTTTTTTTAAAAAAAAGATGGACTGTCAATACTTGCGCATAATCCGTTCTCAATGGGCTCAATTCATGTGACGTCATAGTCACATGATAGTGAAAGCCACGTGATTCTAGCTAATCAATTCAAAAATTCATGCGACGTTATAGTCCCACGATAAAAACTATCTAGTGTCTCCAGCTAATCAGTTCACGCGCTCCGGTGTTGCCAAGTTTTGCTCTTTGCAGAAACTTTCTCTTAAAAAGTACATATGTATACAAAATGCATTTTATTCAAAAGTATAAACATAGAATATAATTTTTTTTAAATTAAAAAAATCTTTTTGAAGAAATTTTTTTCTCTAACATTTAAGCATCTTTACCCAAATATGAAATTTTATCTGAATTTTACAAATAGAACTACAAGTACAATTAGTTCAATGTTTGTTTTGAATTCAATGGAAAACACGTTTGTTTTTATCATGTGGCATCATGAATTGAGCCCATTGTGTTTAGTTCGATCGCAAGTAATACAAACGCACTTCAATGTTCAGATACGTATTTATGATGTAGTGTTGTGTTAATCTTTGAGCTTGAAATACTTGATTGAACTGAAAATTGCGCCTTATTATACTAATTTGTAATCATAATATTGAAAAGGACTCAATGCCTTTTTATTATTGTTCTCGTGTGTGAGATAAATACATAAATTTATTACATCATCACGAAGAATTTTTCATAATATATATATAGATATAGATATATAGATATATAGATATATATATAGAGAGAGAGATTCAGTTACATTTTTCATTGTGTTGTTAAAATAATATTTAAATGATCAGTTTATTATTTTTTAGTTAGTGGAGAATTTTATAATGGAAAACAACTCAGTGGATATTTATGAAGAGTATTTCGCGGATGAAAGTTTTAAACAAGATCAAGGTGCCGAATTCAAGACCCTCAGCGTATACAGGTTGGCAAAGAAAATTTAACATTATGAAATATATTTATAGTTCTAAAGTCAAATAACATTTTTTAAAAAAGTCCTTTATTTTCTACATATTGCGATGGAATTTGCTTTTATTTTATCACTTTATTTATTATGTGGTGTAGTGATCTCTACTGACACCATTTTTTTCAACGAACTCGCGTTATTTCTTAAAGTAAGTTAATGCAAACTGAGAATTGAAGTGAAGTGCATCTTGGAAGTTTTGCGCGATTGCTCAGAAAATAGCAGGGTTGTGGAGTTGGAAGGGAAATGACTGACTCCGACTCCTGAAATTTTAAACTTAGTGACTCCGATTCCCTCATATATATGTAAACATGTACCCTTGTGTTACAGTTTATTATTTTTTTAAATATAAAAGCAGTAATAGATGCTATACAAGAAAAAAAGTTGACAGCATAGCATATTGTGTATATTAATTAGCATCTGGCATTAGAAATTTCTGGGAAACAATATAGCTTCGGCAAGATCTTTGATAGAGGACCGTTGATCTGAATTGATTAACTTCAGAGCTTATAATAGTCTTTTCATTCTAACTTGAATAGGAGAAAAAGCTCTGTTACTGTTAAGGCTTCTTTTAACATTTCAGGATATAGGTTGAATGGTCATCGGGCCCATACCATCAAACCACCTAGTCTGTAATATCTTCCCTGAACGAATATTGGGTTATTTCAAGTACCCCTTTCTCGCCATACTAAAATATATTTGCCGTCACACTTAAACTGAATCCGGATTCGTCCTTAAACAACACTTGACTCCAATCACTTTGCATCCAATCTCGATGTTAAACAGCCCACATTCTTCTAACCGCACGATGTCTTTCTAAAACGAATACACACCACTGCCCTACATGCATACAGACCATCCGTATGAAGTCCATTTCGAATTGTTTGGCTTGAGACCTTTCGTCCTGTTGTCAAAAGAAATTGTCTTTGAATCCGCGTCGCATTGGCTGTTATGTCTCGACGAGCTGTTTATAGGATATGTCGATCATTATTTGATAAGGCAACCCGTGCCCTACCTTGTCCTGGCCGACGTCGAATATGCCTTGTTTCTTTGAATCATTTCCACGATCTTGCAATGACACTTCCTACCACACATCAACCGTGTCCTCTACAGTTCTTTCAGTTTGCCCGGATTCCAGTCTTCGGATAATACGTCAAGCCATGGATTCCAGTATATCACGTTGCGTGACATTTTTCAGTCCTTTTTTTTTTTCAAAAGCACAGCCGAAAGGTTGAATTTCACCACTGAGACAACGAAAAACAACAGCTTCTGTGAAATCTCGATTTCTGCACTTGTTTTCTTTTTCTGGTTTTTGACTCCATGTACATTGATTTACATATGAAGTTTTCATCTGTTTTCTGCTACATTTTAGACAAGTGGTTCTTAAACTTTCGATCCCTGCGAGCCCCTTTACATATCAGCCTGACGTCGCGGAACCTCAAGATTTTGAACACCCCTCCCCGACTCCTAACACATTGCTGTATGATTTACAGATTCCTCAATAATTCTAAGACTGCCTCTGCTACTTTTATAGACTTTTATATATATAAAGACGCCTTTTTTCCCTTTAAAAAATAGTAAGCATCGAATTTAAAATATTACTTTGTAGTAACGGCAATACAGTAGCAAACAGCAAAAAAAATAATAATAATATTCTTATTCGAAATACATGTTCCAGCAGTTTTTCGTTGGGGGCAATTTAGTGATCTAGTCTAGAATAGCACATCTGTCAATTTTTCGACGAGGATTTTCTGAATCTGTATAAGAAGGAAATCTTAACATTAAATGACACTCCCTCCCAACTCCCCTAGAAAAGCATTGGGGATCTCTGGGGGTTTCCAGACCACAGTTTAAGAACGGCTGTTTTAGTCTATATACACTGGTGTGCAAAAATTAAGGACGAGACGGTTTTTTCAATATAACTTTGTACAAAAGCTTTCCAAATCAACACATTTATAATACCGTAAGATCCCCAATACGTAAGGACATGTGTAATGTAAGCAACACTTACTAAAAGAGAAATCAAGGGATAAAAAGCTTTATTGAAAAAGTAGCATGGAGCGCAATACGACTGAAGGCCGAAACATCCCTGTGATGGGTGTCCAGCAAGAAACATCCGGTCTTTAGTGGGGAATATGATCTCCCCTGACTGCTAGGCAGGTTTCACAGCGTCTGCCCATGCTGAGAATGAGGGTGTCAATGAGTTGTTGAGACACTGCTGCCCATTCGTCTTGCAGCGCCAATCGAAGCTCCCGAATCGTTACTGGTGTTAAGGTACGAGCTGCCAAGCGTCTGCCTAGAAAATACCATACATGCTTGATGGGATTGAGATCCGGAGATCATGCCGGCCAATCTATACGTTCAATATCCTCACTCTCTAAGAGCTGTTTGGCAGCTACTGTGCGATGACATGGTGCATTGTCGTCCATGAAAAGGAACTGCAGACCCATGGCGCCTCTAAAAAGACGCACATATGGAAGAAGAATCTCGTTACAATAACGGGTCCCGTTGATTGAACCTGCGTCGAAGATGTGAAGGTCTGTACGACTACCAAGCATGATGCCTCCCCAAACGAGAACACCGCGACCTCCATATCTGTCCCTTTAAATGATGTTCGAGGAATGATTGCGGCTTCCCCGCTCTCTCCAGATGAGTATGCGATGAGAATCGCTATTCAAACTGAATCTGCTCTCATCTGTAAAGAGTACTCGTCCCCATTCATTGTCTCTCAATTCCGGTGTTCCCGGCACCACAGAGAACGCCTTCTCCGATGGGCAGGCGTTAAAGGTACACACCGTACAGGGCGTCGTGCAAACAGACCACCACCGTGCAGTCTTCTGGCCACGGTAAAACGCGATATCGGTCGCCCAGTCGCCTGTGTCGTGTGTCTAGAGATTTCTCCCGCTGTCTGCCTCCTGTTTCTTCTGGCCTGTAAGACAATGTACCGGTCATCTGCGGGTGTGGTTCCTCGTGGACGACCACTACTGAACCCCCGGATAACCTTTCCTGTAGTTTGAAATTGTCTCCAAAGTCGTGAAACGATGCTGTGAGCAATTCGAACTCTGCAGCCACACTTGTCACACTGCGGCCTTCCTCCAACTTCCCAATGATTCGACCACGGATAAAAGCATCCAGATGTCGTTTAACAGATTGATTATTCGCCATTTCTCGCTGAGGTAGCAACTCGGTGTGATTTTAACTGCTATACGGCGTGCAATCTCTTTGCCAGAAATACTGATCTTACACCGACAACATGCTTTATACTACTCAGACACTCCCCCATTACGTCTACCTGCATATCTGCGCATGTGCTACCGTACATCACCTTACTTAATCTCCTGATTGGTCTTTCTGTCCGCTCTGCCTCTTCGTTCAGCTGATATGCTAATTTTTCGACTTCATCCTTAATTTTTGCACACCAGTGTATGTTTTGTTTTACGTTAGTTACCATAAAAAGTATTCGTGTAATTTCGTTAAATCCATGTGCTCCTCTAATTTTTTTGAGGAGTGTACCTTAGCAATTCAGCTTTGTTGACACTGGTTGATAATTTAAAACATTGCCTTTAATTTAAAATAATTTGAGCTTTATACAAGTTTGTGGCAACGGTACTGTAAGCTTCTGCGCTTGTAGACCTGGAGAGTACGCTGCTTTCGGTATTATGATACTCTCCAGAACTACTAGCACAGGCGCAAAAGCGTGATTTTAGCACCGTTGCTACAAGATTCAAAACATAATGACAAATAAAATTTTTGTTGCTGATGTTCTCATTAGAATAAAAGGCAAGAACATACAGATGTGTTTCACAGATATAAATATAACTTTGCAGTTTTTTTACCACTTCGGATTGTACCTACACATTTGGAATACTATTTTTTTAAAAATAAAATCATTATTCCACATTAAAATTTTTCACAGTTAAACTTTGATCGTAGTTACTTCGAATAAAAATATGAAATGAAACATTTAGGCTTAAGATATCCCTAGTAAAAACGTTTCAAATTATTCATAAAAGAAATTTCATAGTAAAAATCTTCTTCGAATAATTTTCAAGAAATTAGATGCTTCTCTCATTCATAGAAGAAATTTATTTAAACTCATGTGCATAGTTTTGAATACTAATAATCTGAGAAATCCCAAAATTATGATTAATTTACGATACATTTTACATAAACTTGACGCCTCTGGGTTTCGTTATTTCCAATAGAATAATTATTTTTATTAGTATTATAATTATTTATTTATTCTGTGCAATCTAACTAACGCAACCAAAGGTAGAGTCAGATTTTTCACAGGTCTAATCCAGGCTACGGCCTACAGGAGGGAAAGAAAAATATAAAAAAGAAAATAGTTGAACATTGTAAATTTTCTTTTAACAGGGGTGCAAAATTATTCCTTCAGCCTAGACAATGGTAAAGAAATAAGTAAATCATGCCCCTGCAAAAACCTGACTAAAATTATATTAAACTATTTCTAATGAACTAGGTAACTGTATTGGCTTTTGCATATACATTGATAATAGTCATTTTAAAAATTACAAATTCCAACCATTCAAGATTGTAATGGAGGGGGGGGAGAGGGGGAAGACTTCATATGAGGAAAGCTACGAAAACAAGTTTCGTCCTTTTTTTTTAAAAGAGAAGATGTTGCACAAGTCGGGGGGGGACCAGAAGAAACCACATTCGTTGCTGGTTCAACGATGGAAGAAGCGTCAGCGTAGGAGAATTGACGAAAAGCGCGAAGAGAAAAAAATATGAGCAGACAAGCGTGCCCTTTGTTATTCGCGTATAAATCCCGATGGCTAACATTATGGTCGGCAATGGAAGTGCGTGCTGTTATGCAGTATGAGTGCGCACGTAGGACTAGTGGGTCCATAATCCATAAACGCCTACAGAATATGTATTTTGAAGCGACCACTCTCAGCAAATGGTTGGGTGCTGGTGTCGCATGTGTACTAAAGGAAGGCAGAAGTGTAGAAGCTGAAGGTCTAAGTGGACATCCCTCACATCCACGAATGAAAATAGCACACATTGCCCCATCGGACTTTCACTTGTTCCTTGCATTGAGAGTTTCCCTCTCCAGAAGTAACTTCAAAACAATGCTGAGGTGGAGTAGGCTGTGCAACAAATCCTTGTATCTCAGAGCACCGGGTTTTACCAGAGTTATTTCTGAAAACTGTCTGCAAGCTACGACAAACGTCTCAATGTCGATGGCGACCATGTCGAAAAATAGTGTAAGATGTGTAATTAATGATGCCACGGTGTATTTTTCCTGGCAATAAAGTTTTCGAGTGAAAAAAAATGTCAAATATTACTTTCGGAACGTCCCTCGTATATACAGGCATATTTGGCATGACCACAAAATAAAGTTGTGGAAAGAACTGTACGCAGTTTTTTCCTGAGTGGCTTCAAAGTTATTAACATTTTACAAACTAGGATCAGATTTTATAAACTAATATTTATTATTTTTTTATAAATATTTCATAGGGATAGTTGTGATGTGAAACGAGAAATCCGTAGCCTGTCATGGGCACTTGATGGGGGTAAAATTGCAGCAGCTTATAGAACAAATCTTTCAGCGAATTCCATTGACAACCTATATTGTCACTCGTATGTATGGGACATAGGTAAACTTCGTTTCTTTTTAATACAAAAACTTTATATTTTAATAGATGTTTATGCATCATAAAACATATCTTCATATTATATTCGATGAAATAATACTAAGCAAATGAATAAGTAAATAAAATGCAAATATTTTGGCTTTATTTTACTCATATATTTTGTTCTTGTATTTCTCACATAATAATAAAAATACATTTATAAAATTCGAAATAATCTAACTATGACATGAATATTTTTCTTTAAGCATTTGCTGTGTGGAATAAGAAATAATAAAACACAGATTCGTGTATGTATGGCTACTAAAAATATAACGTCATGAAGGAGAAATGATGTAAACATGAGGATGATATGCATTAAAAGATGTTAAAGTATGCACATGATTAGCTTTTAAGCGCAGTCGAACGACGCAAGGCAGAAACGGCATTTCAAACTTTGTATAAAAGTAAAGTTGCGCAGAGGATTTCTTAATCGGAAATCGAATTTGAATGTTGGTTGTTTTTGAAGAGATCGTGTTATGCCTCGTATAAGAATAAGAAATGGCTACCAGCATGTTTTAGAACTCGATAATGGCTAGATCATGTGCATTAATGTGATTTATTGTTCCGTGATATTGCTACTCCAGTTGGTCGTAATCTATGACCGTTACACAAACAAGGAATCGTTGAGTTTAAGAAGGTCATACTAGAGCGTCAAGCAAGATCTGATAACCTCTCGCCACTAATGTCCGAGAGGACAGACATTTTGGCAGAGCCGTTTTACAGGATCTTACAGCCATATGACGGATCTTGTCAGGAAGTGGACTTGTAGACGACACGACAGGCATCTACATGGTCATTGCAACGACGCCTGGGGCAGCATGTTTTATCAATACGGCAAAAATTATTGCGGCTTCTCTTTGATATTTGCTGCATAGAGATTCACGAAGACAGCGGTGCACCCAATTGACAAAATTGAATACAGGAGTGGAACCCCGTCGTCTTTTCAAACGAGTCCTGGTTCTGAGAGCAGCATCATGTTGCATGTAACCGTATCTGGAGGCATCGAGTAGAAAAATAAGTGGCCTGCTTGCATTTGATATCGTCATATATGCGCTGCACTTGCTGTGATGGTATGGACAGCCAGTGGGTACACGACACGAACCCCTCTTGTTCCCATAGTCAGTAATATGAAAAACAGCGTTACATTTCTCAGATTAGAAAGACAGTGGTTGTGCCCTATTTTCGAGGCCTCTGAGACGTCATCTTTCAACAAGATAATGCAAGATTGCATGTTCTAGTCGTGTACCATTTATTGCAAAACGGCGAGTGTTTAATTGTTTCACTGGCCAGCAGAGTCCTTCAGATCTCTTACCCACTGAAACTATTCAGTCATGAAAGATCCACCGTTATCCAGCCCTACGATTCATGGAGTGTAACATGATGAATCAGCATGAAATGACTTGGCCGTATCTGTTTCGATGCCAGAGTTAAAACCGTTTTAGCTGCCAGAGATGGCAACTGTAATTTCGCACACTGTAACCCCCCAAATTGCTTACAAATTTAAATACGTTTTCTTACTGTGCTGTATGAGTAGTGGTCGCGGTAGGTCACAAACTTGTGACCACCGTTGTCAAGTTGTGGGTTCAAGTCTTAGTGCCACTGAAGACCGGCCATGAAAAGAGGATGATATACGTAAAATTTGTCGTAGATTAGTCTAGACGTCAGTGTGGTGCGTTGTGTCGTCTTCACATCACTTGATCCTGATTCAAAATTACGAGATCCGTCTCCAATAGCCCTCGTGTGACGTTATTAAACACTCACTCGAAATTTTTGATTGAGATATAAAAAACTAGACATATATATATATATATATATAAACTACATATATATATATATATATATATATATATATATATATATATTGTTGTTCTTTTTGTGAAATCACTTCCACTACGGTATCTTGGGACATCACATTTATTTATATAAATAGGAAAATAATGATCGCGGATACTGCACACAGCAAGTCTGACCCAAAAGCACACAGCGACCGGTCAGCTCGTCAACCCCGTAGAAGGAATGCGTGGGCGGATCACTCAGTTATCCTTCCACCAGAAAAAAATAGTTCACTTGGATGTCTATAATGTTTGTATTGTTTGAAAAAAATGTATCACTCGCAGAAGGGGTATGTTGGGGTGAAGCGAGTGAACTATTTTTTCTGGCGGAAGGATAACTGAGTGATCCGCCCACGCGCTCTTTTTCCGCTTCACTCCCACGCATTCCTTCTACGGGGTTGACGAGCTGACCGGTCGCTGTGTGCATTTGGGTCAGACTTGCTGTGTGCAGTATCCGCGATCATTATTTTCCTATTTATATAAATAAATGTGATGTCTCAAGATACCGTAGTGGAAGTGATTTCACAAAAAGAACAACATATATATCTATGTACATAAGTATGTACATAAGTAACTAACTAATAAGTAAGTAGAAAACCTTTGGCGAGTTTCATAAAAACTTTAGCACCTGTCCTTAGAATGGTATGAAATAGGTTGTCACGATTCGTAAAATCTTTGGCGATTAATCTCTGGCATATCATGGCATCATTGAATTTAAACAAATTCACGCAATTGTTTTTAAGATGGTACGAAATAGGTTGTTTTAACTTCGAAAAGCCTTAGGCGATTAATGCTGGCATGAGGTTAATACATGTGCAAAAATTTTTTATAATTATAGATTTAATTAGATAACTATAGAAGTGTGATTATTTTCCAATTTCTGTTGAACTAAATTCAAAGGAATACTTAATTCTAACATTAATAATTAAAATGCTCGACGTTTAGGCCACAAACTAAGAACTGTTTGGTTCAAATAAAAAAAACAGTATTAAAATAAATTAGAATATCTCAATCTCTATATATAAATTCCAATTTTATATAAAAACCTATTCGGGTGATACGAAATAGTAACCTATTTATTACAAATTTCAGAAAATAGTAATACTCCATACTGCATTCTAATGCCAGATGCTCCTATTAATTGTGTCGAATATTCGCCTCGAGATCTGGAATTACTTGTTGGAGGATGGTCAAACGGGCAAATAGGTAAAATATCATTCTTAAGAATTTCATTTAATTATTTCCTTTAATTATCTTTTTTCTCACAAAAGTAAATATTTCTGGATGAACTATTATTTTCTGTGTTACACTTTAAAATATCTTGTTTTCATTTTTTTTTAAATGTAAGGTCTATGGGATGT
This sequence comes from Trichonephila clavipes, assembly GCA_019973935.1. NCBI lineage: Eukaryota > Metazoa > Arthropoda > Arachnida > Araneae > Nephilidae > Trichonephila > Trichonephila clavipes. The sequence continues at coordinate 820,443 of BMAU01020281.1, read as the reverse complement.
TCGAGCAGGTGGACGACCTCAGCAATTATCACCCATAACTCATTGTCACAAAGAAGGCGTTTCTGACATTAAATGGATCAGTTCCAAGACGGGATTTGAATTCTTCAGCGGCTCTACTGATGGAAGAGTAATTATCTCAGTACCATTTTCATAATTAGCAGAATTTAATTGCACAAGTAACGATTGTAATGAATCTCTGTCCAAAAGTAATAGTAAAAATGATTTAGAGTTTATAATAACGTTTCATACAATATTTATATAAATACATAAAGGTAAGAATTTATTTTTATAAAAAAAAGCTTATTTTATGTATTAATACTAGTAAATGAACAAAAAGTCACCAATTAAAAAAATTGTTATTTATATAATTGTTGAAAATGACTGATAACGTTGCTCTTGAAAGCAATTAACAAAGGATGGGATTTTTTATGGGAGGGGGTTCAACTCCCATAGACCAACAAATTTTTAAAATAGAGATTACCTCTTGGGGTGCCTTATATACATATTCTCTATGTGTGTTTTTAATATAATAATAGCAGTAGTATATCTGCGTATGCTACTGCTTTGAAAGTTAAGCAAAAGTAATTTTTATCAAACAAAATTTGGTAGAAAATGCTTCAAAAAATAAATTAAATAAAATAAAATTTCAAGTAAAAAAAAAAAATTTTTTTTTTCGTTTTTATAATTGAAATGTTTGATTTTTTTTTTTTTTTTTTTTTTTTTTTTTTGTAAAAATAAGTTTTGCCAAAAAATTATACTTTTATTTTACTTTTGCAAATGAGTTATTTTTAATAAGAATTTATTTCTGACAATATTACCAGGTAAATTGTAATTCAATAAATACAACCATATATATATATATATATATATATATAAACTGAACTGATCTGATTGCAGTTGTTTTGCTGGGATTCTAGAAATATGCTTAAACCTCTCCAATCCTTGTATTTTGATCAAAATCCTGAATCTTCAGAATTCAATTCAAAATACAGCATTACATGCATTGAATATGATCCAACTTTGGTAAGTTATTCTCGAAAACATTAATAATATGAAAAAGAATAAAAGAAAAGCATTCTAATTTTTTATACGAGTTAATTTTTTCCCCTACACCTGTTACTTTAGTTTTTAAATGTTAAAGTGGCAGTTACAGGCATTATATGATTAAGTAAATTCATAATTCTAAAAAAGTTGCTCTGGTAGCAAAATGGGTGAAACTGCAGAAAATCAGCCACTAGTCGGCGCGATTTTAAAAACTCGCCAACTTAGTGCGATTCGGAGTACCAATCGTCTACGGAAGATGAAATGCAAGATGGCGAAAAAGTGAAATAATCAGAAAAAGTCTTTTTAAAAACATTTAAAACTGAAAATCATTGCAAAATTAAAATACTTTTCAAAACTTGAAATTCTTAATGAAAAATTAAGTTTAGTTAATTAATTAAAAATGTGAAAAATTAAAATAACTATTTTTAAAAACATCACTTACTGCCTTTTTAACCTTTTTTTTCTCTCATTTCACGCTTTTCCCACTGTTCGGACGTATATGGGCGATCTAATTAAACCGTCTTTCATGCACCATTCTAACACAGCTTTCTTTCCTAACACCGGCAACACACATAGCAAAAAACCTTTCAAAATACTCCACGTACTTCAACATACATCCATTATCATTTGCAACAATACTATTATCATTGGTGGTCATTGTGAGTATCTGTAAAAATTCATGTGAAAAAATGTATCCACGTCCGTCGAACAAAGCCAAAAAACGATCTCTCAAATATTCCACGAAAAAGTTGACGCAGAAATGCGACGAAACGACAACGCAAACTACGAAAATGTTTAAAGTTTGAGAAAATATCGAATTAAAATCGTTTGCAATTAATTTGTGGGTTACCGCCACAAATATTAACTAATAAGAAATTATTTTTAAAAAACCAGAAAAGTAATAATAAAAAATTCACATAACAAACTTAAAAACAAATTACAAGAAATAATAATAATAAACAAAAATAAATAATGCTGGCAACCACAGAATTATTCTCGATCTAAAAAATGTACTGGGCATGCGCCGATTACGATCTCTCCTTTAAGGGAAAAGCGCAAAAACCTTGTGGCGAGTGTCCATAGTAAATTCAAAATTTTTTATCTTTTAACTTAACCTTTTTATTTAATTCTTAACTTTTTATCTTTCCTCTATTTTTTCAATCCCACACAGGCTAGTTCGCTAGACCCACCCCATTGCCAAGTTCCAATGTTTCAGTGCAACCAATAGAGTGCCTGCTCCCCAACATCTACCAACCAATGGCGTTCAGGCCGCGGTCTTCCTTGATATTCAAAAAGCCTTCGATAGAGTATGGCATACTGGCCTACTCTTTAAGTTAATCACTTATAAAATTCCGCCTCCCCTTATTTTTCTGATAAATTCCTATATCTCTGATCGCTCTTTCACTGTTAAAATTAACCGTACCTACTCACAACTCAAGGGTCAATCCTGGCTCCTACTCTCTTTAATCTTTACGTCAATGACATTAAAAATACTAACACTTTAACATGTTTGTATGCAGATGATACAGCCATACTCAGCAGACACAGAAATCTCGACACATTAGTCGAAAACATCAATGAACACTTAGCTCACCTGGAGACCTGGTTCTCCGTGTGGAAGATTGCTTTAAACTCTTCCAAAACGGAAGCGGTTTTCTTTTCTAAAAGGAAATCACCCCCTGAAATTACTCTACAAAACCAAAGAATACCCTGGTCTCAACACACCAAGTATCTTGGTGTCATCATTGATAAAAACCTCACTTTCCGACAACACATAACACATATTAGAGATAAATTTAAAGATACAACGCGTAAACTTTACTCCCTAATTTGTAGAAAGTCTAAATTGAGTAGACATAACAAATTGCTTATCTACACTCTGATCTTAAAACCATTACTTACCTACGCCTCCCCCGTGTGGGGACACGCAGCAAAAACTAATATAAATTTACTTGAAACCTCTCAAAATCTAATTATTAGGCAAATTTGTAATGCTCACTGGTATATGCGAAATAAAGATTTAAGAATAGCTTGCAATATACCAACCATTCGACAGACCATCCGTAAACTTGCTATTAACTTTTTTAAAAATATTGATGAATCTAATAAAACATCTATCAATGATATTTCCCCATATTTTTCCCACTTCTCTGTAAAACGACCAAGAGACATCTTGGTCAACCCAGATTTCAATTAATTTTTATCTTTAATTTTCTTATTTTACTTTTGTAACTTCTTCCCTTCCAAGCCTTGCAGTTCAACTTCGTTGGATTGCAGCACTCTCTGATTGGCTACGAAAACAAAAATTAGATGCCTCGGGTGCCAGCGAAATGAATCGCTTATACCCAGAATCAAGGAAAAAAGGGGTGAATGAAAATGACAATATCAGAAAACACTCCCCCTCAGGGGGAGGCAGTGGAGGAAGAAGCCAAGCGAGAACGAAGCCGGAGTGACGTTACGAGGGCGAGAGTGGAAGAGCGCAGGAAGGGGGCGAAAAGCCCAAAAACGCGTTCGAGAAACACCAAAACGCAGTAGGGAGAAAGAATTGTTGCTATTTTTTTTTTTATGCAGCGAGAATAAAAGATTGGAGTCTGCAAGTAGGAACTTACAAACGTAACATCAGGATGAAGATGCAGGAGCCAGCTTTTACACTGATCCCAATTTTGACAAGTGGCAAAGGCATTTGAGTGTTGTAAAATGTAGCAATTAAGTATTTATGTTGTGTTTACGGCGGTTTCAAGGGCAGATTCCATTTTGTAGTTTTGTAAGCAAAATTTAACTTAGCATGTAGATACGTGAAGAGTGTTTGTGCTCTAATTACTGGATTGTCATGATTTTGAATTGAAGTAAAAACATTTCTAGAGATTCTAGTGATGTAATTATCAATCGACTCCATGTGTAAGTCGTGGTGTATGACACTATTTCTAACGTACCAAGGTGCGTTAGCAATGATTCGTAGGATTTTGTTTTGAATGACTTGAATGCGTTTTGTATGGGTCGGGACCGCGGCCTCCCATATGGGGGACCCGTAAGTTATAGTTGGATGCAGAATTTGCTTGTAAAGGATCAATTTATTCTCTAAGGATAGAGGATAGCTTCTCCCAATAAGGGAGATAGCTAACGCAATTCTACCCCAGACTGATTGGCTACTTAGCCGAACTCTTAGCTCGGCCAATCAGAACATTTCCTTTCATATTTCTGACTTGGACTAGACTGCCAAGATATTTTTCCCGCGCTTTCTGATCGCCAGTTTTGCTGCATTCGGATTGGCTAGGATAACTCCACCCACTTTTCACTGATTTTTCTAAGTTTTTAAAGTTAAATTTTTAATATTTTTTGTATCTCACATCCAAGTATTTTATATTTTCATAATCTCTACAGAACTTATATTTTATTAAACTGATTTTCTTCCTAACTCTGGGCAATGGTATAATTCTTTAAATGCATCTCAAAATTACCTGATAGGAGGTTAGAGACCGACGGGTCTAGGCACTCCAGCCAGTTCTTCAACGATCCTTCCAACTCTGGGAGCCGCCAAAACCGTTCCTGTAACCAAGCCTCTGAACCAATCAAGAGACTCTCACCCATCAAGGTTCTTCCACATCAGGCCACATCTTACAATATTCGATATGGGATGGAGGAACACTTCGCGTTCCATTTCCCAGCGACGACCAGCGACCAGCGCAAAAAATAAATCGTGTCAACCAGTGGCTGATTCTGCAATTTAGCCGCAAAATGCAACATTATAAACATTCCTTGATTATTATTTCATCCTCAACCTATCCATAACATGGAATTAAGTGTTATTATGTACGTGATTTAATGATCAGCATATAGAATTTATAAGAACATCCTTAAGATAAAGAAACCATTGTCATATGAAAATTTAAAAAATTCTCAAGTTAATAAAAAATTTTCCTAATATGCACTATATGATTTAAAAGGAATTAAAATCAATAAACTAGCATAGTGGTACATAAGAATTAACATTTTGACAGCCAAAAGCCACTGAAATTATGCAATCGATATATAAAACAAAGAAAGTAGTGTTTTGAATTTTTTGTAGCAATTTTTTAGATAAAAATGATAAGAAAAATAAATGGATTGTCACTCAAAATCTGGCTGTTTATGAAAGCTGTTAAAATTTTTTTACAAACACCACAAATGTAATTTTTCTACACATGAATTATAAAATAATTCAGTTGTTTGATTCATTTCTCTATTACCATACCAAAAAACCTTTAAATGAGAGACAGAGGATGTGTAATGAGACAAACGAAAGCTTGAAAAAAGTTTTTGGTCTAAAGTTTTGAATAAATTAACCCATCAATAAAACAGATTCAATATTGAAAGGATTTAGATAAAAAAAAATATTTTCTGCAACACAGGTATAAACTATGACAAAAGTGATATTCATTATTTATATATATATATGTACAACTAATAAATTTTTTTCAATTAACAGCTATTCTGTTTGATTTCAGCCGCATCGTTTTATGCTGGGCACAGAACAAAGCATGATGCTCTCATGTAATCGAAAATTCAAAGATCAAAGTGAAATAATATCTGGAACTTACAATACAAGGATGGGCCCTGTTTTAACAATCCAAAGAAATTCATTCTTTCCAAAGCTGTTTGCTTCTTGCAGCACATGGGGCGTCAAAGTATGATTTAAAATTTACCAGGATTCAAAAACAATTTTTTTTAGAAAGTCACACAAGTTTCAAATCAAAATGCATATTAAATTATGTGCTTAGTTGGCACAACATTCATTTAAAGAGTGAATGAGATGTAAAAGTCTTTTGATAATTCTGAGAAAAATCATTATGAATAACGAGTTAATGCAAGAAGGAATAAAAATTAATCAAAATTAATACCTGTGAATCAGAATTTAAACCTATGATCAAAACTCTTAAAATATATTCAGTTACCTTAAACGTAATCATTACTTTCAATAACAACATACTTTTTTTTAAATATGCTTAAAATATGAATGAAAATATAATATGCAAATGGGAGACTATATAATATACAGTCGAACCTCTATATTGCGAATTTTTCTGGAGCCAAGAACATTTCACGATTTTCTTCGTAAAATAACCTCCCAATAGCGAAGTGCATTTTCTATACAACGATCTTTTTCTCTTGTGATTCAATTTTTTTCTAATTAATTTTATAGTTTTTCTGAACATTTTAAGTTGTTTTCTCTTTTAACACATTTATGGTAGTAATGAATCTAAAACTGGTTGTTGCAAACCTTAACCTCGTTGTGCAGTTCACTAGGAACATTTTCGATTCCATCAAAGCATTTTTTCAAACAAAAAAAACTCAAACAAAATTAGAAGATTTTATGAGTATTTAAATTTCAGGACGCATGTGGTAATGTATGTTTAAAATTTCTAGTTATAAAATAATTTTGTTTAAAATTATTTCCTTAACGTTGAAAATACAGTGTATTCCTCAAAATTTTTTTCCCTTGCAGTTTTTCTTTTTTGATGGGTAAGATGGGTAAAATAAATAGATATTAATTAACAAAAAGGTGTGAATAATCACTTTTTTTTCAATACATAGTGTTTATGAATTTAAAATTTGTTTTATGTGTTTCATGAAGTATGTTGAAAGGTGAACCTCTATATAACAAATTTTCCATATAACAAACTTTTTTTCGGGATTTAGCGACTTCGTTATATAGAGGTTCGACTGTATTTTTATTTTTTTGCAGGCTGGGTGGCTTAGTTGGTTTGGCACAAGCCTTGTACGTCTAAGTTTGCGGGTCCAACCCCAGTCCAAGTCGGTGGATTTTCTTGATACAAAAAATCGACAGCGCATATGTTGTGAGATAATGCGGCATGTAAAAGATCTCTAGAGTGCCTGTTTGGCCTAGGTGCTTTCGGCAAAATTAAATTCCTAGTATGATTTCACATCATCAGAGCTCAGGTGCCTCCCTCTGGGGAGGAAACTGGGCATCAAAAATACTTGCAGGAACTGGTATACCCCTTATAAGGTGCTGCACTAAAAAGAGATACCAGCTCTCGGAGAATGTACTAGCTCTGCAATAGTAAAATACCACTCCGCAGCCCCATTACAAATAAAACTAAAATAAATAAATATTTTTTCCAGTTTTGATGTATGAAAATCTTAAATGAAACTGCCATTAATTTGATTCACTATTTTTTAAAACAAATTTTTATTTATAAAGTTTTCTCCGAAATTTTTTTATTAGGTATGGTCAGAAGATCTTACAAGTTCACCTATGTTAAATTTGACGTAAGTATACTGTTATCACAAAACAATAACATGCAAATTACATAAGTAAAAATGATTTAATAAATTACATTTTTATTTATACATTCCTCACACAGATTTTTTTAACTATGTTTATATTTTTGAGTTAACAATGAATAATTACTTACCTCAATTATTACATATTCTCCTCTTTAACAATTTAAGAGTATCATATTAATTTTTAGTATATTAACATTCAAATTTAAATATTTTGCATAACTGATTTACAATATTTTTTAATTCCTACTATTAGCTCACAATCTCTATATATTTATTTATCTTGGTGGAATTTTCAATCATTAATAAAATACATTTTAAAGAGCTCAATTGAGCTGAAATTCTATACACTGGATTATTTTGGATGACAATACAATAATATAATAATAATTAATAAAAATTAATTGATTAAAACTAATTATTTAAAGAATTATAAATACAACCACATTGGCATCATTTTTGGCGACTTGTGTCAAAACTTGAAAAGGTTTTTTCTCATGTGTTAAAGTATTCAGTTGAACTGAAATTTATATACACGATTATTTTGGATGACAATACAATACTTTAATGATAATTAATAAAAATCAATTACCACTTAATGTTGTGATTTTGTCATATGTATATACATATTTATATTAATTGTAACTATTTAATAAAAAGTAGCTAAAATAAAGTTTTCTTTGTTGATCTAAGTTGGAATTGACTTAATTTTTTTTTTTTATTACTTGCTTAGATCTACAGATGGCTATGTAACTGATGTTGCATGGAGTAATTCTCATGCTTCGTTCCTTTTTATAACAAAATCTAAAGGGAACTTGGAATTATGGGATGTTCTAGTTAAAACTCAAGACCCTATTTTTTCTTTCAAAGTAGGCACATCAAATTTATTTTGTAGTAATAATTATTGGTCACGCTTATTTATGTATACTATTCAGGAATTTTTGTTTAATATTTTAGCTAGAAAGTGATGGATTAATTTGTGTGAACCCTAAACAACAAGATGATCAGATAGCTTGTGGCACAGCCAATGGCTGTATTCATCTTTTAGAAGTACCACAATATACAACTTTTTCATCCAAGCATGAGAAAAATCTGGTTGCATCAGTAAGAGAATTTCATTCAAATTTAAATAACTCAACATAAAAAAACCATTAAGTAAAACCCATATGATTTTCTTGTTATTATTAATGAGTAAGAGAGTAAGAACAATATATAAATGTATTTTCAAAATTCTTATATATATGCCACTAATTTCATAAAAACTACATTTGTTATTATAATGCCTACAGGTAATTTGTATTTACACAAATAAAAAAAATAATGAAGTATAAAAATTAAAATTATATGTAATACATTAGATAAAATTATATGCAATAAATTAGATAAAAATTATATGTAATAAATTAGATAAAATTATATGTAAATCTTTTAATTTATAAATGTATTATTCTTCAGAATATATTTCATTATTATATTTACATTAAAACATTTTTATTAAATTTAGTAAAACAATTACGAATATTTGAATTTAATGTAGTAAAAATAAATTTTTCCTAATGAATGACAGATTTTTTTTTAAAAATGACAATTAAAAATACTTTAAAATTAAGTGAAAATTAGATATATCCTAATGAAATATATTCAAGTTTATTATTTCTGAAAAAGATATAAACATTAAATACTTATCATTGCATTAAATTTCACATTTGCAATAGTAGTTTTATAATTTTCTAAATATTTATGCATAAATCTTCATTCAAAATTAGGTTTTTTTTCATCTATTTTTTATGATTCTATTTTAAGTATCGATTTTGATTAATAATATTAAGTAAATTTAGAAGTTTCATAAAAGTTAAGTAATTTTTTAAAAGTAGTCTTTTTGTTCTAAATTTTAGAAAAAAAAATGCAACTCATAAAGTACCAAGATTACTAAATATGAATTCAGAAAATGCAAATAAAAACATATTTAATTCTCAATCAAATGAAATAAAAACACTTTTCAATATTTTACTGCACAGTTAAAAGGAGAATTAATATTTTTAAAATATAAAACAAATTAAGTCATTAAAAATTTGCATGATTTACAGATATGCAAAACTATACAATTTTCCCATCATATGAACAGATAATCATAGAATGATAAGTACATGCAGATAAAAATTTATTCTATTTTATTGAAAATTTCCTTTTAATATATGTTTTTTATTCATTCAATTTCTCTTTTTTTAGATGGTTGACAGAGAAGGAAAAAGAGAAAAACTTTTAGAAGGAATGAATCGGGAACAAAGAATACGGGAAAAGCATTCCGAGCAGAAAGAAGATACAAAAAGTACTCCAATGGAAGAAGATAACTTTTACTGCTTAGAAGATGATAAAAACATAAACACAGAAGATGAATTTGATTCCCAGTTCGATTCTTATGATAAGCTCATTGATGAGGAATTGGATGAGACTGTTCCTGAAATGCCATTTTTTGATTCACAGTTCACTGATACATTAAAATCAGTCTTAAAAAATGATAAATCCTAAAAGTTAAACAACTCACTCTAGTTTAAAGAAGAAAAAGTTGAAAAAATGGACTTTTTTTAAGCTTAAAAAGAAATTGAAAGGATTTTGTTTATCAAAATGGGGGACAATTTAGGATAAAAAAATTTCATTTTAAATATGTTCACTGAAGTGGCGCGCATCCGGAGGACAGAACCTGCCACTTTCTGATCCGTAAGCATGTAACATACCACTAGACCAAAATGATCACTTCAGTCTGGAGGCTGTTACTCGCTTATATAGATGATACCGCAACACACTTCCCTACCAAAGAGTCGGTGGATAGGCGAACAAATGATATAGTTGTTATGGCGAGTGTGAGAGTGTTGCTGTTAATTGGAGGAGTTGTGTCAAGTGAGTCTGACTAGCGTGTTTTGCTGCATTAAGTGAGTCTGACGAGTTTGTTTTGCTGTGTCAAGTGAATCTGATGAGATTTAGGTTGTTCCTTTTGTGGGTAGATGGTGCCACAACAGACCAGTAGGGGTTGTGCTTTTCTTAGTTCAGCCAGAGTTACCAATGAAGTGGCGCTCTTATACACAGGACAGAACCTGCGACCTTCTGATCCGTAAGCATATAACATACCACTAGACCAAAATGATCACTTCAGTAAGGAGGCTGTTGCTGGCTTATATAGATGATACCAGTACACCACTTTTTAATGGAATAAAAGCATTGATGTAAAAATAAAAATTATAGCATTTTGTAATTAATAGTTGATTCATAATTGAATAAAGAAGTACTAGTAATATATTTTCTGAATTAGGGTAAACTACATGAGGTAACCAACACTTGCAAACAAAAGTGTCTAGGGGACCATACAGTACTTATTTAAGTGCATTTAATAAAATTTGAGTGCAGGGACGTTTTGAGGGATGAGCCAACTGGGGCTGGGCTTCGATACGTTCTCGACTCTTGTCTTTATAAGATCACAATCAGGATCATTTTAATAGAAAAATATTATTTCCATACATATTCTCCAAAAAACAGGAAATTTCAAATGGCCTGTTAGCTGGCAATTATAGTAAGACTGGATTATTATGTGATGACCATTGTCCTTGTTGAGGCCTAGGCTTAATGTCATAAATAATGATTTAACTCACTTAGTCCAAATGCAGCCATCGATCGAGCTGGTTTGAGATGGTAAATCGTGCACATTTATTTGTTTAAAATTATCGTTTGAATGAGTATTTGACAATGCATGCCATATACTGGCTACTTTTAAAGATCTCAGGTAGGGCCTACTTTTGCCCAGGGCTTCAAAATTCTTAAGAGCTTGTGCTTGAGTGTATTTTACATGCTTAAATGTCATATTTTTATTTACTTTTAAAAATGAAATATACAATTATGTAATTAAACTTTTTACATTGAAATTTTATTTTTGTAATATTTTAATATAACATAAATCTTCTATTTTGTAAATAACTGAACAATACCTTATAAAAAAATTTAAAGTTTTATTGCTCACACAAGGTAAAGAACAAGATTACTTGTAGAAAGACAACTAGTATCAATGATAATATGTACACCCACAATAAATTCAAACGAAAGTATTTCCTAAAGAGAAACCTGTAAATAAACAGAAGAAAGGAAATTATTATATTTTGTGTGTAACTTTTAAAATAATACATCTTATACTAACAGAAACTGGTAAAGTCTCTTATCATTAAAAGCAAATAAAAAATTAAATTGAATCATCAGAAATAAATATCATGCACATTAAATAATTTTTCTCTAACAAAATATGCTTAAATAGTACAAACTAAAACCACATTCATAAATTTATACTGCAGTTTGTACAATAAATATTCAATAAATAGAACTGTTTGATTAACTAGGCAAGTGATAAATAGTCAAATGTTGTTATCAGGTCCAGATAAAACATTACCAACTGTAACAGTTTCCTGTTGTTCTCTGTGCAGTTTTTTGTAATAATTCGATAAAACAGTAAAAAATAATAACTACCGTTTATTTGTCCACATTTTGTATATTATCACCCTAAATGCCTGCTTGGCAAGTCTGCACTCGACTAACCAATTACCTCCAAAATTTTAATTGAATGGAAATAAACATTGCTCATGAAAAGTTTAGAATAATTCAATCCTTTTTTAAAAAAATTTACTAAATATTTCAAAAATCATATAAAAGGGAACAAATATATCGAACCAAAATAGTAAAGGCATAATGTGTAAGCTTTTATGCAAAATAATTGACGGGAAAAACATCCATACAGAACACTAACAATATAACGATTTTGCGGATGGACTGCTGAGTTTTAAGAATTTAAAAACAGACAATTAATAATATGATAATAATAACACTCACAGCATAAAAATCATGCAGAATATAAATGTGCTTGCAAAACCTCCGCCACAAATGTACCAATGATGAAAGCCACTGAAATAGACAAATGAAGTTAACATAAAAGCATTTTAATTAATGAAAGATTCCCTTTAATATATTATTCAAGAGTTTTACAAAAGTTTTAAAAATGTAATAATAAAATAAATACTAATAAAAAAAGAGCTCATTTTTCTTAAAGCAGGTAAAAACATAAAGCTTTAGTTCACTTAATGAAATATTTTTTTTTCAACAAGCAAAATTAAATCTTAAATAAATAACAACATCCATAGCTAATGTCAACATAAATCTAGAATTTTCTATGCAGAAACAAACTGCTAAAATGACATTTATTATTTATGTGGTTCTTCCTTTCACTAATACTTGTAAATAAGTTTAAAAGAGACATTTAAATGTCCATCTAATATCTAAGAAATATAAAATATGTGTGAACTCTCATATAAATTTATTAAGTAATGACTTAATAACTCTAGATGCATATTTAAATTTTGCAATGGATGTTTTTTTACATACAATTTGATGCCAAGGCTCAAAGCCCTCACATGGCATAGTGTGAAAGTTTGGATAATGAAATGTCAGTACAGGTGTTGGCCTTGACAATTGATTGTGGTTCAGAATTACAACAATCATCGAAAATAGCTCAAATGTAACTCTGAAGAGCCTCATTAATAAGCAAATAATCAATTGGGCAATTTTATTAACAATGACTTATTTGAATGCCAGATATTTAAATTTAGAAGATATAATTTATATAATCACTTAGCAAAGATGCATAATAAGCAAATGTATTTTTATGTCAATATTCTCACTCTTTACTCCTTATATACATAAGAAGAAAAAATCATTTATATCTTCTCTTTTTAAGTGACTCAAATTTGTCTAATAAGGCAGTTTATTTGTAGAACATAACAAATTTTTATCTTTATTTTTTATTTAATATTATTCCAATATTGGAGCTGTAATTAAATGTAACAAGTTTTATAAAAACTACTGTTCTCATAATTTGATAAATAACTGATAATTTTTGTGTGTGTGAATGTAAATATTTATCCTCCAATTTCAAAATACTAAATAAAAAATACTTACCTATTTCCCACTAAGAATTTTTCCGTTCGAGAATTAGGAATTTTGACAGCATTAGTCTGTAAAACAAATACATAGAATTATTGGGGTTAATTCGTAATGGTTTACTTAACTAATGGATACCAACTATAAAAATTAACACAAAACAGTAAACTTTCAAATATTTCTTTAATCAGATATAAGCTGATGATACAATATAACTCCTTCCTCCATTGAGTAACCAAGCAGATTTTTTCTGTCCTTTTAAGAAATGAATTAATCTTTTTAAAATTAATTACACTTAGTAAATTTTTTTTAATAATTTGATACACTAATAGTCTTTTATATGTTATTTTCCTATATATAATATTAGAGATTTATATAATTGCTACAATTAGTCATACTGTAATCAACAATAATTATGTAAGTATGAGTTTTTAGATGCTTTAGATGCTTATGCAAAAAATTTAAAACGTACAATACATATATAAAACAAGCACAATTAATAGCATAACAGAAATAAATTGAAGCAACATAAAAATTATTTTCCAATACCCAAATTTTAAAACTATTCAGTATATTCATTTCCTTAATGAAAAATTCTTTATAAAAAATTGTAACCTAACATCACACACACACACACAAAGAAGAAAAAAAAGAAGAAAGAAAAGAAAAGAAAAAAAAAAAAAAAAAAAAAAAATTTACCCAACTACAGTTTATTTAAAAATAAAACATGTACAATTGTTTGAATCTATTATTTTACTTTGCATATCTAATATAAATAATAGAGAAACTGTTTTAAATTAAAAGATTTAATAGCAGACACTTTTGAACTGGTGATTAAAAATTTTGTTTTTATTTTTTATAGAACATTTTAATAGAATTAACAGAAATTCATTCATTAATTTTTAATTGATGATGATGATGATGTCATGTCCATGATGGAAACAAATCAGACAGTATTTAAGAGCCCAGATGACAGCTCTAACAATCTGTTCAATATTATCCCCACAGAGCTTTGGAAAAAAGAGATGCCATTGCCTAAAAGAAGTTGAACTTCTGTCTGTTGGTCTCCAGAGGGTATTTTATTTCCCTTCTACCACCCAAAAAGATATACCAATGGAGACATTTCCTGATCCGCCACCTGGGGATGCACTCTCTAGGTGTTACAGGCTCTCCTGAGAGATTAATTTATTTTCAATACAAGAAACTTTATTGAAAAAATATGAATAACTACTGGATAAGAATTATGCAACCAAGTTATATACAAAATAACTATGTTAGATTCCTTATGGCAAATGCATTCAGTAATTAAAAAAAACATAATGGTTTTACTTTTGTTCATTCATAATTTATTTATTTTTCACTAAAAATATAAATTAGCAGTAAAAATAAAATTAAAACTTACTTTCCTTTGTCCAAAAGTATGAGATAAATACTGGGAAGAAAGACTTGTATATTTTATTTCTGGGTCAATAAAATCAGACTGATCATTTTTTTTTATAAACCCAAAATATTTTAGTTTCCAAAGTTGAGCTATTTCTTTCATGTGAATGTCTGAAAAAGAAATCAGTGTTATTATCTTAGATAATAAATTTTTAAATGTTGATTCTTCTACTACATATTAGATAGATCTAAGAAAAAACATTAAATTTGCTTAGTATTATAAACAATTTGTATACAAAAGAAAAATTTCTTAAATAAGAATATAAGATATAAAATTTAACTTTTAATTAAATGTAATTGAATACAATACAATTTTTAGTCCATATAAAAACAGAAAATTTGATAAATCAGTATGCTTAATAATATTTCAGATATTTTGAATAATAAAGGCTTTGTAGAAATAAATAAACTTTCAATAATTTATAAAATTAATTTATTAATACAATCTTACATTCTTAAATGTATTGCTTATTTAAATATAAAGAAAAATATATAAAAAAATCTATGAATCACACATGTTTCTTATTGCATTTTATAAATATTTATTATTTTTAATAAATTAGTTTCACATATTGAAAAAGTTCAGATGCACTTTTTATCACTAACTTGATAACATGTTCAATATAAAAATGTCACATTTTATAAAATTATTACTTAAAATAACTGGCCTTATCATTATTTAAAATAACTATGAACATTTAATTTGGAAACCATTTGAATAGTGATGCCAAGAATCAATTTCAAGAGTCTTTTTAATAATTTGCCCAATATTTAAACATATATAGATCTATAAATGTTCTAGAACTTGAAAATATATTTACTTATATAATCCTCATTCCGAAGATCCAGCAAATATACAGGAAAAATGTACTCTCTTGATTTTGTTGGTTCAATCTAAAATACATATGAAAATATAAAACGTGATATTAAAAATCCTAAAAATTTTTAAAAAAGCAATTAGTTCGATAAAACAACTTAAAATAAGACAATGTGTTTTGAATAAATTGCTTCAATTGAAGAATATCTTAAAATATTAAATTGAAGATGAAATATCAAGAAAAAAGATAATTACCTGATAAAGCTGTAAAGTCCATTGACCTGGTTCCATATTTTTACAAGGCATTAATATACTTTTCATGCTTATATATCCCTTTATAGAATATTAAAAATTTTAATTGTTAAATGATTTAATTACGATATTGTAATGAAACAAAATATGTTAAATATTCCTTTTGCGTTTATAAAAAACAAGAATTTAAAAAAAAAAAAAAAGTAGCTCAAGAACACTTAAGTTACAAGCTATATAAAAATATACTTATAATTTTGCTAATAAAGCTGTTGAAACTATTTTATAAAAAAGTTTCACTATGCTTTTATTAAAATATTATTTATGTTTATATTTATGTGCAATACCAGATTATCGAAGATAAGAATATTAATGAAAAAGTGCAAAAAATACTTTAAAAATATTTTATATATCAACTTAAATATATTTTTGGTAGTGATTTTGAAAGTAAAGTATTCTATCACCTATATTTTTAAAAATTGCATTTTGAATTTATTAAACTTATATACTAGAGAAAATTTCTTTAATTCATTAAGTTTTCAAAAATGTTTTGAAATTCAAATTAACACATATTGTCACTGATAAGAAAGATGATAATTTAATATTTGTATTATTGTGAATCAAGGAAGAAATTTTATAATAAATGAATATTTTTGGGAATAAAATTTAGTATATTTAAATATTACCTCGGTTTGTGAGGATACTGATTCATTTTTCTTGTTTTCTTGAGACAAAATTACAACAGTAGAGCATTTTTTCTCATGATCAGGAGATATTAAAACCAAATTTATTTTAATTGAATCTGTTGGGTTTTTAAACTTTAGTGGATTACCTACAGAATGAATGAAAAAGAATCCAAATCAAATTTACTAAATACAACATTTAAACAATTACAAAAGAACCAGATTTAAATTACATACCTTATACAAGTAGTACATTTAAATATTCAGAACATTTCATTTGTAACAAATTTTTTACTATAAAATTCTATAGCTAAAATTTATTTAATGTTTATTGCAATCACAAGATTTGCAAAATAAGGTACAAACTTTTCCTAGCACATTAATGAATCTAATTTCAAACCAAATTTGATATTTATCAATGTTAATTAATGCACAATAGTTGTTCATTTAATGAACAGTTTAAATGAGAGAGTGATTCATACAAAAGTGGCCTGAACAATGAAGTTGTTTGAGTTTTTCATGTAATGCAAATATTTACCATAAAATCCGGTGTGTAACGTGAACCTATACTTTCAAGCTGCCTTTTTGTAATTTTTAGTTATATTCGTCATACAACCTGCACACCCCCATTTTTACAAAGAAACTTAAAATATATATGTGTAATTCTATTATATTTTGAGGTTATTTATTTGAGATATTAACCTAAGCTTTTAAAAAAATAGTACACTTCTAGAACAACTCTTTTAGTTCATAAAGCAAGTCATTTCTTTTAAATAAACAACATTTCGATATGTGTAAAAGTAAACTTTTATTTTATACACATCTCTTTTGTTATTTTTAAAGCTATCGTTTTTATACTTGGCGTATAACGCACACCCTTAAATTTCAATCTTATTTTTAGTGTTAAAAGAGTGTGTTATATGCCGGATTTTATGGTATATATATCATGTAATTTATATAATTTAATGCTGATTTAAATTAAAGCAATAAATTTATTTTAATATCATTAAAACTTGAAAAGTTATATTCCTCAAAAAAGAAATACAAATTGGAATGAGTTTAGGACAGTACTCAGAATGCAAAATTTTATTAGCTAATCATACTCAATTTTATTATAATCAATGAATCATAAGCATTAATGTACAGCTTGAAATTTGTTCTGTAAACAAATGCAAGAAATACAAATTGATTTGTTGGTTATTGGCAACTTTTTTGAAATGTTAATTGTAATTATACTATACATAAATGAACAGTGAAAATAGGAGGGGGGAGTGGAATTAGCCCCTCATAAAAAGAATTAGAAACACTGTATTGTAACAAAACAATATTTTGTACACTGAAATTGCAAGGCAAATAATTGGTGGAAATGTGACTATTTCCGAACTATGTAAATTTAGTTTACATTATAAGCAAACAAGATCTTTATAAAATAAAATGGATAAAGGAAGGAAATAGTGTACTAAAACTATAGATGACAGAAGTATAAAAAATAATGTACCTTAAAGACAAGAAAATGTTACATGAAGCTATCAGAAATAACTTGGTATTCTGAGTTGGTATTTGTGTGTGTTCAAGAATAATATGCTGAACTTACCAAATTTCAGATTTAAAACTAAGATTCTACAAAAAAATTGCAATTTTTTAATTTACAGCAATTTGAAGAAAACATTTGATGGGTACAAAAACATATTCATTGGACAAATGATCAATGTAAAAAATTATTTGGTTTTAATGAGTAAAATTTCTTTAATTGGAATTGCTGGTTGAAAATGTATGCAATGTAGAAAAGGGAATGAGTTACTCAATATTCCACTACCCCATATGTCAAAAATCCTACTAACCAAATGATATTATATATATGTTAGCAGAAAGATGGTGGGTAATTTAACCATAGGTAATTAAGAGTACACTGGATATGATAAAACATCTAGAAAGAATTAAAACTGCAGATATTCTACTGGTAATTCCCCTCCCCCCATTAATGCTCAATATGTTTTTTAACATGATTTAGCATTTTACAGCACAGCAAAGATGTGTAAATAATGGTGCAATAGTAAAAGAATTCAATAAGCAAACTAACAGGAAAGTACTTCTGATTTAAATCATATGGGGAAATTTGTGGTACCATCTAAAAAAATTAAAAATCTTGCATGCAAGCATGATCTATCAAACAAAATATAATTTGTAGAGGCATTTATTCCATTTCACCACTGACTATTTATTAATAAAACAAGAATTTCAAATATTTGCCAGTTCAATAAGATGCCACTGTGATAAAATCAAAAGTAAAATGTGCCCTACTAAATACTGAATATTATACCAAGATAGCATTTATAATATAACTTAGATATTAGAATTAATGTTTTAGTTTAAATTCAACATTAGCTTTACTTTTATATGACATAAAATAGTTTATTTTCGATATAAAAGCAAGAGTGAAAATTATAGAAAATTTCAAAGTGTTCAACAATTTTGACATCCTCTGTATGCTACCTATTTAACATATTTATCAGCAGTTATTTTTTTAAATGCCTTATACAATTGATCAGTAGGAAAGTATTCAAGTGAACACTGCCTGTGTATTTTGAAAAATAAATGTATATACAATCACTTTTACTCAAACAATACATTGCAAATAATTCAATTAAACTTCCCTTTTTTTTAAAAACCTTATTCATAATTTAGTTTTATAATAGCCAGTTATGAGGGCACATGCTGCAATAAAAAAGTTTAGATATATCTGCAGGCACAAAGCAAAATACTTATAGAAAACAAATTCTTATTTTTAATAATTTAACAGTGTTTTTTAAATAATCTTTTATGAAATAAATTTTTAATTAACCTAAAAAATAATAAAGATTTAGAGAAATTTATATAAATATTGTTAGTTGTTTTTTACAGGGGACAGAAAGGAGCTCCAGCCTACTTATCCCCTGGTACAATTTTATTTTTTGTTAAACATGCAAAAACTTTAAAAAGATTTTAAATATAATAATTAGATTCTGTTATACACACAACCTTTCATTTTTTACAATACAAATATTCAAATTATATTGCAAAAATAATAAAAAAATTCTAACTTTTCTGTTCAGATTTACAATCTGCACTTCCAGTTTTATCAGAAAAGAGAAGATGAATTAACACATCATTACTGTATGCTGGACCATAAGGTAATGGCGAAAAAATTTCTAAATTAAACCTGAAATTGAAAATGCAGAAAAATTAAGTGGAATAATCTATGAATAAATTTTTTACAATTGAAATAAAGGAAAAGATGGACAGCCATCAAAGTTTAAATAATAAAAATAAAACACACTTAGTTGTTTTATAGAACCCTAAAAATTCAGAAATAATTTTTGAATGTCAGGGTTAAGAAACTTGTAAATTTATATGAGTAGTAGTTTGCATAATGTACCTGGACCATTGATGATCAAATGGTTTAAGATGTCCAATCCAAGGAGATATAAATACCATCCGCAAATCACCATCTCCAAAACAGAATCTACTTCTAACTATTGGTTGCTACATTCATAAAGTTAGTATGAAGTAAGTGAAATGCCAGTTTTTATTAAATAGATATTATATGCATATATCTAAAAATAAACTTACCAACATTAATCTAGCATCAAAATACTTTTCACTAGTCCTGTTGAACTTTAAAAAAAATAGTAAGTATATGTAATACTTTTAAATAAATAAAATCATTAAAAAATTAATTTTTTAAAGAACAAGAATGTTGGATTAATAGTAAGCAAAATTAATTTTTCTGAAAAATAATCACTTATTTTTGATGTGTGGTTATTTGATATATTATAACTTATATTTTCAATTTTTTCCCCTTGCAATTAAACAGAAAAAATAATTTTTGTCTATTGTGCAACTACACTGCTCCATAATCTTTTTTTTTTTCCCCAATGGGGCTGCAAATTGGTATTCACCATTGCAGATCTAGTATGTTCCCCAGGAGCTGGTATCACTTTTTAGTGTGGCATTATATAGGTGAAATACCAATCACCGCAATGTAATTTTGATGCCTAGTTTACTTCCATAGGGAGGCACCTGAGATGTGAAGTGGTACTAGGAATTTAATTTGACCAAGAGCACCCACACCAAACAGGATTTCTATTGTTCTTTAATATGCAGCATAATCATACGACATGGACGCTGTCAATTTCTGCATCATGAAAATCCACTGACTTGGGCCGGGGTCGAACTCACAACCTTGAGCATTCAAGGCCAGTGACAAACCAACTATGCCACCCAGCCGGCACGCCTTCATCTTAAAATGGGAGGGGGGAAGAAGAGGAGAGGGAACTTAAAATCCTTTTAAAATTGATTGATTATTGTATTAGTGGCTCTTGTATTGCATTTTAAAGTAATTCTGGGAACCACTGGCGATGGACCTTGAAATTTTGAACCAGGGTCAAACAAATGAATGCAGTCAACTCTCCAAACTTTCATCTCACAGCAGTAGGAAAACTTTTACCCTCAACAGATTTAACATGCATCAGATACTTCCAAAAGAGGGTCTATAGTGGAACCAGGACTCAACCCTACTGCTCCACAGAAATGTTGGACATGAGTTCATGACCATTACCCCTTGGCTACAACAGCCACTAGGTTATTTTGAGAGTTGTTACCTTTCCATATTATACACTGCAATACTAAATTAACAAGAATAAATAAAATAATAATTAGAAGCAATATTCAAATTTGTTTTCATATTTGTCATGATCAAAATTATTGGGTGAGGCAAGTATATAAACTTTTTAATTTTTATTTCAAAATCTGCAATTCTTTTTTTCTGTAATTGTGCCCCATTTGAATCAGCATCACAATACAGTTATATGATGATTATTGATCACAGATCTTCCAATTTATAACCATAATCAGTTGACAATAGAGGAAACCTATATGAATGAGTACATCTATAAACTTCCCCAAATTGACATTGAATTGTATAAGCAGTCAATGAAATTTAAAACAACAGATTTTGGAGAAAAAATTAAAGTAATAATTAAACTTGCGTGTTTATGACTCTGCCACTAAATTCAAATTCTGCTCAGCCAAATTACTTATTTGAAGTACAGGTATAATTTGATCAATTTCTATCTACATTGTACAGAATTTTAGATAAGGATACAATACAAAAACTGCTTAAATATTTTGAATAATAGAAACAGAAAAAAAAACTTGTTTTATGGATGTTAAATTAAATAAAATTAAAATATATAAGTGTATATAAATGCAAAATACATGTAAACTGTCAAAATAAACAAATTAAAATAAATTGAAATATATATAACAAATTTTTATAACTTACAAGGCTTACATCAATCCAGTAAGAAAAATCAGTAATTTTAGAATAACTCGTAATAAGTTTAGAAGTACAGCAAGTATCAAAAGGAACTAAACAAGGAGTTATGTAAAGCCTTAGGATTGATTCCAAGCTCAAATTATCAACTGGCATTTTTGCTTTAGCGCAAAATCTCTCCAAGGCATCATCAATCAATACTCTGAAATGTTTTTCTTAAAATAGAATTATTATTGCA
Organism: Trichonephila clavipes; assembly: GCA_019973935.1. Taxonomy (NCBI): domain Eukaryota; kingdom Metazoa; phylum Arthropoda; class Arachnida; order Araneae; family Nephilidae; genus Trichonephila; species Trichonephila clavipes. Next base: position 798,406 of record BMAU01020281.1, on the reverse strand, counting down.
AAATTCTAATAAACAGAACAAAACACACACAAAAAAACCTATCCACTTTCCTCCAAGAGAAAAAGTACAATTTAAATTATATATATATATATATATATATATATATATATATATTATATATTATATATATATTATATATATATATATATATATAAAAATAATTAAAACTATTTTTAAATAATATTTTATGATTAAAATATAGTTTTAAAACTTTGCCTTTTTTTATGATTAAAAAAGTTTTAATTTTGCCTTTTTATTCCAGTTTTAAAATGTATGTTTTTTTATTAGAATAAATTAAATTTATTATTTTATCACTTTTATTAAATTATATTTACTGTAATTTCTATAAATAATAAATATTTTTATAGCAACAGAATGTAGTGATAGAACATTTGATTTTATGTTTCAGAAAAATATATTAGAAAACAATTAAAATAAGTAAATAAAAATAAAGTATATAAAACATTATAATAAAAAAATTTAGATACTATTAATATAAATTTTAAGCAATAAGTTTGTTTACACATATTCACACACAAATACATACATTTACAGTTATATAAATAATACATGTATCTAAAAGACAGGCAGAGAGCTTACTTCAATATTTTTGGTGGTAAATATTTCATGAGAAATTGGTAATAATCTTCTTTGGCTAATCCAAAAGCAAATGTTTGAATTTCAGGTAAAGGCTGGGATGGAAAACTTACAAAGAAGGAGCTATGTGACATAGGTAACAATTCATCAATGACACTGCATTCCATTTTTGAATGCTATAAAACAATTAATCAGCTTTAAAATGCTAACAAATGAATAAATATTTGCCAAAATAACAAATTTGATGTTATCTATGATTTTAAACAGATGGTGTTTATTTCTAATCAATAAAATATTGAAATGATTTATATGAACAGTTAAATTCTAATTATTTATCATACTTTATAAATTTTTTTACACATATAAGTGATAATATTGAGTTTTAACTAGTACATTTTAAATATAAAAACCATTAACTTATAAGTTAACAGTTATAAAAATTAACAAATGAACATTTGTCTCGCTAAGAAAATATGCAAATTAAAAACGGTTTGCTAATAAAATTTTATTTCAATAACAATTTTAGTCATATATTTGAATTTAGGCGATGTGAATGATCACAAGAACACACACACTGTAGTGGATTAGGACTCAAAGGCACAGTTAAATAATAAATAAAATTACACACTCTAGAAGTTTTGATATATATTAATTTCTTCTTAATCAATTTATTTTTATTTTTTCAATAAAACTTCCCCATATGCAGTTGTTAGTTAAATCAAACCTAAACAAAGCAGAAACATAGTTATCTATAAATTACACAGCTATCTTAAAAAAGCTCTTGTGTTATTTTCAGGTAGGTTTACTCAGGACTTTTGTCAAGTCAATCTCTTTGCTATAATACTGACAACGAAATTAGTTCTACTTATAAATCTACTAATATTGACTAAAACTCTGTAGCACACTCGGGTAATCCTCCTAATGCTCTCTTCAGAATTTTTTAAATAATATAGTATATAATTTATATTTTTTCTAATATCATGATGCAAAGGCACAGTTCTCACATAAAACAATGCCACAAAAAACCACAGACATCATTTAAGGAAAAACATGAGTTATAATCCGCTAAAACACACATACATACAATAATTTCTGAAATCATTCCGATCTTTAAAGTAGAATATTTTACCAAAACTGCATTTTGAAATTATATACTTTTTAAATTTAAATCTAGCTTTCTGAAGAAAGAATTGACAATCATGATTTAACACTAACTTTAAAAATAACATCATAAGTTTTATTATGAACTGAATATAATTTCAAGATATTTAAAAAATATAACAGGATTAGAAACTTTACAAACTAACAATATAATAAAAACATCACAAACAGTAATATTGAATCAAATTTACAATACTCACTTGTTTGCAAACATAAAAATAAGACAAAAAATTTTCATTTGAGAAAAGCATAGTTTTTTGGATTGGTGCTAAATATACAGAGTCCCTACAGAAAAAAAGATAGTATTGTTGATAAAACTACCATAGAAAAGAAAGAAATCTAAAGAAATACTAAAAGATTAATAATATATTTAAAAACTACTTACCGAAAGTGTGAATTCATTAAAATTGTAGGAATGTAACTTTCCTCAGGTGAAACATCGGTTTGCAGATATAACTGATAATCATTTATCACTGAAGATCGCAATTTCTCATTTATAAGGTATTGAATGAATTCCCTAAAAGCAAAATAAATTGCTATTTATTCTATCAAAATATATTTTCTTATTAAGAAAATTTACTAGAGTTTACCTGTCAAATACTCCACCTTTGGGAGCTCTGAAAATTCTAAATTTTGAATTGGTTGACGCAACAGATTTTGATGAAACTTTATATACAAAACCATCACAAGCTGAACTATGGAAAAAATTTCTAAATATATAACACTCATAAATTTTTATATTTAAAATAAGAAAATTTTTCTAAAATAAAATTGCATCCAAATTAAATGTCACAATATATGTTTATGAATAAACTGCATGAAGAAAAAAAATTTATGAAGAAAATTATTTTATTACAAAACAAATTCATCTAACGGCGATTCTTTATTTCCATCATTGACTGACAACTGAAGAGAAGATAAGAAAGAAGAACCTGAAAATAAAATATGTAAATGTGTTTAAGAATATTTATATTTTAAGGATAACAAAGGTTTAAAGTAAATTAAATTTAGAGCAATAGTAAAATAACTATTCGCCTATAGTGATGTAACTGCTCCAAAAATTCTGGAATTTCTGTTTCATGTATACATTATTAAATTATAATGAAATGGGCAATATATAAGAAAATTAACCAATTCTGAATAATAAAAATTCATAACTATTTTAAAAATAATTCAAGAGTATTTTATTTTTCAGATTCCTTAGAAGATATCTCTCATTACCCAGCATTTGTATGGTTCTATAAATAATTGTTATTATTCCATACTAATTACATGTAAATTAATTCTAAAAAAATTAATTAAAAAACTGAACAAATATAAATATTTATTATCTCCTACATTAAAACATTAATTTAACCCTCCAAGCGTTCCACACGGAAAATTCCGTCATTGTAAAGATGCTTCGAAAATGCACTGCACGGGTTTTTTTGCCTTCAAGTAACATTCTCAAAAGCGGTTGAGCCGTACTTTTCTGAAATCCTTTCCCCCTTTTAAAGGTTTAACATCATGAAAGATAATTAGGGGCAGTGGAAGCCACACAGCAGGACACTGATAGGAAGTTTTATGGCTTGCAGGGAACCCTGTTTTTTGACACTGGAGCAATCGTAAAAAATCGGGAAGAATTTTTTTAGACCCCAGGAAATGTTTGTTTGTGAGCTGGTATTTTAAAAGTTTTGAAAAGTCCCAACGCATTAGTAAAATATGTTACAATTCCCTTTTGGTTTCATATTAATTTGAAACTGTAACAAGTTGGGGCGTGTCAGGGCAATCTGCTATTTTATATAGTTAGACAAATTACCTTTTTAAGTATATTCTTTCGCTTCATTTTTCTTATCTTAATCAATGCTTTCAGTTTTTGAGAAACATGATTATTTCATTATAAGGTGCCAAAAAATAATAATAATAATAATAAAACACTTTAAACACCTTTAAAACTTTGAAACTAAAAATTTTTAAACTTCATCAAATAATTTGAAACATTTTCTTACACTTTGATAAAAATAATAACGAGAAAAAAAATAATTAAGATCTATTAGTTTTTTTTTTTTTTTTTTTAGATTTCAAAGCCCAAGTGTCCAGGGAAGTTTATGTACAGTGCCTAGTTATATATTGTTAAAATACACCGAATTATATTTGAATTTTAAGTGCTTGAACTTCAGTTTACATCCAAGACAACATGAATAAAGATTTTCTCACATTTTTTTTTATAACTTGAATGTTTGAATAAATGGTAATCAAAAATATAAGGAAACATTTACAGTAGACATTTATGCACATAAATAAACATAAAAATCAATTTTAAATTCGAGCTATTCAAAAACATTCGAATTATTATTCAAAAATATCTATTTATGCAAAATACCTCAACATTTATCTTTTTTTAAAGGCTAACTGAATAAGTAATTAAAATCTGGATATTTTTTGAAATCTCAACTGTATAAAGCTAGAAATTTTATGTTAGAAATTCCATTTGAAATTTCAAAAAAAAAAAAATGTATTGCACAGTTAAAAATTATTTACCATAAGTTCTAGCAATTCTTTGAGTATAATATAAATTTCAAATTTTATTATATAGCTTCTTTAGTATTTTTTAATATATTTCAAAAATTTCATACAATTCAGTTGAAAACTGCATGTTAAGAGCAAAAAATATACTAAAAAAATTGATGAATATACAATAAAGTTTTACATAGAAGCAAAACTGAGAAGCTAAACTGCAGGAATGAAAAATTTTGAGTATATCTGAAGTAGTTTTCGAAATATTTATTTTAAAGTTCAGAAAATTTGTGTGCGTTATGTTATACTTAATATTAATTAAATGGTTAAAATAATATGTTAATAATAGTCATGTAATCGTTTGACAACGCATTCATATACTAATAAAAATTATAATGGTCATTGATGCGAATGTCAAGAATTTTATGTAGTAATTTTAAATTCAGACATTAAGATATTGATGTAGAAAATATAAAACGACCATCTAAAATACATGAAAAATGCAGTCTGCTATAAAATGATCTTGACAAACAAAATACGGCATTTTCACTTACTATGGCAGAGCCGGCTTAGTCAGGGGCGATCTGGGAAAACAGAGAGGGACCTGCGGTTTTGATGGATGCCGCTCTAGATTTAAAGTTCTCAGGAAAAAAAAATATAAATTACAAATGCAAAAATAAATCTTGTAATTTTCCATACATTTTTATAACAACGAATTGTGGAATTGGCTTCCAATACATTGTTGTGTTTGACAATATGTAAGGTAACCAACCCTACTTTAGATAGATTTGTACTACTTTTTCGTAACCATATTCCTTTTAAAATTAATTCGTGCAGCCAAAATACACCTTTTGCACTCTTAAAAATTTATGTAAACTATAACGGTTAATTTTAATTTAAGCAACTTGTGAAATGTTCATAATTAACAATTTCCGTCTAAGCAGTTTACATGAAAAAAAAGTTTGGACTCCCTCATTCATTAGGGAATTATATAAGATTCCAACATTAAGTTTTATTTTTCATCGAATAGGGTCGAGTGGTAGTGTATCGTGCTTCCACACCACAGGTCTTAGGTTCTATTAATGGGCTGGGCAAGGTCGACTCTGCCTTTCATCCCCGCTACGTTGGGTCAATAAATGAGTACCAAACTTGCTTGGGGTCTTAAACACTGAAAGTCTCTCTTCAGACAGACCACCAAATCGGGACATCTGTTCATGCACCTCAGCGCCCAATGGTCACGTATATTGGAATGGGCATAGTAGTTCCTGGCCCTCATGGATTGTTGTGCCACTGAGTTTGAGTTTTAAGTTTGAGGATTGCCTCACTTTGGGGATACCCCTTAGATAAACATGTATTTCCACTCATTTGCAATTAAACATTTTTCTTTCAATTACGTTTATTTCAGAAGGAAGTTTGATTTTCAAATGTATTCGCTTAATAACATGTAAATTTGTGTATTATATTAAAATTTTGATCCATCCAAAATTACATGTTTTTTGCTCCTCTAAAAGCTTTTAGGATTTTAGAACTGACCTTACAATCCATATACGTTTTTTAGTAGTATATTTAAAAATGATAAAGTCATTTTTATAACTGTGTGAGCTTTTATGCCTCGTTTATAAATATAAAAAATTGCATTCAGCTGCAGTTTTTAAAATGTACTGAAATAAGTGGAGGAATAGGATATTTACATATTATGAATATTTTTGACTGCAGTAAGATATATTTATATTTTTCAGTTTCTTTACAATTTGAATAGAAGTTGTAAGCCATTTTGCGAATAGTTTGATATTGAATATAAACTCATAGACTGTTTAATAGTAAAGTGTTTTATTTTGATACCAGCACACATTAAAATAAGGCTCATTTGCAGTTATGTGATCAGCTTCAGTGATAATTAAATTTTCAAAAATAGTCCACACGTACGAAAACATTCTTTCAAAACCACACACCACATCTCATTTATTATGTCTTCCCTACAGCAGGAAATATTTGTGTATACTCAAAAAATTTAATACAGGATACATTTCCAAATGTTAAAATTGTTTTTAAAATTTGGTATGGATACATTGTGGAACTGTCGGTTAACTTCACTGAACAAAATTGTTTTAAGTGCACTGTTTTGAAAGACAAAATTAATTAGGGAGAACTTTTCTCACAATAGAATTTTTAATGACTGAATTGTGTGAAAATGCAGTTATCGATGTGTGACATTTTTCCTTGTAATAAAAGAAACAGAAAGATAAGAAATTAAACTTGAGTAGAAAATGGTTAGAAGTACTGTCACGCGCATTTGAAGAGGTATATCCCCCATTAAAATTAAAAATTATTGACTGAATGTGTGTTATGTCCATCACAAATGCTGATGTAGAAAAGAAATTTTTATTTAATACAAGAAGTTTGAAAAGGAGAACACTAGGAATGAAAATTTAGATTTTTTCCGAAAAATATTCAGTTAACATAAAAATATCATTTATATGATTTTAATTAAAATAAATTAAAAGTATTGAAATCCTTTTTTATGTTATTTTAAATTAAAAATATAATTGAATAGAGAAAGATCGGTTTTATTTCATAAATATAATCATCGTATGTATATCACCATATGCCCCATTTATTGTCTTATTGTTTAAAAAAAAGAGATAAGGCCTTTGCTCTTTTTACCTCATTACTTTTTTTAAAAAACAGGAAAGTGAGCGCGTTTTCTTACTCTCAAATTCAAAAATGAATACAGGATGCTTTTTTCTGGTTCAAATCGCAATACCAAAAAAAATATATTTTTTTAATTTTTAAAAAATGACAGAAAAATAAATTTTGTTTGAAGAAAATATAATTATTTTTCAACTTCTAACACACCATTTATTTCATTTTTTTTTACCCTTCATTTTGTTTTAATTTTACTGTGACTGAACATATAGGAGAAACGACCGAGTTGCACTACAGCTTTCATACAAGATTGCCCAAGGCAACTTAACAGCTAGCTGTAAACGATTGATCTCTTGGTTCTCACTTGACAAAGAGACCAAACTAAGTCATAAAATTGCCCCCGTTCGACTTCCCAAGTTTTAAAAGGGGGAAAGGAAAGAAGTCTGTTGCATTTTTAAAGCAAACGACAAAATAAGAGTAAACGCTTTCGGACTAACTTTTTAGGAGGAAGGGAGTGTTAAAAATTTTTTTTTTTATTAACATGGACACAAACATAAGATCCCAAGAATTGAATTTTACAATATCTGTTTGAAGTTATTAATAAAAGAAATTGCCCCAGTTTTCTTTCATGGAGACATTCCAATCATTACTAAAAGCTTTGATGCTATCAAATATAATCAACATTATTAAATTCAAATAAGTATTACACATCTGAAACGTTAAATAATACAGACACAAATTAGTTTTGATTCTTGAGTGCAGCATTTTAAAATATTAATTGTTTTGCTTTTTAATTCAAGAGTAGAAATTTAATTAAAAGCCATTTCTAAAGTATTTTTAGCTTTTCACTAAATTATCAGATTGTTCATAACAATCACACAATTGAATTTAAGATAGATTAAGAGTTTTAATCTAAAAGAAAAACCTGATTACCATATGAAAAATCAATATAAATAATAAAGCATGTTAAAGTGAATGTATCTGTTTTATATCAAAGGTTTGAATAGGTGAAAGAAATGCATATTTACCTCTGTATGGTGTTAAAGCTATGGCTAAGTCATCAACATTTCTTAAAGGAATATCATTTTCATATAAATTAATTACAAAGTCCCAGAAACCAAGATTTAAGAGTTCTTCAAAGCCCTAAAAATATAGCAACTTAAGTAAGGCATTCTTAAAAATTCACCTTGTGCATGCAGCCCCCCAATACATAGTTTTCAGCCTGCCGAGACTTTTCAAGAATTTTTAAATATGAGCTTTTTAAGTTTTTTTCATTTTGAATTCTATTTGAGGTGAACATTTTTATAAATTCATAACATATTAAGCTATGTTACCTATTCTTGTTTTAAAAGAAATCCTATTTGGTAATAAAAATAGCCTTTAGATTAAAAATTATCTTGCATATTTTATTAAAAATTTTCCTTTTTTTTACTATAATGAAATTTTTTTATTAAATTCGTAAATGCCTTTATACATATAATTCATTATTGATAGTACTACAATTCATCATAAGAATTACTTTTATTTCTCTTCCACCATCAGCCAAGGAACACAATCTTAAAAGGCACTATGACCAATACGTTGCAAAACTTTTGTAAAGACAAATGGTCAGAATTGTAAATAATTCTTCAAAACAATAAAGTTTATTCATTAAATTTGTTGAAGAAGATACCACTGCTGTTAAAGTTCATTACATATTATCACATTTAACAGCAAGTACACACAGATCGAAACCATTTATTAAAGGGAAAATTACTAGTGAATGTTTAATTAAAGCAGTGGAAGTATTATGTCCAACCCCAATAAAAAAAACTTAAAAGTGTGAGTTTAGATCAAAATAATGCGGCCAGCAGAGATGATGAAATAGCGGAGAATTAGAGAAATAAGCATTATTTAAAAATATCAACATTTCGAGCCTACTCTATTGCAACTGATGTGTGTGTGTGCACATATTCAAAATATTACTCAGTTTGTCGTTTTTAAAGGTGGATACGATGTTAATTTAGAAATAAGTAAATAACTCTTGAAATCATTCCAGCAGCTACTTTTGATGCACTTGTAAAGGTTTTAGAGAAGTATAAGTTATCACTGAAAAAGTTGGTTTGTCTTGCAACTGATGTTGCCCCTACCATGACTGATATTATTAAAGGAGTTGTAAAATTAAAAGTAGCATGCAAACAGCATGGCAATAAGAATTCTGACCCTTTTCATAGTATTATTCCATTGCAAGTACCATACTTCAATGTTTTAAGTATGGGTCAATGTTAAAAAAAGTCAACAAAATTGTAAATTATATTTGAGTAAGTAGATTTAATCATTGTCAATTTGAATAATTTCTGCAAAATATAAATTGTGAATACACCAGTTTACCATATTATCTGGAAGTTAGATGGCTTTTGAGTCATAAAGTGTTAAAATGATTTTTCAAATTGCTGAACGAAATCGTAATTTTCTTGGAAACAAAAAATTATGAACATGAAGAATTAAAAGATGGACATTGATAAAGGGCCTGGCTTTCACAGTTGATATCATTACTTATCTTATCCAACTTAATCTTAAGCTCTAATGCAAAAATCATGTTGTTACAATGTTATTTGATATTACCGTTTATACAAGCAAAAACTTTTATTGTGGCAAAAACAAATAGAAAAAGAAAATTAGCTTCAATTTGGAAGCTTTCAATATCTATTGATTAAATCCTCTAAATTAAAATTTACTGATTATGCTCATTAAGTTATATCGTTAGAAATGAAATTTGATTGAAGAATTTCTGATTTTAAGAGCTGTGAATTTCGTCTTTTTACTTCACCTCTATCTGTTGATATTGAATGTGTTGATGAAAACTTACAGATGGAATTCATTGAAATCCAATATGATTTCCTTACTGAAACAAAAATGTATTGAAGGGGAGTTCTGGAATTTTATACATATTTATCTGAAGATTGCTTTTTGTCTTAAATATAATAATTTGTTACATATATCATAATTATGAAGATTAATTAATCCACATTTATGATCAATTTTGAAAACTGCATCTGTTTAATATGTTCAACCAAACTTTGATGAAGTACTTTGGGGAAAACAATGGTAATTATCTTCTAAAAAGTTATGTCATGCTGTATTTATCATAGATTTTATTTTAAATTTTTTTTTATAAAAAATATGTACAATATTTATAGTTTAAGTTAAAGAAATAACATGAAATATAAAACCAGAATATATGTATAATACACAAAACACTGAGTTTGACATTAAGTCTTATAAATACATAACATAATTATTCTAAAAATTATACTTTATTAATTTTTTAACATTGAAAACATGTGAGGCACCAAACTTACTATAAAATATATCATGTGGCCAGCAATATCATATGAGTTTAACATGCCTGATCTAAGCTAAAGAACTAAACAATGTTAAGTATATAAATAGATGAAAATGAATATAATAATCAAATTCCATGTTTTATTCAATAAAGTAATTTTAATATTATGCCATTTTGAGCTAAGAGAGAAATTAAAAAAAAATAGAATATGGATGAAAATGAAAGTAAATTTGATGATTTGAACATTTCAATTAAGATTTAAAATGTTTGTATATGAAGAAGAAAAGTATTTAAAGATAATTATTTGTTATTTAAAATGTAAGAAATAAGTAATGGATTTTTCTTTAATCCCAATAAAATTATATTAATTATATTTCTCACTTACTTCAAGTTGAGCTCGAACTATTTCATATGATGCCTTAGGGGTAACAAAAGACCTTTCATCAGGCAGAATAAGGATATTTTGATTGGGAAGATTTGATTCAATAATCAGTTGATTCAATTCCTAAAATGTATTTTTCATAAATTAATAGATTTTCAACAAAATTTAATGTATGAAAAGAACAAAAAGTTCTGTCAATTTTTGCCAGCACTGAGCAATTAATCACAGCTATATATTATTCATATATTTAAAATGTCAACAAATCTTATTCTTAAGAGATTTGTTACAGAAAACTGAAAAGCAAAGTTCAAATTATTATTTATTGAAATAATTCTTTCATTAATTCATTTGTTATCTATACTAAATGAATAAAAACATTTTAAAATTATTAATAATTGCTGTCAATTATTTCAAAAACGGTGAAAATACTACTTAAGGATAAATGATAATTTATTAATTATCCTTAATTTTCAATAAAGTTTAAATTCAATTCTATTCCAAATGAAAAAATGGCACAAGGTGTCATGTCCAAATCAGTTCCTGAAGAATAGGAGAGGCAAGGGAGGAGGATAAGTATAATTCATATGCTGCTTTTTTCAACTTTTAAATTTACTGACCAAGAAGAATGCAGGGAAGATGCTTGTGAAATAGAATTTGAGAACATCAATATACATAAAGTTTTGATAAATAAAAAAAGAAAAGATTTTGTAAAATTAAGGATGTCAATTATTGATGTTTCAAAATAATAATTATGCCCATAACAAGATCTTCCATCACAATTATTATTGATTATGATGGGTATTCATTATATCTAAATTTAATAAAAGGAATGCAGAAAACCCAACAGATTAAATTTATAGTCCACATGTTGATTGAATATGAAATAACTATCCTTAAGCTTCAAGTAGGAAAAATTGTAAAATATTAAATAAATGTGAAAATAAATAATTTAGTAGATTTTTTGCTTTTTACTTACTTTTTTAATACTTGGATTTTGCTTATTAACATGAATAATGTAAAAGAAATCTTCTCTGTAAATTGATCTAATAAGTTCCATCTGAAATTATAAAGTAAACATTATAAAATTTCCAAAAGGAGAATTCACTATTAATTATTGTATACTTATGATGAAAGATACAAAATAACACTCACAGTTGATTTGGAGTCATTGAACACCATAATCATGAATGCTAAGCGAGTATTTGCATTTAATGAAGTCTGTTTGGAAAGTACTATAATAAAAATCAACATTATTTTTGTGTTATTTTACAAAATTGAAGACTCAGATTGTGTTTCATAACAATACTGGTTTCTTATGTCAAATTAATTAAAATAAAAAAAATGCAAATAAAAATCAATAAAGCTCTTTATTAAAATTTGTAGGAATTCAAGAAAAGTTATTATGCTATGGAAAAAAAATATTGTTTACGAAGTACATGCAATTTTTTATAATTCAAGTGTACAAAATTGACCAAATAAGAATTTACAAAATAATTTTAACTTCATTCAAAATATTTTCAATAATAATACATTATTCATAGTATATTGAACTTTAAAATATAAAACTTACAATGATTATTTTTTAGTTTTTGCCCAACTTTAGGTAGCACAGAATAACTAAAAGTTTGACCTGTTTTGTTTATCTGTAAAAAAAGAAATTATAAGCGATTTTATACAAAATATGAAATAAAATTTTAAGAAATATGCCCCATAATAACTAAAACTTAATTTTATTTTATACAAAATTATAACAATCTCGGAATGTATACAATACAGACTAAAGATTAAATAAGATATCAAATTAATTTGCAACTTTCAATAAATTTTTCAAATCTACTTACTTTATTATGATAAACAGGAGGAAGACAGAGCCCCTGATTATTATATTGAAATGCACAATAAATCTGCATTAATTGATCTCGACAATCATGTGAAATTGTTCTGGAACGAAAATAATGAATTACATACATTCTAAATGAAAAACTACAAGAAAATTCAGCATTAATTTTTAAATATTTACCGTCCAAGCAAAGGCCATAACTGCTGTATAACAACATTTTTAGATGGTGGATTTTGTGAACAATTTCCAGAAAATCTACAACACAAATTTTATTCTGAATTTGAGATTAACAATATGCATAGTATTAATAATCCAATAGCAGATATTTAAAAAAAATTAAAACAAATTTAGAATACAATCCTTATAACATAAATGTAAAGGTAATAAAAATATAAAAAGTACAATAATACATCTGATTCTTCAAAAAAGTAAAATAAAATTAATCATTTTACAAAAGGCATATAACATATTGCACTTTGAATCAAATAAAATAATAAAATCTAAACAGGAAGAAACAATGCCAATGATAAAAACTATTTGACTCACACACAAAGCTCCCATTTTCTTCAGTAAAATATAAAAACAGTTGGACCTCTACTTAACGAAGCCACTGAATCCCGAAAAAAAAGTTCGTTATTTGGAAAATTTCTTATATAGAGGTTCATCTTTTAATATACTTTATAAACCCACATAACACAAACACTTTAAATTCATAAACAATATATATTAAAAAAAAGTAATTATTTACATCTTTTTGTAAATTAATATTAATGTATTTTATATATTTTACCCATAAAAAAAAAAAAGAAAGAAAAACTGCAAGGAAAACAAGAAAAAGAAAATCAAGAAATATACTGCCTTTTCAACATTAAGAAAATAATTTTAAATTAAAATTAATGAATTTTAAGGACATTTTTTAATTTAAAGCATGCAAGTAATTTTAAATATACATTATTTTATAACTAGAGATTCTAAACATACATTACCACATGCATCGTTAAATTTAATTACTCATAAAATCCGTCAATTTTGTTGGAGTTTTTTTTTATTTGATTGAAAAATGCTTTATTTCATAATATACACCTCACATCTTTGCAATGCACCAAAACTCTCTTTATGATCACCATAAAATGTGTTAAAAGAAAGAATAACTTGAAATGTCCAGAAATGCTTAAAACACAGGGAGAAAAAAATTGAATCACAAGAAAAAAGTTAGTTATATAGAAAATTCATTTTGCTATTGGGTTATTTTATGAAGAAAATCGTGAAATGTTCTTCGTTCCAGGAAAAAGTTCATTATATGGAAAAATTTGTAACATAGAGGTTCGTTATACGGAAGTTCAACTGTAAATAATTAAATACACAGAAGACCAGATTTAGAAGACAGAAAAAATATTCTTAAAAAAGTTAAATATGTAATATTACCCTTCTGTTTTTACAGCTGTATTAGGTGAGGAGCAATGACCATCAAATACAAGTTTTTCTGGTATTTCCTGATGTTTGAGATATTGCATGTCATGTTCAAATGTAACTCTTTCATAAATGTTTAGTACAAGATCTTTCTGTTTCTTAAACTTTTCTGGCACTACAGCAAAACCATCTCTATGACAAACAATATTAAGAAGTATAAATGGTAATGATGTCAGATCTGGACAAAAATGACGGTTAAAAATGAACAGGCAAGCCTGATAACCAAGACAGTCATAGATGACAGGGCATGGCGAGTAGAATGCATGACCTAAGAAAATAAATAGCCCTTTTGAATGTATACAAATTTCTGTTAATAAAACACATTTCAAAATCTTAAAATTTAAATACAGCAGTTAACAGTACATGTAAAATTTCCATATGATTTTAACATATATATAACTTCTATAATATTTCATCCTCAGTTGATGGTGACACTTTTAATATCACAATTAAAGAATCTCTGAGTGTTATACTTTTCGAATAAGCTGCTTCCTTTTATTGTAAAAAAAGTTCTAGTGATTTTATCTACACATTTATAAAGATTTCTTTCTTCGTAGATGTATTTCTACACTATAAAAGGTATAAGTATAATAATGTAATGCTGATTATCATTACTAAAAGAAACATATCAATTTCTTAATTTATATTAATTAATATATAAAAATATCTAGAACGTTTTTTAGAAGAATGAAATTTTCTTAGCAGTTTTTTAGATTATATTAATTTAATGAAGAAATCTTCTTTTTCTTTCCCAGTACTACAGTCGATTATCGGCCAAGGCTTTCTCAGTCAGCTTAGACCATCTTGATCTATTAGATGCTATGTTCTTCCATCGATTAACTCCCAAGTCCTCCAAGCAGTTGTTTTAGGTAACATTAATTTAATAAAGAATAATGAACAAATTTCAACTTTAATACATATTATCATCAGAGTACTCTCTTTAGTTGCATTTAAAAATATAAACATTAAAAATAACACAATTTGGATTGCTGTTGTAGCTAAGTGTAGTCATAGTTTAGAATTCTTCACCACCATTATTTTTTTTGAGTGATGGATTTGAATTCTGCTACAACTAAAGAACCATTGTATAGAGAGGACAACCATGAAAATCTGTTGAGGTTCTAAGTCCTCAAGTTGGCATGGTGTGGAAGTTTGGAGAGTGGATGCCAACCCAGATGTCGTCCTCATTACTTGTCAATGGCTCAATATTATGAGATATCTCTCTAATAACCCTCATGTTGCTTTGAAATGTGATGTTAATTATTAGCCAATCAACAAAATTTGAATGAACTTTAAATTTTGCTTAAAATTTGGATTATGTAACTTAACATAGCAGGAGGATTTGGATAGGGAGGGGGTTCAATTCAATTGAACATTTAACATGAAAAAGAGCCAGCACATTAAAAAATTTACTACGTAACACTTTTTAAAATGAAACACAAACTAAATAAAATTGTCTTTTTATAAATAAAATAGAGCATAATTTTCCTGTACATAAGTATGACGCAAGTACTATTTTTACACATAACACTTATTTTTACTAAAAATATCAAATGTACCCTGTTCACTGGATTCCAGTAGTGAAGCAGTATGTTTTGCTACACCTTTAAATACTGTATTATTAAAATTTTTATCATCTACTAATTCTTGCCTCATCTAAAATAAATAAGAATGAATATATTAATAAGAGTATGAAAAATTAAAGTACATCTTAAAAATAAGAAAAGAAAAGAAAAATTTAAAAACACACTTAAAAGACAATTAAACTCCTATTTTAACTTTGTATGATAATTATTAAGAATCCAAGATATTAAAATGGATATTTACAATGAATATGCATATATAATCCACATTATGTGAGATTAATTGTAAAAACCAACAAGTATAAATCAAGTTTTAGAAATTTATTATTCAATCTTAAAGTTGAAAAAAAAATTTTAAGAAGAATTCATAAGCTTTAGTTCCACATTCATTCGGACTTCAAAGTGAAAAAAAAAAGAGGAAACCGTTTTTTAATAATTACAGACAATAGATACAATGTAATAAACTCACATAACATTTTGGAATTTTCAGTATAATTTAAAAATCCTTGAAATAACTGTGTGATAAAATTTCAAAATTGAATTTATGGGAACTTAATCAAATAAATGAAGTTATGTT
Source organism: Trichonephila clavipes (assembly GCA_019973935.1). NCBI lineage: Eukaryota > Metazoa > Arthropoda > Arachnida > Araneae > Nephilidae > Trichonephila > Trichonephila clavipes. The sequence goes on along the minus strand of BMAU01020281.1, from coordinate 782,329 downwards.
TGTTTATATATAAATTAAAATACAATCGAATAATATATGTTATTATGAAGAATGAAAAAAAAAAGTAAATGCTTTATTTTAATGGCAGCAAAGAAAGTATATAATTGTTATACATATTATTGAACTAACAGCAAATTAATTTGTAATAAATGAATACCATAATATAAGTTTCAATAATTTAAAATTGTCTTCATAGTTTTCAAATAGCTAATATACACAAGACCTTTAGAAAAGGAAAGAAACAATTTGATAAAATAGTATAACAAAATTAAATTATAAATGAGAAAATACATTTATCAGTATTGCAATAAAATTGACATATAAAAAAGTATAAATATATTTTCTAATTTATAAGTTTGATACATTTAATAAATTAAAAAGCTAAGAATGCAAGATATTGTTAAGATCTTTATTTTTTTAAACAGAGCAATTGAAGAATTAATATCAACAGATGTGCTTAGGTTTCAAACAAATTTAAAATATTCCCCAAAATGAAAAAAATGCATATAACATTATTACTGAACTGATTATTTGTCAAATTTTTAAAATTTCACCTTGAATTTCTTATTAAAAAATTCTTTATCTGTGATTTCAAGTGATTTATTCTTCAATAATTGTTATTAAATTTAATATTATACAAATTCTTAGATTTTATCTTTACCTCAAGCATAGCATAACCCTTTGGGCAAGACAAAAAAGCATTTGCATGTTCAGGAGATAATACATATAATCGTTCCAGTGAGGAAGGATATTCATCCTCTAAAAAATATGAATATTCTTCTGGCTTTGACAGATTGAAAAGCTTGCCATCTGGTAAATATACCTCTTCAGCAAGAAATCCATGGACAAAGATTAAAATAAGAGCTATAATATATGAAGATTGGATTAATTTAACTACACAATTTAGGCATGCATGCTTGTAAATTAAAGTATCATCAACAAATTTATTTCATCACGCTCAGATTTAATACAATAATGTAAAAGCAAATATATGGTGCATTCATGACATGAGTGTAAAATTTTAATAATGGGATTTTAAGCAATGTAATTTAATAGTATAAGATGTGCAAATGGAATTTTTTAAATTATAATTATTTGTAATAAGATCACAAAAAAATAAATAATTTAACACAATAAAAATATTTAATAAATTTTAAAAGAAAATGTGTGTTTCAAAAAAAATAAGTGAGCAATTTAACTGACTAAAGAATTTTATGTGCAGCATTAACAATTTAAGTATAGTTCAAATTGTAATTAAAAGTTCAGTTTTTTAAAAACTGTTTTTCACTCAAAAATACACATTTACAAAAAAAAAAAAAAAAAAAACAAGGAGAAAGATATTTTTTCCTAATAGAAATTTTGCAGTTAAAAACAATCTCATTAAAACTAATACAGATTTTTTAAAAATTTCAGAAAATTATACTTATGAAATTCATGCTTCAGTAGAAATCTTTATAAGGTCAAATGATTAAATACAATTTTAGAGCCATTTTATCATATTTGATTGTTGAGCTGAAACAAATCAAAGCTTAAGAATACGAATCAATGCTATCACCAATCCCAGGTGATAAGAATACTTTATTTCTTGATAAGAACATAATTCACACAAACACAAGAAAATCAAACAAACAAACAAAAAAACGAGATTCATATATTAAAAGGAAGTTTATAAAATAATTTTCTTATAAAATGAATTTGGACAATATTTTTATAATAAAAATTAATATAAATGCTTGTTTTATTATTTTTCTCTAAGTAATGAATATTGTAAAAAATTATAAATAAATGATCTTACTTTCAATGATGATTCAAGATGCATATGAGTTTTTCAAAGCTATTATTTTTAGCTGACAAGGCAAAATACAGAAAGAAAAACTAATAATAATTTACACATGAAAAATTACCAAATAGATGAGCCTTTTTCATAATAACTTACATACTATTAAATTAATCCGATTTTAAATCAAAGCAATTTTTTTAATATAGAATTACACTTGGATTCCTCTCTTAGCAATATATAAGTTAAAAAACAAAATTTATGGAATTGTCAAATAACATTTTATGAAATTTACCCAGCTTAACAGGAAGATGAAGCTGATAACTTTTCCTTTGGCAAGATTATATAAAATAAACTATTTTAACAAAATTGGAATGAATTTTGAGTTTCTTTAAAAAAGAACTGAATTTCTGATTACAACAAACTGCAAGACTTTACATAAGTTGATATACTTAACTAAACATTTGAACTATAAATCACTTTAGATATTTAGAAGATATATGTACATTAAACTTACATTCACTTATATCCAAAAGAAGTACTTAGCATATATTAAGTACAATATTCTTACATAATTTTTTCTATCTGTTCATGAATTAAATTATGATACAGGTATACTCAAAAACGAAAATTTAAAGGCAATTAGCTTTTATTGACATAGAATTTTAAAAAAATTGCAGCACTTATTTTGATGCAAATCGTTCTTAGTTACAGATTTTTAGTTTGGTTAGATCAACACAGCATAAGCTATGCAATTGAATGAGTATTTTTAATAATCAAATAATAAGGGAAAAAAGAGAAATCCATGGAGACTGCTTTTTTATAAAAGCATTTTCTTCCAATTTAGGAACATTAACTGTTGTTTAACAGAATTTGTTTACATATTTTGTTCTAGAATTGCACAAGAAAACCAGTCTTTTGTATAATATGTTGTTGAAGAATATAATGTTCTAAATCAAAAATTAGAAAATGTTTTAAACAGAAAGTTTAAGTCATGTTATTGGCAATCTGATATCACTGATCTAATATCCAAGATTGCAATAATTTGCCTGAAACTGAATAAGGTTACATTCAAGAAACTTCAAATAAAAGCCGTACTACTATACATATTAATTCCAAATTTTATACCTCATTAAATAGCAGAAATATTAATCATTAGAGTTTATGAGCACTTTGGTTGTAGATGTGAAAATAGGAATGTAAGTTAATCAGAGATATAGAGAACATTAAAACAAATACTTGACTTCTTATATTGTAGCAGTTGTCAAGTACAAATTTTGCTGATAACAAAATATTAGTATAAATTCACAAATTTACTAATGTGAACTCTCTCTTTCCCTACAAAATTTGAAATAATTTAGTAGATTGTGCCAGGCAATTACAACCAATCAATGCTACCATATTGCTTTATATGATTTTCATGATATGAAATATTAATTCATTATGCATCATTTGAAAATATATTAGATAAAAAATTATCTTAAAACAAACATTATTAGATGGTATAATTTGCAATTTTGTAGCATACTGCGGCTTCCCACGTTTTCATTTAACCTCTAGAGAATCTATTTGTGATTGAACTGATTTGAGAATATGTAAATTAAGAAATGAAGTACAAAAGGATGTGAGATGAAGTTGTAATTATATAAGAGGATGAGATTTTTATTCTAAGATGTAATAGTGAAGGAGACATAACATGTAGCTTGGACCAGAATCTGTGAATTAAAAAGAAACTTGCATATTATATGCAAAGTCGTCTAAGTGAAGACGATGTTTGGACTATTTTTTGGAGTTGGAACCTGCAGGGTTGTGCCGCATTGTTGCTAGTGAAAGTTAAATAAATATATATTATTTTAACTAGGGTCTAAAGTTTATTTTGTTCCTATTGTATGTTTAGCATTAAGATAGCATGATTAAATTAAGTTATCCAGTTTTAGAATGTCTGTTGACTCTTCCTCAGGCAACATTAGCATGAGAGAGAACTCTGTGTGTGGTTTCACTACACATTTTAAAAGTATCCTTAAAATGAAAATGACTAATTTTTACTACTATATGCAATAAAATTTACTGTCAAGCAAAATTACCACTTCCTTTTAATTGGAAGTTCTACGATATTTTTTTTAAGTATAAATTATTAACTTTTAACAATGTCAAGGATCAAAATAAAAGTTGTAAATTATAAATAATTTCATACACTTTTTTAAGACAGGAAAAAATTTGACAAGCAACTCCATCACTCACACAACTCATTATTTTTAATATTATCCTGTATATATATATTGGAAACTCAATTCACCAAATGTATATTTCATGTTTTTCCTGTGTGTGTAAACACAGGCTAAAAATATAACGTTTAAATGATTTGATATGTTTATAAAACATAACTATTAGTTGCTACATTTTGAATACACGAAGTTAAAAATAATTCTCTTTATGTAGTTTCCAACAATAAAAAAACTTGTATCTATAAAAGAATGAAATATTCAAAACAAAAAAAAAATACTGCCTGTATTTTAAATCAAATTGCTTTAGATCATTCATGTATAAAATAAAGATATCATTATTAAAAAGTGAGAATAATAGAAAGAATTGTTACATTTTTAGGAAATACATATTACAGATTTAAAGAAATTTGTCTAAAAGATTTTCAATAAATATCCATTACTTGTAAAAGAATAAGGAAACAGCTACAAATCATAAAATACATTTTATATAACATATTTAAAACTGATTCTATATGAAGTACTACATGTGAATTTGAAATTTCAATACAAACAATACTTACAATTGATTTTATTAATTTTTAATAAATTTTCAAATCATCTAAGAAAAATTTTATATATTCATGAGAATCTGAACTTATGTTACATTACCTAAATTTTTATGCTAGAGTTTAATAGACTTATGTAGTTTGTTAACAATTAAGTTATATATATAATTATAATTAATAATAAAATATTGAAGCTCAAAATATGTGGGATTTTTAATTATAATAGAAAAATGTAATCAAATATCAGTTTTTCAAAAGTATACTTTTTTATGTCTGATAACACATCGAAGATTTATCAGTTAAATTTTTTAAATCTCTATTGAAAAATTATATTGACCCACTAAAGCGGTCTGCACATAAAATCTTTTCATTCTAGAGATGGTTTGAAAATGCACCGCACATGTTTTTTGTCTTCAAATAAGATTCTCAAAAGCGGTCGAGCCGTATTTTTAAAAATACGGCTCATCCGCTTTTGAGAATCTCACTTGAAGGCAAAAAAAGCATCTCTAGAATGGCAGGATTTTATGTGCAGACAGCTTGGAGGGTTAAAAATAATGCTTTAAAAAGTGAAACTAATGAATAAAAAATGTATTGGCTAATATTAAAGGGAAGTGGAATTAAGTAATAGCCTTATCCACCCCCTCCCCTCTTCATTTTATCCCATAATATATTTTTAATCAAGTTCAGTTTAAAAAGAAACACACACTAATTATTTTATATATGAGAATAATTTATATAACATAAAACTAATTTTTCTATGGTTTCTATAACAATTGCCTTTATCAATAAGTTTTTAAAGAATCATTTTTACAAACACCTCTACTGTTTTATATTTGCTATTTTAAAAAAGTTTAAAAACAAGTAACCATTAAAAAAAAGATACTTGCATCTTACTTGTCAATTATGAACATTGGTGAATTAAAGTCAATCATTTCAACAGCCAACTAAACTATATTATGTTATTCAAACATAAAAACTAATGTATTATTTTGTTTATTATATCACACTTTGGCAAAAAATGTTTGAAGTAATATGTAAGAACCAAAAAAGTTAAGAGTTTGGGTTGAAATTTTATTTTCTACTCCGTCCAATATACTTTCTAACCATGCAATTTAATATTAAGAAAATTCATTTGATTTTCAACAGTGCTATATAGTTATCCATATGTAACAAATTTATACTTTTTACGATAAAAAACAAACTGTGACTTATTAAAAATAAGAGGAGAGAAAAAACAAGCAACACGGTTTTTTTTTTGAGAAATCACAGCATACTATTTTCTATTTTAAACTATTAAAAACTCAAATTTTAGGATTACGTTACTAAAGAGAATATAGGCATTTGAAAAATTTGATACAATACAACGAAAAATTTGTAGAATGTTCAATTATTTATAATTTATGCTTTGAAGTATTAATTCTTTCAGCAGTAAATGGCACACCATGTAGAGATGAATTATTCAAAAATTAGATTTGAGTACACTAAAGATATGAGGGGAGAAAAACATTCATTTTTAATGTATTGTGAAATAAAATAAATTGTTTTTAATGAACTGAGAAGCAACAAAAAACTAAAATATGTACAACACACAAAATAGTAGTTTTAAAAAATTTATTCCAAGATGAAAATGTTATGTACAAGAATTCTTCATGGGTAACATCAAAATTGTAGGGGAAAAAAAGAATATATACATTTATTATACTGTTAAGAATCACTAGACAATCCAAATAGCTTAACAGTGCCTGCATCTCTTTCTCTCATATGTTTATCTTTATCATCACATGCAAAAGCTAAAAGATGCCTTTTTGGATGCCAAGCTACAGTAAATGTAGGAGACTCACATGGAACCTCTGCTATTTTTTCACCTAAAAAAATATTCAATCATATTATTAGGTGATAAGTAAGCAACAATAAATAAATTGTGAGGTCTAAAAAATGCAATATACAAATATACAAAGGTAAAAAAAATGCAAAATTTTGAAAATATAAAAAAAGTTAGTTTTAAATTGTTTTTACCTGTGTTAACATCAGCAATGTCAACAAGATGATCTTCAGATGCAGATGCCAGCATATTACTATCATAGCTGAAACTAATGGTCCGAACAGGCCATTCCAGTCTGAAAGCAGGAGTAAATTGGTTATTTAAAAGAGTAATAAATGCAAAACTTGAAGTAAAATGCAGAACGTTTCAGGTTCTGTCTCGCAACAAAACTGAAAGGACATATTTGATTTGTATGGGTAAACATGCTGAACAACGAAAGTCAATTTTAAAATATTTTAACACTTTTTTTCCCATAGGTATCTAACCTAAAAAACCATTAAAAAAATCAAAAGTCCAAACCTCATGATTCACTTAACTATTGCATGTTATACTTTTGACAACATTTAAATGACTGGAACACCAAGGTAAAAATTAACTTTATATATATATATATATATATATAATAGTTCAAACTTCAAATGCATTCCAAATGAAACTTAAATCAAAGGTCCAAATAAATTGGAAGGGGGGGGGAGAGATTGCATTTCAACACATGTTTGTCCAGCATAACTCTAAAAATGAGAAAAAGAATTCACACACAGCCCTAATTTTTTAATCTGAAACAAGATTTTGAAACTGAATGAAGATTTTACGTATTTTTACACTTTTTATTTACAGTCTATGTAAACACACTGCTAGTAAATTTTTAAATGGAATGGACAAAATTGCCATCTGGTATCCAATTTAAAAAGAAATTTAATCCTGTCTGTTTAGGTTTTTATGAATCATTTTTACCACATAAATATCCCTTGTTGCATAGTCATGATTTACTTATGCCATTATTATTTGAGAATAACTACATTCAAGCACATTGAAAATAAAATTAAAGCCAGAATATTGAATTAATACCTTGAGAATTTCCTAATAGCCACTTAAATTAAATCAGATATTGATGCATTAATTTCTCAAATTAAATGCTAAATATATAATATTAAATAAAATTAATACCAAATTAATCCTTTCCCATATTGTTATCAGCAATAAAGATTGATAAAGTTTCAATACTATTAAATATGTAATGCACATGTGCTAAGCTTTTTTTTCTGCTTATTGGTTATTATTAATGCAGTGCTTCTCAAACTTTCAATATTGGCAGCCCAATGTTCAATTATCATTTTCATTGCACCCTTCCACTGTCTGAAAAATGTGTACATCACAGTTTAACATCATTCAGGTTTGTAGTGAATTATTAAAGGTAAAAGTAAGAATTTTTTCTAAGCATGATTTTGTGTTAGTTGAACAATTTAAAACTTAATAGCAAAAACTAAGGACAATTAGAAAGTCAAGTCATACATATTTCCTATTAATAAAGTACTTTTTGAGAGAAGTAAAGGAGAAACATATTTTGAGGGTAAATTTTGTTTAATTATAGATGTTTTGGAATCATTGCTTTTTAAATCTCATTACCTTATCATTCATAAGAGACACAAAACCCCCACAGTTATATGATCAAGTTTTTTCCATGTTTTCTCTCTCATATTTCAATCTTTTTACGGTTTTTTTGCTATCTGGACTGAAAATAGACTGGAATCAATTATTACGAATAGTAACATGTAAAATGATGAGGAAATATGATTCCTGTGTAAGGTGATGGGACATTCAAATTATGTATAAAACACTTGATTAATTAAATGAAAACTTGAATAAATTTGTCAAAAATCAAATCATATCAAATGCAAACTAAGTCTAACAAATACGTAATAAATATCACATAAAAATCATATAACAAGAAAAACATTTAGACTGTTGCTTTCCTACCACATATTGCAAATGGTCTTTGGTCTTAACATGTTAGTCCATCCTTATTTTAAATGAATATATTATAGTGCAAAACATTTTATTTTGGAATGCACGTAATTTTGTTTAAAATAGGAAAAAATATCAGATTGCTAGACATCGAAATGCCTTCAAGTCATTTCAAAATTGCTTAATAAAGTAAATGCTTCTCAAATGCTTTTTGAAGTTATAACATTAAAGATAAAACTTTTTTCTACATATAAAACTATACTCTGAGAAACTTCAAAAACTTTCCTTTTATAGAGAATCATTACATGAGAATATATATATATATATATTCATAAAATTTACCTTGAAAATGTACGAACACATACTAAAGTTTCTACATCCCAGAGGCTCACTAAAGCATCCACACTACCTGTAGCAAAATACTTTCCAGTTTGATCAAATTCAATACAGATACAGTTTGCAGGATGTGCATTAAGAATCTGTTTGATTTGTAGATCCGGATAGCTGCAGAAAAGAATACCCAAATAAAGAACGTTAAAAAAAATATGAAAAATCAATTATACATTATGTCTGCATTATTGTTCATTACAATTATAAATGCTTAAATATGCACACAGTAAAATATAAATATGTTGCAACACATTCAAAATTCATAATTTCTAAAAATAAATAAGATCATTCTCTTAAATATAATTAATTTTACTAAAATATAGCATAACTTACGACAATATATAAATGCATCCTTGTCCATTAGTAAGGAAAAAGAAGGAATTATCATTATTCCATGAAAGTTCATTTACTTCAAATTTGAATTGCTGATCTGAAACAATTTTATGTGTTCTCACATCAATAAATGTCACCAAATCTTCTTTATTTCCCACAGCAATTGTTTGCCCATTAGGAGACCAGCATATATTTATATTTTCACCTTAAAAGAAATTAATCAGTTAAAATTATTATATTTTAAATAGGAAACAATATACTGATGTATAAAAGGTATATAGATGCAATATTTACAAATATCTATATTTAAATATGGTTCATTTATGAAATGCATACACAGATTAATATTTCTCGTTTCCTCTTTCAAAATTCATCTCTAATAAAATACAAATTCACATCAAATTATATAAGTAATAATATAAAAGTATGCATTTATATAAATTAAATAAGCTCACAAACTGTACAGCATAACTCTAAATATTATTATTTGTATAATAAAATTTGAATTCTAATTTTAGTCGAAGTACAGAAACATATAAAATACCAATTTCAAAAATACTTACATGTTTTATGAAAGGATTTCAATAACATTTGCACAAGGCAGCTAAAAACTAAACTGATTTATTACACTGAATAAATCATTGATATTTTATACTAGGCATGTTAGATTTAAAAGAATATTTTTTATATCAAAAACTTAAAATTTTTTTTAAAAAACAGCTAGCTCTCCCATCCTTTTTTTCTAGAAATTTAGATTTATTTTGTAAACCAAATGACATCTAAGTCATCAAGGGCAACTTTAAGCGTTCTTTACTATGAAAATACTAGTCAAATTAATTTATTGTCTTTTCAGAAATAAGCAATAAATCTTCCGTTTTTAAACATATATGGTAGCACTATATACAAATAATTTTTCTGAAAAATGTTAGATTGAAAACAGCAATAAATCTGAATGTCTGGCAATCATATTTATCATGTTGCATAAATATTCTCTAAAATTGTCAAATAGGGAGGATATGGAATAAGTAATTGCTACAGGTATACATAGATAAGGTTTATTATTAAAAAGTGATTCAGTGTAAGCTTTTTCAAGTCATATTCAGAAGACTTTTTTTAAATCCTCAGATTATAAATGAAAAAATCTCAGTCCACAAGGTTATATGAATCAAAACTGCTGAAACTGTAAGTGTTAGAAACAGCACAAAAAAACCAACATTTATGTTCTTTTGCATACTACCATACTACAGGGGAGAATTTTTTTGCAATGACATTTCTTTTATAAATGTACATAAGTGCACACCAAGATAAATATTTGTGTGCAATAATTTTATAAAAAAATTTTCAATTTATTTACAACTCAATTAAACCAGACAGGAAAATGCTCAAAAATTTAAAGGCACAAACTTCTATACATAAATTAAAATTAACTATTAGTGAAGAATGTAGTTTATAAATAATAATTGCACACAGCTGAATCAAAAATATTCTCGGCGAGCCACATATGAACTCTACTCTTAAGAAAATTAGCCGATGGTTAATTGCCCTCGATAGTTAGAAAATGTTTTGTTAATTGTCAAAATTCTAGTAGGTAAGAGTTGATAGTAGAATTTGCCTTTGATGCAGATTCCATGAGCTAACATACCAAACTTGTCAACAATGCTCTATGCAAGCTGGTGGCAGCTTTGCAATGGTGCATATTGTTTTTACATGGTTTGGACTGGGCCCTATATTTAAAGTGAGCCAATCATTAACTGTAAATATTTGTTTAGCTACTTGGAGAACACACGCATTCATTCATGGACTTCATACACCTAAAAAAACAATAGAATTTTTAATCTTACTAAGTGAAAAATCATTTTGAGATTGGTTTGAGGAATTTTCTGGGCAATTCCAGTGAATGATTTAGCCACCTTTAAATTGGAAGGCACGAATCCCAACGAAAATACATGGGACATGATCAAAAGATCAGTACGTGTACAAAATCCTGTACTAAGACTTTTGGAAATACGCGCGGATAACTAAATATTTCTTTGAAGGATTTAACAATTTGTTGAGTGAATGCCATTTCGAGTTGCTGAACCTGGTGGAACAAAAGGAGGTCCCCCAAGATAGTAGGAGGTATCCCATGATTATTGGCATTTCAGAGTGTGTATACATAAATAAATACAGATGCATATATATATATGTACTCTAATGATAATATTTAATGCCTTCTTTTTGTCAGAAATCCTTAATACACGGAAAAATGTTAATTTAAAATACTATTTTAATACAATTTCCTTTCCTTATAACTAGGGAGAATGATGATGTAAATCTGGATGAAAATAGACATTTAAAGAAAAATTTTATTTTATTAATTGGGTTTACAATCTCTTTACTTTCTTTCTTTCCTTGGAGGAAAATTGTACCCTATTTAACAATGCTTATATGACAAGAAACTATATATATTGCATTAGATTTTCTCACTCTTTAAAATAACAAGAGTATAAAAATAAAATTCTTATGTTGCACGAATCGTTTAAGAGTCTAAAACAAGCCACAAATACACATACAGCAAAAGGAATTTTTAAAAAAATTATTTATTTTTATTTTATTGAAAAATCAACAATATATTCCAAACATTAGCTTGTAAATTGAAATTTAGATATTTTTTACATAACCCAGTGTTTAGGGAGGTAATGGATATTCTACAAAAATTTGTTTACCTTTAGTTTGAATATTTGCAATTCCTTTCTGAGATTTTGCATCCCAAATTCGAACAGTTTTGTCAAGACTTGCGGTAGATAAAAGATCTGGATTTGTTGGATGCCAACAAAGTTGATCAACACTGTCACCATGACCTTTGAAAGTATATTCTTTACTCTGAAAAACAATACACATATACTTAATTCTAATTTTTTTTAGTATGTATATATGTAATACAAAAAAATTATATTTTTTTCCATAATAATTATTTGAAATGTACTTATTGTATCTTAAAATAATTTATAAAAATTTTCCAAATTTAAACATATAATTTTCGTTTCATCACCAAACCACATTTTAAATATATCTGTATCTAATGAGACTAGAACTTGGGAGGAAAATTCACATTTGAAGATGTCCCTTAGATATTAAATTAAATAATAAATGAAACAACCTTCACAAAACAATTCATACTTTACATAATTGTAAAATAGAAAAAAAACTGCAATTTTATTGATTTAAATATAAACAGCAAATTCATAATTTTTTGATTTACACTGTTTATGGATAAATTTATTTGTCCCCACATTTTGTACATACTATAATATTCTCAAATGTATGTACATTTTATTAATTTAACACAATCCAAATTAAGAATTTTTCCTGCGTGTGAATTTAATTTATAGTTTTGCTATATATCTGTTTTCTATTTTGCTGAATGTATTCTTAACTTTTTATCATCTTTACTATTTTTTTAATCTCATCAATTTCAGAAAATGTTCCTTTTGCTGACATATGAATGTTAATTGTCTGTTATTTACTTTTCCCCCAATGTCTTGACACTTTCAGGTTATAATAATTAGCTGTGTGGTAAGATAGAATATGAAATAAAAAGTTTACATCAAAGTATTGAGAACCTACTTCCCCAGTTTATACTCATCACTTGAGATGTAAAAGTAAGATTTCAGAACTTGTATTTGATGCTCTTTGTGGTGCTAAAAATTACAATGAGCAGAAAGATCTAACATTCATCTATGATGTTGTACCACCTTACCTAGTATACAGATATTTTTTTCTAGTTTGACAACTGTACAGTTTTAAAAGAGGCAATCTCATATTTTTCTCCGTTGAAATTCATACCAATGTTAAAAATGCTATGCATATTGTTTAAAAACATTGAAAGCATAAAAATCATATGTACTTAAATAATTATTAAAGTAAATAGCGATATACATGCTTATTTTATGCAACAATAATTTTACTAGCATTGGTAAGACTAGTACACAAAGCAACAAGATATTTCTAGGAATTTCCAAAAGTACAAACTGATCTGTATTTTGAATACATTAGACATATTTCAAAACACACAGAATTATCTTTCAAATAATTAGAACTTCATGATTAAATTTAAGAAAGTTTAATTTATAAAACTGATTTTATATTGTGTAAAATTATTAATATTAAATTAAATATTTTGCAGTTTAAGTTTCTCTTTAAAGGGATGCTTAGAATTCTTTTCCATCTCAAAATTGTATGGAAGAATATGTTCATTGAACTGTCAATATTAAAACTTGAGAAATTTGTTTAGTAACAAGTATTATTTCATTAATCTTAGCATGAATAACAGACTTTAAAAATTAAATTAAAAGTTTCAAGAGAGAGAAAAAAAAGTCGAAAAATGGCACGTTATTTCATAAGTCATGTGACTTTAACAAATATAAAAGAAAAGCAAATTAAAAAAATATTTAAAATTATTAATTTTCTTCCCTATAATATAAGGTAAATTTAAGTAAAAAAAAGGGGGTTAAAAATGACATTAATTTTAAATCAAAAGTGGTAGATTAGATAACTTAGTTTCGATAGATTTATTATTTAAGATGTAATGATAATAGAATCAGGTAATGCATGATTTTTTTTAAAAATAATGTGGTTCAATAAATGATTGGTATTATTTAAGGGTTGCCAATTCTTAACAAGTTGCAAGATGAATGTGAGACATAAGTGTAAACAAATGATCTTTTTTAATGTTTCATAAAATTTCCAAGTTTCACTTAACACATGGTTTTGATAATTAAATACTACATAGGAATTGTACAATTTAAGGGAAAAAGTGTAATTTTTAAAAATCAAAAAGTTCTGTGTCTTAATATTTGACAAATCTAATTAAAGAATGAAATATGTGATTTACATTGTATTTCAATATTTAGTTAACTAGAGTATAAATGCTATTTTTATATGGATTGCTATTCCAGCCAGAAATTTTTCTCAGAATCTATGTAAGCTGCAATTGCTCAAAGGGACTACGTTTTGCCGAAATATGCAACATTTTTTTTAAACAAAAGCAGAAACAATATGATGTAAAAAAATCTAGTCAACCCTTTACTTTTTTCCCTCTTGTATTATTTATAAACTCCATTCTCTATAATAATATAACTAATAATCAACATAAAAATATTTAAAGGAAGCACAAATCACTGCCAGATGTTGCATTAAAATGTATAACTTTAAACTCCCAAATTCCATCCCTATGTATGCCACTGTACATAGCCTATATTGCTAAAGTTTCAGATATAATCAGCAGAAAGTTGAGAATATTTAATTTACCATTATATCACAACATCATTGACTAAAGAGGAAATAAAGATACATAAAAAAAAATTCCTTTGTAAAGAATTTAAAAATTAGTGCATTAAAAGAAAACACAAACAACCTAACAGGTTTAATGTCCGAGTTTATAGTCATTTATTTGATTATTTCTGTAATTCACTGATGCAAACAATATCTTTTGCATCAATGTTATATAAATATCATACCAATTATTTTAAGCATATTTTACAAAGATAGCATACCTATTTTTTTGGCCCAAAACTAATACTCTGCATTTTGTAATGTGTTAGACTTTTACATCATTCCCTTTTCCAACTCTAAGGTTTTACTGTGTACATACATTATAATATTATTTAGAGGTAATGCCAACTAGAAGCCCAGTGGCTGAGTAGTAGTGCATTGTGCTTCCACACCAGATCCGAGGTTCAAACCCCGGGCTTGGCAAGACCAACTCAGCCTCTCATCCCTTCAGTGGGTAGAATAAATGAGTACCAAGCTTACTTGGGATCTTAACACTGAGGGTTTTGCGTCAGATTGACCACCAATCGGAAAATCTGCTCATGCACCATAGGGCCCAAGGTCATGTATACTGATAGAGGCACAGTAGGCCTTGGCCCCTCATGGGCTGTTACGTCACTGAGTTAATACCAATGCATTAAATTTTTAATTAAGACCTGTCATTTAAAATTGCTGCTGAATATATAACATGAATAGTGTAGTATTTAAGTGAAATTGTGAATAAAACTTTATGCAGATTTAAGACAAAATTAAAATGCAATACAAAAATTGGACATAAAAAAATTGAGCAATTACCAAAAAAGGTACTTGATGGCTATAGGGACCTTTTCCAAGTTATTAGTAACTAAGATAAATTCATGACAAAAAAGTTGAATGAGATTTCATCCACCTTATGTATTTTAATATTAGCTGATATAAATCGGAAATTAGCATGGTTTTTATGTGTTACTCTATGTTTGGAAATAAGTATCTTCCAAACTATTAAGCAGAGAATCAAGATCTTAGTAATTTGATATTAGTACTTATACGGCAGTCTAAAAAAGCCAACCATTCATAAAGCACAATTTAATGTAACAAGAATGATCAATACAATTTTCAATTAATTTTTCTCTGTCATTCTCATTCCTTCAGAATGTTTTAACTTAAGTAACCAGACATCAAAATTGCATTTCACATTGACAAATTATTCTTCCAACATTTATCAAAACATTTTCTACTAAAAATAATTTTTTGATAAAAATGTTAATGCCTGCAAGAAGTGTATTTTTCTTTGTTAAAAAAAGACAAACTAGTAAATTTCATAAAAATTATTTAATTTTCTTGCTATTAATAATTTTAAAAAACTACAATTCTTTTTAAATACTGTTATGAATAAATATATATTAATTTACAAGAATGAATTAAATACATTTCAATTTATCACAATTTCAATATACACATAACTGTGAACTTCTATCAGTAAAATGTTTTTTTCAACATTTTTTAAAAATAACAATGAAAAATTTAAAAAGCTTTTTATGATCATTTAAGACTATATAACCTCTTATGAATGAAAATATTTTATGTCTTATTTTTAACATGCATATTATATTGCTAATGAACACAACAATCTAGAAACCATCAAATTAAGGAATATGAATATGTAAAACAAAATGCGCACAGAATTTTTTATAATAGTGACTTACAGAAAAAATTACAAATTAAAACCAATGATACTTGGGTTACAGTAGCTGAGGAGAAACTTAAAAGATGTTTTTTAAGTCAAAGGCTTCTCAATTTATAGACTTTTTGGGATGATTTTTCTTTGGAGGGAAATAGTAGGCTTTACAAAAATCAATAATTATGCCAAGTCAGGTGCACAGAACTTTCTGGAATACAGCCTCTGCAGATCCAGTAGCAAAGGGTGGATTATTATCTTTCGTGTCATATATGAGTAGATCCCCCCAGCCTTATGTTTTTACTTTGGTGACAAAACAGTGAAATCTTTATAATAAAGGAGCTCCCACAAAGTATCTACAATCAATACTTTTAGCCATATGATAAAAGTAATTTTAGAATTATTGGTTGTAGGGACAGTGGTTGGCTACAGCTTTTCTGAGGTGTTGGTAACATGAAAATTGGCGAAATAAGATACGATATAATCACAAACACATTAAAACAGAATTTGGCTTGTTTATTACATGTTCAATTTCATGGTCCTTGTAACTGAACAGCATTGTTGTTACACCTAAATATATTTTTTATACATAACCAAAGTAGAAATAAAGTACTTAAACAGCAACTTTGAGAATACAACTTATAATTTTCATGAATAAATTATAACAAACTTATTTCCAATCTTTTACTCATTTCTGTTATATAATCATGACAACACAATGGAAAATATTAAAAGGGAATGTCAAAATAATATTTTCCAATGATGCATATTATCCAGCCAACCATTTTCACCGGAAAGTGTAAGAAACAAAGCAATAATTAATTGTACTTCAGAATATGAGGGATTATTGATTAACAGGCACCAATATTCATGGTCAACAGGATAATACACAAACACCTTTCCATTAATTTTCTATGTGAAATAAAAAACCTCTACACTACAAACAGTTTCTGTATGAAATTTTATGCTAAATTACAACACACACATAAAGACCACTAAGATATACACACACCAATACAATACAGCTTCAAATTACAATAATAAAATAAATATATTACACATATATGATCTGAAAATTATTAAATATGCAACAAAACCTAACTTCATTAAATAGATTCTTACATCTGCAACAAGATCACATTCCAGTGTTTTGAGAAGCCAATTTAACGATTTAAATACAAATAAATTGATACAATTTGAATGAAATAGTTCCTCACATTTTTATAAAGGACAAAAATGATTTAAGAAATTTCTCCTTTTTAGTCTTATTACATCAAGATATGCTTTCAATAACATACTCTTTTCACATTCATTTCTTAATAAAACCCAGAGCAAATATATTTCATTTGTTAAATTAAGGTATTTTTTGAACACACTGGAATTATGTCTCAAGTTACTTACATCTTAATATCAAAGGATAGTAAAAATTTTGCTCTAGCAAAATAATAAGCATATATAAAAGGTAGATTGTTTGTAAAATCCTGTTACACCAGTCTTGAATGATTATAGATAAGAAAATAAATTTCAATAATTTATAATTGATCAGATATATATAAGTAAATTACTTACTTTTACACACACACAAACAAAAAAATTAAATATTCCCCAAACAAACTCTAAACATATTTAAAAATATATGCAATTTATAATAACGATCTTAGGCTATTGACAAAAAATACAACAAACCATAAGACAATTTACATAAAAAGTTGAATAATTATGAATTAAAACAATATTTTAATTAAAAAAAATTATTCAGCTGCAATTTTCTTCATAGTCATTCTTTCAGCAAAATCACTTAAAGAGCTTAGAGCAGAAGAAAATGAAGGAAAATGTACAATTTCTTTTCTAATCCATTTTGACAATGCATCAGAATAATGAGAGTTTTTCTGAAAGCGTTCATCAACTATAATCAGAGCACCAAAATCTTCTTTATGACGTATACAGCGTCCAAGTGCTTGATTCAAGGCACGGAAGGCTTGTATTTGATACCACTCTTGACCAGACATTATCTGTTTCTTGGAGCAATACATATTATTGTATTTCTTTTTCAAATCAACCTGAGCATCTTTAATGCTTGGAAAAGGGATACCAACAGTAATAACAGCCCGGGCATTATCATCAGCAAAGTCTAACCCTTCACTAACTTTACCACGACATACGGCTAAAAAGATAGCTCCATCAACAGTACTTTCAGAATCCTTGGTTTCATCAACAACATTATAAAAATCTTTTATCACTTCTGCAAATTCATTTTGTTTACGAGGCTCACTTAACACAACTTTTTTAGATAAAAGTTTGTCATAAAGACCTGTTATTTGCCATCGTTGCAGAAGTTTATCTAACATGCTGTATGATGGCAGAAAACACAGAATTCCATGAGGTATAACACAACAAATTTGGTAAATTAGTTCGCCAACATCATCTTGAAAATTAAAAGTAGCAGAATTATGATATGTTGCTGTAAGACTATTAGTACTAGGTCCTTTGCCAATTGTACCAACCCACAACTGGGATTTAGATATTACGTGATTAGCTTCCAAAGTAATTTGAAATGGTATATCAAGTTCAGTTTGGAATGATGCTAAAGGGGATAATGTACCAGATGCTACTATTATTGAATGAGTGGCACCTTTGAAATCAGAAAATGCTACAGCTGGATTCAAACACCAAAGATGCAAAGTGATCTCAAATGGATTGCAAGTTGAAAACTTTTTTTTTGACTGAGGAGTTGAGAGGATTTTAGATTTCATAACTACAAATCTGTAATCAGGAACAAATATTTCTGCATTTTTTAAAATGTAACTTAAAATTAGGGTTAAATTCTTTAAACACTGGAGTGTAGATCCGAGAAGCTTAGGCTGGTCCATATCAATAGGAGTCTCTTTTTCAGTTTCTGCTTCTTCTACTAATACTTTTTCAAACGTTGTTTTAAAAGTTGAGAAGTATTCAGGTCCCAATTTTACATGATTTAATACAACCATCATTTCTTCACCTTGCCAAACTTTTGCTGAGGAGTCAAAGGATACATAATCAGTCAGATTGTCACTGTTAGATTTCAACCATTTTACCAATTCAGTTAAAGTCTGTGCAATATATTGGTAACACTCAGGTATGGTCTCTGAATGTCGCCCGGCCTTTTCTAAGTCAAGTACAGCTTCTTGAAGTACAGCAAGAGTTACAGAACCACTTGCAGACTCTCTAGCAGAATCTTCTATATTATGAGCTTCATCTGTTACAACAATGTTACCTTTTAAACTAATATTCATTGCTGACCGGATGAGGGGATCAACAAGGTAATTATATGGACAAAAAACAATATCAGCTGCCATTAATAATTCTCGAGATCCAAAATATGGACAAGCTCTCATATTTCTGCAAATCTTAACAAATTCTTCCAAATTAAAAGCTGATCCAAATTTTTTATTTTGATAATGGCTCATAGATTTAGTATTTATAAAAAATCCACATTTTGGACCTCCCTCTGCCTTCAGAAGTTCATCACAAGCCTCGTTTTTGTTATCTTCTTTGGAAGCCTTTGGATGAATACAAGTTCTTTCTCTACTAGACAAAATAGTCATTTTTGCGTCTTTATATGGGGTTTTCTTCAACTCCCTGATAATTTGCTCGATTTGTTTGTGAGTTCGAGTTCCGAAATAAATTCTTGGAAGGTTTGTAGGAATGGTAGTTTCTCCCATCTCTTTTGAAATTTCCTTTTTTACACTAGTTGAGCTACAAGTACCTGAACTATCTACTTTTAAAGTATCAGATACAGTTCCAGTCGAGCTACTAGTATCTGAACTATTTATTAATTCTGCTTTTGATGTTTCAGATATAGCTGTGGATAAATTAATACTTTGATCCAATGTAACATTTTCTGCACAATTGTTTTGAATTGTTACATTGCATCTATCTACACTATGCCGATATTTTTTAGGTGGTTGAAAATCCTCAATATCATCATCATCACCATAAGAGAAAACTGATCCTCTTTTACTATTTTCAAGTTCAAGGCTCTTTGTGTCAGGTGCTAATTTATTTAACATAGATGCTTTGTCACATTGTGCAACCGGACTGTTTATGATGCGATGAGTATGTATTTTGGTGGAATTTTCACCACAACTTAAGTTATCAATATAAATAATTCCTTTCTTATTTATTTTATTTTTGGGACATGACATTTTATTCATCAAAATATTTTTAGAAGAATTTATTCCTTCTGGTGCACTTCCCACACTGTCAACTAATGATTTTACAGCACAATTCTGTCCTATTCTCTCATTATCAGGTATAGAAGTACCATATGCATTAAGTTCATTTTCCAATTTTCTTTCTTGAGCATCTATAAGTTTTTTCGTTTTTTTCTGCCAAGCCAAACATGCGCATAGTAAAGCAAGGCTTTTTCCGCTTCCAGTAGGAGATTCTAACAAACAATTTTGCTTCTTGTTCAAACATTTTATTATTTTATCCATCATAGTTATTTGTGAAGGATATGCTTTATAAGGAAATATTATGGGGACACCACCAATCATGTAAGCTTTCCCTGTGCAATTTTCACTGGTTTTAGAAGTACTTCCTTCGCTATGTTCCATTTTTACTTCAAAATTGATACTCACACTGTTATCGCCTTTCCCGCCAAATTTCGATCACGTGTTTAATCACCAAAAAATAATAATTTCGTCATTAAATTAAAGAACCAGAGAAAAATTTAAGTCTATCATGAGTTTTTATATAAAAAAAATTAAAATAAATTAACATACCAATCTATCTCTATCTAAAACAAAGAGACAAACAGTTCTGTCGTAACTACCAGATGCCAACCGGCGTCCATCCGAACTCCAGTTAATGGAATGAACCTTCGACGAATGCGCCGGATATTCTTTAATTCGACTATTATTTTGAAAATAATTTTTCATTGATTCAACATACGATGTCATTTTCACCTAAAATTCGATTAAACATGAAATTTGGCAAAGAAAAAAAAATAACTGTTTTCACTCATTACACACTAATTCATTTCAGTTCATTCTGTTATTTGAGGGTCAAACGATAGCACGGCAAATCTATGCCACCAAATTGCCATCACCAAATTGTAAAGATCGGGTTTGTAAATATCTTGTGTTTGTTATCCTCAACTTTAACGCGTAACGTTAAATAAAGAGCACTTTTTGAGTTCCTCACACCTCGGGCATTCCTCTTCGGCACGGTCAAAGGAAAAGAGGTTGCTTGTCATTGGTAGATGTGCAATGACGTCATTATTCTGGGTTGCCTGGTTTGGCGTTATAGCATTTTCTATGCCCTAGTGGTTCATTGAAACATAAAAGTTTTGTCCCCATTCAGGCAGTTTTTTCTTCCGTGTCTCGAGTATAATAGTTAAATTCCCTTGCGTATGAAATTTTCACTGTGAAAATAACAATCTGTTCTTTTTTTTCATTCACGTAAATCAAAATATTTTTAATGGATTCAATTTTGTAGAAGAAATATATGTTTGAGCTTAATAAATGAGGAACTCAATTACAAATAAAAAACATTGTTATATAAGTTTTTAATAATCCATTTACAGTGATTAATAATACTTTGAAAATGAATTACATGTTTCGAGTTTTATCCTTATGTAAGAAAAAAGAAGCCACTTACAAATAAAGAAAATGTATGTTTTTTTTTATATATATTTATTGGTAATATTAATGTACATTTTAAAGGTAAATGAATTCGTTCATATATCAAAATGAATTTGTACAGGCAAGTGATATTTTAAATTATTAGCTTAATTTCATTTTTGTAATTAGTTATTTGTTTTTTGTGTATGTGTGAAAGACTCATTTATTCACATTTATAAAAAAAAATTCGTCTAATACTCTGTTTCCTTTTAAATTTTAGAATTAAATTTACTGCAAAAGTTTTAGCTATTATAAACTTAACTATATAAATAAACTCATACTTAAATTTTTATTTTCTATCTTTAGTAAAATACTATAAATAAAGTGATTCGTGGCTATTGTATAAGAAACACCTCACTGTTCTAACTTCCACATCACATCCATATTATTCGTTCAAGTTATCATCGACACATTTATTCACATAATTCTCAATTTTTGCAATTATTTTAGAGTTTTTCTCTTCTAACATGCTCACACATATAAATCTTCATTCAGGGTTTAAATCAAAAGTCCTGAAATAGAGTACCACTTGAATCCCTTCATCAGTGGTTTGTTATAGAGAATAGTTTGTTTTTATAACAGGCAAGTATGATGAAGAAATGGTCATTATTGGAATTTGGATTCATCTTAAGAAGTATTTACTGATCTGCAGTAGCGCACACAGGAATTTTTCAAGGGGGTCCGGGGTCGAAAGTTCACCATTCTTGTATCATGCTCCTTTTGATTTTGTCGATTTTCGGGAACAAAACACAGTAAAAAACTAATTTTTGAATAAATAATTAGCATTAATTAATAAAATTAATCATTAATAACAAGTAATTAATTAAATTTTACGTACTATATACTTATAATTATAATCAATCGGAAAAATATCAAGGCTTTGGGGGTCCGGACCCCCCCCCCTTGTGTGCGCCACTGCTGATCGGTGTTGTGTCACTCGAAGCACATCAATTTTCTCCTTTCCTAAAGTATGTTTCCTCCTGTAAAGAGCTACTGCTCGAAAATTAATACGAAAATATGACATAAAATTATACGTTCTCGAGCAAAAATAAAAATTAGCCATTAAATTATAATTTCCAAAAACTTATTTAGATTTTGCATACGGCAGATACCTGTGGAGGCCTTTTACACGTTTTGAGTGTAAATTATTGGGAGAGGGGATTGATCTTACATTGATTTTCAAATGTAATGGTTTTTATTGCTATGTTAATAAAGAATATTCGATTATTGTGAATTTTTTGATTTATTTTTGGACTGGGGCTAATTTTTTTTTCTGAGCTGCACATTTGGAAACTATTGTATTACCATACGTCCTAAAAGGGAAGATTGTGTTTAGAATTAGAATGACGCGTGCATTATATTTCTTAAGTTAAGTAATATTTTTGAAGTTTATTTATTTTTATCACACAGAGATCAGAGCATTTATCTTAGAATTTCAGCAATGTTATACTAACTGATACATCAAAAGAATTATAATTTATTGTAACTTAAAAATAAGAAGCTAACAAGTTTAACTTCTATCCATAAAACTAATAAAATAACCTTTTTATATGAAACATGAAAAAGTAAGAAATAAATGTGTTGTAATTAGTCATAAAAGAACAATTAAATACGAATAAGAATAGTTTTTTCCTTATATAAATAAGTTTACCAAGATACATGAATGATTTGCTCCTTGCTGACTTAAAGATATGTGTAGTCATAATTTTATCTTATGTCAACTAATTATTTGCGTTTTACTAATCAAGAATTTTTCTAAAAATTCAAAGGATTTGATATTTTATGCTAACGAAAGCAGTATATTACAGTTGGAAAAAATATAAATTTTACATTTATTCATTTGTGTATTTAAAGGATTTATTTTTAAGATAATGCAAATAGTTCGATAGTTTATTAATGTCTCATTCAGAGGAAACATGAGGGATATCGCAATGAGACGGACCTCATTATTTGATAGCAATCAAGTAACGAGGATGATATCCGACCTGGAACCCAATCGATTATGTTATGACGGCAATGAAAGTACTTTAAGCCATTAGAAAGTTAACGTGTATTAGAGCCCTGCTAGATGATGGAATCCTCAATTGTGATCATTCGGCTACCACAGCTGTAAAAACATGTGGAATCTACAATGTGATACTGTTTAACAAGTGACATTTATTTATGATTTTGAGATATAGTATTAAGTTAACGCCACATTCCTGCCATTTATCACATTTAACTGTCATTGTTAATCGATTGTCATAATTTTCAGCATACATAGGAACAATTAGATCAAAGATGAACATTATCATATAATTTTAATCCTTGAAAAATGCTTGGTGTAAAAATCTAAACTTAATCTTAAGATTCAATAATTATTATGAAATCTAATGCATCAAAACAGAATGAATTATCGAGGCAATAAAAAAATGACATTTATCAATGTTTTTATTCTTTTAAGAAAGAAAGTATACAAAAATTCTTAACAGAGTGTTATATAAATAACTAATTAATTCTCAGAGAAGCAATTATAAATTGATTAACCACAATATAGCTTAGTTGAATATTTACATGTCTATTGGTACACAGATGTTCAATAGTTATAAGATTTTTTAAACTCACATATAGTTAATGTAATTTTGTTAAAGAATTATGTATGTGTCTTAAAGCAAATATTTTCCATTATAAAAAGATAGAGAGCTTCAGAGTACTATATGATTATAAAATAGCCCATTATCGATTTGAGATTTTACATTATGACATAGAGAGACAGGCAGAAATTTTGCTTTTTCTTTCCATTTTTTAAATTCATTGTATGTATTTAAATGTTCAAATAATTATATTATTATTTGTTTTCAAAATTAATTAATTTAAGAGTTAACACGATAATTTGAGTTTGTATGTACGAAATTACTGCGTTTAACAGAATAAAAATAAATCTATAACATTTTCAACATTTTAAAACATTTACTGAAAATCAAAATATAAATAAATTTTACCCTGATAAATTAATTTAAATTTGCTTTAGGTTATTATACCTTTGACTAAAATGAAATAAGCGTTTCCTTTTTTGTGCAATAGTTTACATTGTGATTAGTGTTTTATATAATAATCAATGTTTTATACTATTTCATTCAATGCCTTTAATAATACTGAAAAAGAAATCTTGGTGGAATGTGGTTTAAATTCGTAGGAAATGTCTCCTTTAAAAGGAAAAGAAATTTTTTGAACTGAAATCAGTAGTAATTATCACACGCGATTTCCAAACACAAGTTTCTCTAAGAAAAGGAAAATGGGGACTTTCAAACTTAGAAAGTTCTACAGTATTGGATAATTTTTTTTTATAAAAAAATTATCCAATCCAAAATATCTGAAAAAATAAATATAATCAGAACATAGTCTAACAAATAGTTACATCTAAATTAAAATAATATGTTCGTTCTCTCTTTTTTTCGCCTATTTATTCGAGAGTTACGCATTTTATGTACAATAGTATAAAGAAAGGAGTGTTCGGGGACGCTCTAGGCTATTGAACATTTGAAACTCTGAATACAGAATAAGATGGTTCTTGTAAATGAATATGAAAAGCAAGTCGTAAAATCTTTTATATCAACAAAAAATGCTTCTCCCCGTTGATTATTGTTGATTCTTCAGTTTTTGGTCATTGTTGATTATCATATGCCTGTTTGGTGTAAGAAAACCTAGAAATGCACATCTGCCTTCTTGTAAATCTTCTAAGGTTACTTTCAAGTAGCCGGAAAACTATTCTTCCTCTTATTGCCGTAATAAATCTTTGGAAAGGGCATTTCCTTTTCTGTTAAATTGTCGGACATAGGATAAATAGAAACTATGCCGACAAAGCCCTCTAAAAAGGCCCTCTTCTACTTACCCGGTCACTTTAGGGGACTACTGTTCAAACGAAGAGGAAAGGGGGGGATATTTGAAGCTAAAGTCTTTCTTCGTTTTGAAAAAAGTAAAGAAAAATTGTTGTCACAGTTATCTGCAACTCGATTGAGGAGTCAGTGCGTTGAGAAGGAAATGTTTTTGTAATTGTTTTGAATGTTGATCGAAGGAGTTGTCTTCGTAGGAATGTTTTGGCTCTACCTTACGCACAAAATCAGTTCATCATCGCACAAAAATCAGAGCAGTGATCTTAGAATTTAGGCATTATGCAATTCTTTTGAAATTTTAAATAAAAAGTAAGGATTATCCAAAGGCTAAGAATATAACTCTTTTTGTACAAAAGTCGAAAAAAATTAAGAAGCCCAGTATTTTGTCATTACTCGCAAAAGAAACAATTCAGTACAAAGAAGAAGAATATAATCCTTTTATGTAAACAAGTTTACCGAGATACATGAAGCTCCTCGGCAAATTAAAAATGTTTGTAGTCATAATATTTTGACTTTGATACCAGCTTATTGTTTGTACTTTACTATCAAGTATTCTAAAATTCAAAAGCATTTCCTGTATTTTACAAATGAAAACAATTTATTACTGTTGAAAAAAAATATAATCTTAAATTTTTTATGTGTATTTAAAGAATTTATTTTTAGGAACACGTAGGTAAATTGATAAATTATTAATATTTCATTTACGAGTTTCATTAGGAACAAAGTAATAGGACGAACCTCGTAATTTAAATGACGATCAAGTAACGAGAACGATAGCCGAGCTAGAGCCCCCACTTCTAATTTCCACACCACGACAACGTAAGGATTTTGACTTAATGCGTATCAGCTCTGTTACATGATGGAACCCCTAATCGTGATTATTTTTCAATAAAAAAACATGAAGGGACTACAATGTGGCACTATTTAACATGTGCCAACATTTATAGCCTTAGAATATTCACATTTTATAGCATAATGCGAAACACCTACCTGCTGTTCAACTCATTTATTTGCCACAGTAAATGTTTTATCAAAATTTTCAGTATATATAGGAAGAATTAGGTCAAAGGAAAATATAATTTTAATTTTTGAAAAATACTTGTAAATAAAATTTAGACTTATTCTAACGATTCGTTTAGTATTATGAATTCTAATATATCAAAACAGAATGGATTAAGAGTACCATGTATTCTGCAAATATATTCTAAAAGAAAAAAACAATTATAAAATCATTAACAGTGCAGTTTCCTAAGTATCATAGTTGATTTTTGACGATGTCCATTGGAATACATATGTTGCAAATACGTACAACAACTTTTAAACAAAACACATATTTCACGTAATTTTCTTCTTGATTGAAGCCGTATGCAAGTGTCTCTTTAAAAAAAAAATAGATATTTTAGAATAATTCTTTAAGGATCTAAGAAAATATAAATTTTACATTATGACATAAAACAAGCACACATTCTTCATTTTCTTTTATTTTATATTATTGATTGAACATTATTATAATTAATTAAAAATTACATTATTTTTGACACCTACGTAAATCAAGTTTGTGTAACAAATTCCTGCATTTAATAGAATGAAAAATGAATTTATAATAATTTACATATTTTAATGCATTTACTGAAAATCAAAATATAAATAAGTTTTACTTAACAAAATTTAATTAATTTTATCTAAGTTTATTGTACCTTTAATTAAAATTAAATAAGTGCTTCTTTTTTTTTTTTTTACACAAATTTTTTAGAATTTAAATGGATAGACTGGTTAAAGAAATGTATAGAACAAAATACTCAAAGACTATTACATTTTTGAAAAACTTTTTTTCTTAAATAATGAATAATTTTGTATTTGTGTCAGAAAATATTTAAAAAAAAGATTTATCATGTAATTATGAAAAAAATTTAAAAATTAATTACTGAATCTAATTGTAAAGATGGAACTATATTTATTGAAAATTCGGTAGAGAGTTTTCTCAACCGGTATAGAAACTAAATGTGATTATAGTTGGAAATAGATTCCAAAAATAAAAGAATATTCGACATTTATCATCTAGTTATTAGCCGTCATGTAGAAGTATTGATACACGTTAAATCTATTGAGTCTTCTCATTGGTGTGGTGTGGAAGTTAAGACAGGGGTGCCAGCTCAGGTGTCGTCCTCGTCACTTGATCATGGTTCAAAATTACGAGGTATAGTCGCCAAAAGTCCTCGTGTAGCTGAACAAAGCGACATTACTTGTCACTCTCTCTCTCCCCGGTTATTGAGATTTTCATCGATTTGCAATTCTATAAACGATTTTAGAATATCTCTATGTAAAGCTAATAATTTATTATATAATAATGGTATCTGTTTGCATTATAATCATTTTCTCATATTAAAGGGGAAAAAATGTTTTATTCCTTAATATGTGTTCTTTGTACATTAAATTCTATACTTTCAGCTGCTTTTTCTAATTTGATAATTTATATTTTGTAATCAAATATTATTCCTTAACTCAGTAGCGCAACAGCCCATGAGAGCCAAGACCTGCTGTGCCCATCTTAGTATACGTGACCTTGGGCGCTGAGTTGCGTGAGCAGATGCTTCGGTCATGTGGTCAATATGACGGGAAACTCCCAGTGTTTAGTTCCCAAGCAAGCATGGCACTTATTTATCGACCCACAGAAAGGATGAAAGGCTGAGTCAACCATGCCTAGCCCGGGTTTGAAACTCGCACCTGTGGTGTGGAAGCGTGATGCACTACTACTCAGCTTCAATATTGTTCCTAAAATAATATATTTTCTGTGTGTATGTGTGATCAGCTTATACTTTTTATCAACATTTAACATCTTTAAAATGTTTTACTTCGAGTGAGATTCAACGAGTTTGAAAACTAACATTTTGTTCAAAATCTGTATGTCATCTATAAAATTTATAAAGTTTTGACTACACTTTATAGCATCAAAATCAATGTTAATACTTATATAAAAAATTTCTCTTAATATTACCTTTTTCTATTACAAAGTGGTAAATGTTTACACAGTCTTTAAAATCTTAAGAATAAGTAAAGTGTTTATTATCAGTTATAATTTCTTTTTTTTTTTGTCATATAAAGAAATTTTCGCATCTTTAAACAAATTTTAATTTTTAAAAGCCTGAAACTTAATGTCAGCATCTTTTTTGTTTTCCAATTAGGTTGTATTAAGATGATTTAATGCCAAGAAATAACTTTCGCATTTGAAATAATCCAAGCAAAAAAAAGCAGGCGTTATTGCATATTAGAAATCATTAATTCCGTACAAACTCACCCCCCACCCCCCCAAAAAAATTATTACTGCAGTTAATAATAAAACTTGTTTATTGAAAACTTAACACAATTAGTCAACAATGTATTATATTCTAATTTTACACTATGTTTTAGATTGTCTCATTTCAAAACTATTTATCAAAATAACTAATGTACTTGTGTTTGTGATCAGTTGTATTAAATGTGTTTTAAAAAAAATAATGCAGTTTTTGCAATGAATTTACCAAATTTGTTAAAAGTCATGTGTTTTACAAGTCCCAATTTCATTTAGGTTATCCTCTTTGTATGATGTTTGGTTATTTACACGCTTCTTTAAAAAGTTTATATATATATATATATATATATATATATATATATATATATATATATATATATATATATATATATATATATATATATATATATATATAATGCAATTATTTATGAAATCAAGAGGCCTTTTATTTCAGCAAAAAATGCTACAGTTGCAATTTGATAAAAATTATCTGTGTCATCACCCCTTTTGCGATATTCAATGCTTCACCATAATCTCACACACATTGCGTGATTAAATTTTTATACGTCATGAACTAGGATTGGCACAATTTATTGTATTTAACATTAAATGAAAAGTAATTGATTTACACTAGAGAACTGTGAATATTATCTTTAAAACTCAAAAAGAGACTCAAGTTTAAGACTCAAAAAAGTAATTTTTTTCCCACTTCAGAATTTATCAAAAAGAACACGGAAGAATAACAAATAGAAGTAATACTATTATATGGTTAAATAAATAAACTATTTTCATAGTATGTGCATGTTTTGAAGATTTAAGAAGCAGAAAAAATAAGATTATCATCCTTACCCCCCTCCCAACACTAATCAGTAAGAATCACGTTTTTATGACTGTCTAAAAAGTTTGGGAGGAGGGTTGGAACTCGATAATTAAATTAAACAGGAATTTAAGTATGATGTCCATTATATAGGTAAAAGTGTCTTAAAATTTTAGGGACATTCTTAGAAATAAAATTTTATTTTTATAATTAGATAATTTCTATATGAATAAACTCTATTTAAATTATTTAAAATTAGCAAGGGTATAAAATTACGGCCAGAAAATCTCGTACAAAATTCTAATCGCTTTTTCTTAAAAAAAAATTAAAAAATGCTTTGTATACTTAAATTAATATAAATTTAGAAGTGCTCTTTTTCAGTAATTTGTAAATAATTGGCCGTATGATTTTTAACATAGTAGAGAAATGAATCCCTTGTACTTAAAATAATTTACTGTAAAGAAACAATTGTGTGAAATTATGGTTTCTATTATTGCTAAGGTAAAAAATATTTCAATAAACCTTTTCGTTCATTTTATAGGCATTTAAATAAGGGAATTTATTTTTAATTCGGCGTTTAATCTAGTTATTTTAGAAGAGGAAACCATACGAGAGTATCTTATGGTTTCTTACAGAACGAGAATTCTTGCATTTTAAATTTGTGAATTTTTAACTTTCTCTTTATAAGAAAACTTATTGCGTGTAAATTAAGCATAGCGTATAAAGAGAATTTAGGCGTTTCATACCATTTAATTAAAAACTATAACACAGGCAGTATGTAATTCAACTTTTGTCTTGTTCGAACTCGAATTTCATTAGGTACAAAAAAAGAATTGCTTTCACAAATATGTATTTATATATGAATAATTACATTTAGCAGTAACATGTAATTGAAATCCACTTTTTCATTATTTTATTTGGCATAAATTTAGTAACAAATTGAGTCGAGTTTATACATTATATGTGTAGATATATGATTATACTGTGGAAGGATGTATACTAATTTCCGTTTGAAAATGAGTTTAATTTATAATCTGATCTAGCTTTCAAGTATGAGAAAAAAATTGTTTCTAGTTAATTTTGGAAGTCTGCTTTTTTATTTTTACAGAGGGAGAGTTTGTTATAAAGTGATAAAATATTAAGCTTTTAAAAATTTTTCGTTTATATTAAACAAAAATATCAGAGAAACTCGATTCATTGTCAGAGTGAAAACCATAGCTTCCGGTCAATCCGTCATTCGACTTGTATCATTATGAATATATATACATATTGAATTGTTATTAGTAAAACAAGTATTTACGATTACGTAACGATTAAAATGTAATTTGATGACCCACAGAATGAGCGAAACAACTAACCGATTTAATAAAAATCTATCAATGAATATTCAGTGCACAAGCTATCTAAAATTATAAATAAACATTAAATTTTGTAGAATAGAAAACTAAATACGAAAATAAGCTTTTCAAATCACTTTAGTAAACGCTTTTTATTCTGTATCAAAAAACTTACCCTTTCGATTTATAGTAATAACATTATAAAAGATCAGACTAAATCACTTATTGGTTATATTTAAAATACTTATTCGTAACATCTACAAAATGTACAACAGAGGAGCTGCTTCTTTTTTGAATTTCCGTGCCATGAGTAATCGTATTATCTAAATTAATCCAGTATCGTTAAAAATCCGGAGCTTCAAAAAACAATCAAACAATAATGTAAGCGCTTTCTGTTCGTATTACTTACCACCGCAATTACATAATTCTACTTTTTATTCAAAAAATAATGAAGAAATAAATTATTTAATTTCATTTAAAATAAATTTGTTCCATGTATTTAAACTTGCTATTTCGAAAGATGGTTATATATTTTTTTTATGCTTTCGATAAGCATAAAGCTTTCACCGTGTGAACAGGTCCACGTCTAATGCGAAAATGAATGATTGGCATCGTATTCAAAGCAAGCGCCGATATTGGCGAGAAATTTGCTAAGCTCTGTAACCCTGCAGACTGTCACCCCTGTTTCCTTCCCCTCTCCTCTTCTATAAAAAGTGCTCTTTATTTAACGACTTAACTCTCAAATCGGTTCTCCACTTTTAACTCAGTCAAGTTCATAACTTTAAAATGGGCCCTTCTGTTCTTAGGTTAAGATTTGCTTTAGTGAAATACATTAATTTCCATTCTCAAAACATTAGGAATTTTTCTGTGTCAAAAAAAGCTAGTAGGTTATTGGTACCTGCCTGTACCGCATTACAAAATGACAATTTCTCGAAATTGCAAGGGAATGTTCTAAGCAAAGATAAGGTAAATTTTTTATGGTTTGTATAATTAATCTTATGAAAGATGTCACTGGAGGCTTTAGTTTTGAGATTATTTCTATTTGTTGTGATATTTAATTGATGTGTTAAATGTGATGAATAAAAGTATTGTATAAATGGTATGTATTGTCTGTGTAAAATAACTGAATTTTTTTAAAAGGTATCCCCGGAAATTTTGAATTTAACTATTCAACTTGTCAAGAGTCGCTGAAGAATTTTATGCTGGTTAAATTTATAGAATTTCTTTAACTAATTTCTATGCAAGTGCAACTGATAATTCGGCTCCAATTCTGTTTAAAATATATTCCACTGTAGAAATTATAACTGTTGCTTAAATTGCTAAATCTGTTGCTTTGTTTAATAAAAACTTTTTAAATTAAAAACAAAGTTAACCATTAGTTGTAATTAACTTATTTGTTAGTGGCTGCTCCCCCCAAATTTTGTGTTCTGTTAATTTTTGTTATTTAGTATTTTTGACCTTTATGCTACTCATTTTTACTCTTGGGAGTTAGTCTTGGAAACATTTCTTGATCAGTATTTCAATTTATATTCTTCTAGAGGTTGTTTTTAAAGCAATATTAAATGTAGCCATCAACCTCAAGTATAATTTGATTTGTATACATTATTTTTATTTGATTTTCAAACTTGTACCCATCTTCTTAAGGCAGGGAATACACATCTCATACCTTATAGCATACTTAAGGGTTAATAAAGTGTTAAGTTTATAGCCTTAATTTTAAGTACAACACTTATTTTTTAAGAAAAGAATATTCTAGTACTCACTCTTATTAGAAATATCCATATTCAAAAATAGCGCAAAATAAAACAGAAGACGGAAACAATAGAACAATTACACTGAGAATGATTAAAGTTTTAAAGAAATTGAATAAAATCGTCTGAAATTAATAGGGTTACCACGGGAAAAAACCAATAAAAGTTATTTCTAATATATGTTATCCCCTTGGCAACCACATTGACAGACGATAAAAATATCAAGGTAACCATATTGTTATGTTATCGCCCATCTTGGCGAACATAAACAACAACATGGCGCTATTACCCCGAATATCAAGCTAGCACCGAAAGGACTTTATTGCGAAAAAACAACCAAAGTCAACTTTAGTTTTTTGTGAAATGAAAATTAAGAATAAAGCATTTATGGTGCTATTAATATGGTAACTTTTTCACGAAGCTAGGAAATTGAATTTTTAACAATGATATATTGACTATGGATGTTCATGCATGGAGACATAGAAATAAAAACCATCTTCTGTAGTTCTTATTTTTTGAAGGAATAAAAAGTGTTATTTTGTGTAAAATTTTATTTGAGTATTATTAAAAATATGAATTGTGTAGCTCAATAGTTTTGATCACAATTCCTCCCATCTTGCATAACTGAATGTATATAAATGGCTTTTTGATTTCCTAGTTATCTTGTTTTACTTGCAACTTGGGTCTAAGTTTCCTGACCTCTGTTCTAAATGTATTCAAGACTTAAAAGGTTATACAGACAGATTGAACAGAAATGCTAACAATCCTTCTATAAAATATTTGGTTGATATGTCGTATCGGCCACTTATCCCGCCAAGTTTTTTCTCACCAAATCGTAGGGATGCTATTCCAAAACACAATGCACAAAACACGCTGAATTGGCAATTTTTCAAATTTTGGTGGGCCAGTGGCTGGTTTGAAAATTTCAGCAAATATTTTTTAGAAGAATTTACCTTTTGAACATGTTGGAATTATTAAAAATAAACTGTTTCTGTGAATGAAAATAAAATGTTGTTATTAGTGCAGGATAAAATCCTAGGAGAGCCCGCACCCTTGGCGACAAACTTTAAAGAATGCCAAGCGAGAATGAGATGGCGCCAAGCAAAACCGACAATGGCGGCATGAGTGAATATAGCGGGACAAGGTGAATGCGTAATAAAAATATATGTTAACAATATAGAAATTAATCGGATATATTTAAGATAAAAATTTAAAAAACAGCACTTACTTTCTTACTGCGGATCTTTTCCTGGTGGAGAATACAGCGTAACAGCAGATTTTAAAAATGCCTTAAAGGCCTCATCGCTTAGCGAATGACCATGGGAGCACCACCATATATATTTTTCAAGGTAATGGTCGAACATACCCATTTGACATCTCCTTTCAAATCCATCCAAAGCAGCACTCTTTTGTTCATATAATCCCATTCGCTCATAAATTTATGACATTCATAATTCGTAGCAATCCTTCCTTCCTTCATACACCATTCAATTAATTCATTTTTACCTTTTGCATTTAAGAAAGTAAAAAAATTCCAAGGTATATTCACTCACACACGCAGCCCTACTTCCAGCCCGGTGCCCAACAACAAAATGACGAAATTCGAAATCCCCTTTGACAAAATATGTAAATTCCAGAAATATTTAGGTTTGCCGTATCT
This sequence comes from Trichonephila clavipes, assembly GCA_019973935.1. Taxonomy (NCBI): domain Eukaryota; kingdom Metazoa; phylum Arthropoda; class Arachnida; order Araneae; family Nephilidae; genus Trichonephila; species Trichonephila clavipes. The sequence goes on along the minus strand of BMAU01020281.1, from coordinate 747,919 downwards.
AGTGTATCAAAGTAGGGCTCCCAAGATGGTGCAATTATCGCCAACAAAAATAATTTGCACCAAGGGCTCTTCTAGGACCAAGCCATGTTCTTGTAACAAAGGTAGTTTTCATTTGATTGTAAAATTTTTGAGAGAATATCATTGCAAAGTGTTAAATAAGGTTGCAACCATCTTTGTTTTTAGAAAATTAGTATTTTATTTTTTGTTACATACTATATTGAAACCATATTGACTACATGGAATTAAGCTACATGAATTTTAAAGACTGAATCACACCGTTGGGAATATGGAGCACATGCTCAAAGAATACTATGTGAAAAATTGTATGTAATTGTAGATAAATAATAATCAATAAAAGAAAAGAATAACTAATTTTCATTATTATATATAATAATAGGTACTTACATATTAGCTTCACCTTAGCATAATTGACACCATGCATAGCATGATATCAAAACAATAAAAAGCTTCTAATGCGTTTAAATGAAAAAAACCAATCAGTTAGTTTTTGGTGGGAAAATGGCACAATTCATGTGGCACAAATTTAGTTTGGGTATTTGATCATTGAAAGTTTGTCCCCCTTCAGTGAAATGAATTACCTACCCATTTTTTTTCGTAATTCAGCTTATGATAAGTATTTATTTTTCTTTCACACATATGATTCCTAACTGATTGAAGAGATATAATATTTTTAAAAATGTGTTTTTTCATTATTTTTAGATGTTAAGTAATTTGGTTCCTGTTTCAAGAAATTATTGTTCTGCTAAAGATGGTATTACTGAGAAAGTACTGCATGTGTGTAAAACATTTGATAAAATCCCAGCTGATAAGGTAGTATTTTTTAATTTCTGTAAAAACATATTTTTGTGTACTCCTTGATGATTTTAAAAATTGCAGCAAACTGTGTCAAAGCACTTTTTTTAAAAATTGAAGTAGTAGTTGTAATGTGTAATGAGATGACCACATCTCAAAATAAATGATGTAGCTGTTTCTGATATAAACACATGATAAAGTAAAAATCCAATTTCATAAAAGAGTACTTTAAAAATGAGCAAAATATTGGGGTAAAAAAATCACTAACCTATTTAAGAACATGCAGATTTTCTCCTCTGACAACTACAGATCAGCTTAAAAAACGAATAAAATGGAATTTTTGTTCACTGTGAGACATGCCAAATATCTCCTCCTTTCTGATAAGTCCAGTTATGAGTAAAAAAAAAGAATGAATGCAATTGTGGAACTAATTTGATATTGGAGTGCTATGTGCCAAGTGTTGTCTGCATGTAGCAAGCATCGTTTGTTGTTGAGTGATATGGAATCCAAGATGATGTCCTAGCTGTAACAAATCATTGGAAAAAATAATTTCAAGGGACTATTTTGAAATATATTAAAATATATATCAATTAAAGAATATATGGATAGTGTTAGTCGTGAACCCAGTTTATACTCAAAAACGAAAATTTCAGAAGAACAGCACAAATTCAACATTTTATTTCAAACGAATTCCATCAACATTTTTTTAGGCTCGTTCACAAAGATCAAATACAAAAGTAGCTTGTTCAAAATATTACATCGTGATCGCAAAAACGAGTAATTTAATAACGTTACTGCGTAACCCTGACACCTTCCCCTCGAGAGTCATATTAGATCCAAAGATCAAATATAGCTAAAACAATCTAAGGGTCACATGTTACACCCAAAATAAAACACTGTTTAGTCACTATCTTAATATTATACATTTACATAAAAATACTCAACATTAAATTTTATGCAAATATTCTTCTTAACTTAATCATCTAACAATAAAGCTAAGAAAATGTTTAAAACCTAAATTAATCTTTAATCCATCTGAAAGTTCTTATTTAATTACAGTTTATATTTACAGTCTGGATAGTGCATCTCCATTAACTAGTTTAGATCCTTTCATGTGGCTTGCTTCAATGTCATGGCGTTGAATGGCCAATGCCCACCTCTGCAATCTCGGACATTGGAGTGCAGCACTAGTGAGGAATACTAGAGGATTATGATCGGTTAGTAAGAAAATCTTTGCTCCACACAGTAAAGTTTCAAATCTTTTCAGAGCCCAACTAATAGCATATGCTTCCCTTTCAATTGTTGACCACTTTTGTTGGCTTGGGTTCAGTTTCTGGTTCCCAAAAGCTATGGGATGAATGTTGTCTTCTCCATCCAATTGACCTAGACAGCATCCGACCGCCGTCTGAGAAGCATCCGTATGCAAGTAGTACGGTTTCTCTATGTCTGGAACCTGCAACTCTGTAATTCCACATAGTGCTGTCTTTAACTCCTTGAAAGCATTTTCAGCCTTCTTGCTCCATGGAATCTCATTAGGGACTTTCTTTTTAGTTAGCTCCGTCAATGGTAGACCATTTTTTGTAAGGTTCAGAATATACTGTCTATAAAAATTGCACAATCTCAAAGCACTTCTCAGTTGTTTCTTGGTCGTTGGTGCCTGTCATTCTGAATCACTTTTATTCTTTCTTTGTCAGGGGAATGTCTACCTGAACCAATGACATGTCCTAAGTATTTAACTTTTTCTCTTGCAAACTCACACTTTCTTAAATTCACTGAGAAGTTAAAATGCTCCAATCTTTTGAAAACTTCTAGATGATTTAAATGTTCTTCCCACATATCAGAGAATATTGCTAAATCGTCGATATACGCACTTGCAAAATCAGATATAGTTTGAACCACTTTAGACATGGCTCTCTGGTAGGTTGCAGCAGCGTTTCTTAACCCAAATGGTAACACATTCCATTGGTACTGTCCTCGATGAGTTCGGAAGGCTGTTAGATGTTTGCTGCTGTCTTCCATTGGTATAGACCAATATCCTTTCAACATATCTAGTACCTTAATGAATGTTTTCTCCCCCTACTAAGAAATTCAACTCCATCATATTCTGCATTGGATATGCGTCGGGTACGGTAAGGGCATTCAAGCTTCTGAAATCTATGCATAACCGAATTGTTCCATCCTTCTTATGAACACATACAACGGGGTGTGCTATTTCACTTACAACAGGTTCAATCAGCCCTAACTCTAACAATTTGTCTATCTGCACGTCTACTTTTCTTTTTAAGTTTTCTGGTATCTTATAAGTTTTGGGTTTCATCGTCTCCTCCTCAGTCTTCAGTTTTATCACATGTTCACCAACTTTAGCTCTTTTTATTTTTCCACAAAGCAATGTCCTGTGTCGATGTAAAAGATCCTTTAGTTGAGTTTGTTGCTTCTTAGATAGGTAATCCAACGTCACTGTCCAATGCTTTGTCATTCTTCTCAACTGCAGGAACTGTTGGCTTTTCATATATCTCACCGAATTCATCATCAATATCATAAACAACTCCAACCATTTGAACTCTCGCTCTGTGATCTTGTTAACATGCAGCAATCTCAAATTACCTCCAGCCATCTGCAAATAATATGAATTTGGTTTTACTCTTTTAACAACTTTAACTGGACCTGTCTATATAGCTTATTCGTCAAATCAGGTATCAAAACAAGCACTTGATCTCCTGGTGCAAATTCTCGATGTTTCTTTTGCCTGTTGTAATATTTAGCGTAGCTACCTTGTTGCACATCACTTGTTAACTTTGCTTTGTGGGTTGCTACTTCTAACTTTTCTTTTAGCTTTTTCAAATAACTCTCTACTGATCCCTTCATATTTAGAGGTAACGAACGTGTTCCCAGTCCAAATTGACTTCAGTATAGACAACGGTCCTTTCGGATCTCTTCCATACATTAGTAGAAAAGGTGGTGTACTGGTAGTTGTGTTTGGAACTTCAGGATAAGCCCATAGTAAAAACGGTATATGTCTGTGCCGACTTCTTCCTTCCTCTCTGATAATGTAGTGCAACATGTTCTTGAGAGTTTGGTTCCATCTCTCAACCCGTTTCCTTCCGGATGGTATGGTGTTGAAAAACGCGGACAAGCTCCTAAAATCTTCAAAAACTCTTGCGTTAAACTGGCAGTAAAATTTGTTCCATTGTCCATTACGATCACTTCTGGAATTCCTGTTCTACTGAATATTTCGAGCAGTGCTTCACACTTACTCTTAGCCGTTAGTGACTTGAGTAGGATTGCTTCCGGCCATCTAGAATGCTGGTCCATCAAACAAAGTATGTATTTATGTCCTTGTGATGATACTGGATCTGCAGGACCAATTAAATCAATGTTTACTACTTGTAATGGCTATTCAGGACGAGACACAGGTGTTATCGGAATTTTGTCAACCGAACGAATTACTTTTCTGAGCTGACAACCATGACAGGAACTACAATATGCTTTAATCTCCTTTACCATTCCTGGCCAATAAAATGAAAATTTGATTCTCTGAATTGTTTTATGAGCTCCTAGGTGTGCTCCGAACACTGATTCATGCACAATTTCTAGTATTTTCCTCTTCCTCATTTCAGGAATCACTAACTGTTTTATCCTATTTCTGCCCAATAGCTCTTCATGGTACAGGATATCATTTTCTATCACATATCCTCCTTTGTTTCGCCGCCTAGCAAAATTCCATGCTTCCTGAAGAGTATCACAAATCTGTTGCTGTTTCTTGAATTTTCTGTGTTATTTCCATTCTCCTCATCATATTCTGTTATAGTTGGCTCTCGTTCTTCCTCTTCAGTATTTACACTCTCATCTAATGATTTTTTGGAGGAATCTGATCTTAAGTTCATAGTGGCTGTAAATCTGGGACTGTATATTCATTCTTTCTTGTTCTAATAATGCTTCATAAGTTTCAGTATCCAATGATATGTCAGTATTCAGCCCATTTACAGTTGCCACCTTTGTTTTAATTACCGGCGTAATATACCAATTTGTTACCAAACCAATATCTACTTCTTTTAGTTCAGCCTTTAAACAATCACCTAATGCGGGTTGCAACATTATATGTCCTTTGTAATCTACTTCCTTTCCCACGACACTGTTTTTAAACACACTAATTTGTGCATCTAAATCCATTACAGCTTCATATTCTGTTCCACCATACGAAATTTTTACTATTTTAAGATCGGACATTTTTAGTTGAACTGTGCTGCATTTCTTATTTTCCCTTACAACTTCGCCGTTGAATCTCGCTGTGACTAATTTGCTTTCATCCTGAACTACTTTGACTTCTACCACTTGCACCTCAGATACCTTTACCTCAGCAACTTTACCCTGGGTCTTTCTTATCCCTGTAAAATCTCGCAAAATGTCCTACTCATCCACAATTGAAACATGTAACTGGTTTTTGGAAAGAATTTCGCTTATCATATCCACTGCGGTTGTTTGATTCTTATCTATATCCTTCACCAAATGTATGACATCTTCTATTGCACATGCTAGGTTTTTCCCAATAGGAATTTCTATACGGTTGAGACAAAGTAGCTTTAGTGGCCTGGTTATATTGCCTTGCGTCTTCATAATCATCTAACTTCTCAGTAAGATCGTTAACTGTAACAATTCTACTCCAGTCATCAATAAAATGTTACTGTATATCCCTGGAAACCTGTTCCTTCATCTGCTCTACAATGACAAGTTGTTTCAGCCTGTCAAAATCGTAGATTTTTAGTCCCGAAATCCACTCATTAAAATAATTCGCCAACTCAAATCCAAAATCTTGCCAAGTGTTCTCGGCCGATTTACAATGCCTCTTAAATTTTATTTTAAATGCTTCTGGGCTCAATTTAAATCTTTTTAATAACATACCTTTTATATGTTCATAATCATTTGCCTTTTCTTCTGGTTCCCTGGCGATCAAATTCGCCATTTCTAACGGCAATAGTCCAACAAGATTCGTTACCCAATCTTCTTAATATGGACTCTTCGTGCTTGTCTTTCAAACAGTATTAGATAAAAACTTATATCACCTTCTTTGGGTTCAAAAGTATGCATTAATTTTTGAAATCCAACTGGTACATGTTCTTGTATTCCTTCATTCTGAGAATCCTCTCTCTCCTAAAACCATTACTCATCATCGAGGCTTCTATCTTACACTTCTCTAATTCATCTTCTCTTTCTTGGCACTTTAATTCATCTTCTCTTTCTTGGCACTTTAATTCATCTTCTCTCTCTTGGCACTTTAATTCATCTTCTCTCTCTTGGTGCTTTAATTCATCTTCTCTCTCTTGGCGCTTTAATTCATCTTCTCTTTCGCTTACTATTCTGTGTAATAATTCTTTCGCGAACACCTCTTCATACTCCTTACTTGCTACTATCAACTTTTTTAAAGCAGGAACTTTCATTTCTTTCATTACAGTTTCTCCTAATTCTTCCGCCAAACACTTCAAATCTACCTTCAAAGCTCTTCCTAAAAACACCATTTCTCATCCACTTTTAAAATAAACTTCCTCAACTGTACAACTTATTAATTTACTAGAGATTCAAAATTGTTCACGTACTACTAAATGTTGGATATAATTGAAATTCCCACACTCTTCAGCACAGTTTCGATGTCGCCAAGTTTCAAAACAGTTCACGATTCTTAATCTTGAGAACAATTCAAAATCCTTTCTTCAAATCAGTTCTAAATCCTTAATCTTGGAAACAATTCGAAATCCATTGGGGTTTCCCCACACAAATGTCAGTCGTGAACCCAGTTTATACTCAAAACGAAAATTTCATAAGAACAGCACAAATTCAACGTTTTATTTCAAGCGAATTCCATCAACATTTTTTTTGGCTCGTTCAAAATATTATATCGTGATCGCAAAAACGAGTAATTTAATAATGTTACTGCGTAACCCTGACAGATAGATTGAAAATAACTGATATCAATCAATAATTAATATCAATATAGTACAATAATTATATTATGTAATACATAATAATAATCATATAATTTAATAATAATTATGCATAGTAATAAGTATATATATTTGTATTATATAATTATATTATGCATAAAATAATCACTTAGTTTATATTAAAATAATTCAATTAATAATTGCTGATAACTTGCAATATTCCAAAAATTGTGATTTTCTTTAAAGAATTTCATTGAATGTGAGGATATTTAAAAATGCATTATTTACAAGTAAAATAAAGTGGAAATCTGCAATTTGCAGCAATAATTAAAAGCGCAGCCCTCATATTCTTTTTAAAAAATATATCCTGGTATTCGCCAATCATATTAGAAATATTCATTTTCAAAAATAGCACAAAATACGACAAAAGACTGAAGCAGTTGCTTGAATGATTGCAGTGAAAATAGTTAAATTTTAAAGAAATCAAATTAAAATTGTCTCGAATTAATACAGTTACTGCGGAAAAAAACAATAAAAATTAACTATAATATACAGTAAAAATCACTTAGCATGAAACTGAGAGGAATATCTGAAATATTTTTTTTTGTGTTAAAGGATGTTGCGAAGAAACCCCATATATATTTAACAAAATTAAATTCATTAGAGTAGATTTTATTTACATAAATATGTATATATACATGTATTTAATAAAAATCAATGAAGCAAAAGCATTCACAAGAATGTAATCAAATTTAATGCAAAATTTAGCAATATCAAAATATTTAAACATTTCTGTATTCGTCTTCTGGTTTTGATCAACAGCCTTAAGAAGCTCAATCTTCATTTTGTTAAATAGTAGTTTGCATTCCCTTTGAGCTCTTTGCCATTGTGCTCATATGAAAAATTCTTCTAAAATAGAATTAAAAAAAAATCAACCAAACTCAAAGATTTTTACTTACACTGTTATTCACTTTTCAGCTAATACTAAACACAACTGATGAAAGATCAGATGTTTTGTGTTGCATTTGTAGGGGTGGAGGCAAAAGTAGTTAAGATAAACGAAATTGGCTCATGTCACAGGCTATATTCTGAGGGTATTTCAAAGCCAAGTTAGCCTTCTTTTTTTTATGAAACATGGAATCACCTCTTTTGTTTTGCACTCCTTTTAAATTTTGCCTGCACAGCCGGTGTTTTATGTATTTGTTCATAACCAGGAGGGATATCTTTTTGTGTTAAGAGAGGAAAAAAATGCATGTAAATACATAGTAGTTTGGCAGGACCGTTGTATTATTTCGTGTTAACTAGTATTTCGTCTGAAATATTTTTGTGTTGAGTGTATTTCACTGTACATCATTCCCATGGCAACCACACTACCGCATGATAAAAACATCAAGGTAACCATATTGTAAAATTATTGCCCATCTTAGTGAACATAAACAATAACATGGCACATAGCACTCATATTAGGGTTTCTTTCCCGGGTTCCCAGGAAATCAAGAGATTTTCATACTATGTGTATTCCTGAGAACAACACAGAACTGAAATAATCTAATGTACGTCATTTTAACTGAACTGTGGATTTCGACCTTCGAAAAAAATTTTAGCGGACAACATGGCTGCAATTTATGATCGTTTACCCTGATTTCCTTGGAAGGAGAAATGGCCCCCAGCAGTGGGGTAGGCGTGTAATAAGAGAAACAGGGGTAAGGTTGAGGGAATTTTTGCTGTAGGAAAGAGTCCTATTTTTCTCATCAGTTTTTGTTTGTCGAATATTGCTTTACTAACTAAAAATATTTAGTTTTTAAAGGAACATCATCATGCAATACTAGAATGACTATTCTGATAAAATTCTGATATCTTGATTTACAGTGATAATGTAAGTACACTTAAAACTGTTACTATATTTTCCTGTATATAATCCACGGATTATGTGTTAAAAAAGTTTCAAATTTCATTGTGCGTATTATACGCTGTTGCGGATTATCTGAGAAAAAACATTCTCCATTAGAAAAGCTAATAATAAAGTTTTGAAAGAAATGCCGTTTATGTTTTATAAAATAAATAATAGATGGCGCTTTCATGACTCGAATGACTTATTTCAGTCATAACTAATTTTTGTCCAATTATATTCAAAAACGAATTCGATTCCTCGGAAGGAAAAAATAGTTATTAGTCACTGGCGCCATTTCCAATTTTTTCTTGACTAGAGCTATTACATCTTTTGAAAGTTTTCATCATGTTGAAGCGAAAGTGTTAAGTTACACTACAAACTTCAAGTTAAAAGTTATAGAGAAGGCTACCAAAATCAGGAAGATGCAATGTTGACGAATTGAATATTCGTTTGTGGAGAAAAAACAAGACCAAAACTTCGAAAATTGTGATCGACGTTAAAGCGCCGATCGTCGCAGAAAACCTCACTGGCCAGAATTGGAGGAAGAAATAAATAAAAGGATTTTAAAAGAGACAGTGGGAGAAAGCAGTCTTGATCTTAATTTTTTTTGCTGTTAACTTGCTAAATTAAAAAATAGATTTTTTCCGTGCAGAATGTTTTGTGTAACAACTCAAAACATAGATGGCAATAGCAAAGAATTTTTTTGTTTTATTGAGATTATCGTAAAAAATATTATCATACATGTTTTGTGTAACAACTCAAAACATAGATGGCAATAGCAAAGAATTTTTTGTTTTATTGAGATTATCGTAAAAAATATTATCATACATGTTTAAAAAGATGTTTCATAATAAAATTTTTTTCTGTACAATTTCTTACTTCTATTTTCAATTATATTGTGTATTTTTTATCATATGACACTCATTATCGGCAGTTTATATTTTGCATTATTCGCGATAAAAACTGCAGCGGATTATACAATGTCTTTTTTTATTTGAAAAAAAAAGGCTTTGCGGATAATACGCTTCTGTGGATTATATACAGGAAAATACGGTAATTATTTAATTTATTATATAAAATATTTTTGGGTACTTGTCATCTTTATTATAAATTTAGTTGAATCGGTAATTTGAAGAAGAGAATAAGGACAGCTCTAAGGTCAGACAAACCGCACCCCTGCCCGGGGTGGCAAATTCTAAGGGCAGCATTTGGATTGAAATTGAAAAATATTTTTTTTGTTACAAAAAAAATTTCATATATTTTCTGAAATACTATTGGGTGTGAATTTGGTACTTCATTTATTGTATCTTACTTCCTTATTTTATACTCTGTATGTTTAATGTCAGTTTTCTTTTATGTTGAAACTTAAGAGTTCAAGGCAGGATTATACGTTCAAACATGAAATTTGATAAGTTTACACACCTCTTTCACTAGTAACTTTCTCCCCATCCTGGAGTGGAGTTACTAAGGACATTCTTTTCACCCATACGGCGCCTGGTGTTAGCTATTCTAAAGGGTACAGGGGCAATACGAGTTTTTTTGTAAACAGAGAGTCACAGGAGATATTTTATTTCACTCTGGAGTATAGTTACTATGTGGTAAAATAAACATTTGTGATCCCCACCATCAGCAGACTCTTTTTAGAAGAAATCGGCATGCTGAAATGGGCAATTTCTTCTCTTACCTTTTACTCCTATTAATAACAGGTAATTGTGTCCTTAATTTCGAATTATTTTACATTTGACTTGAAATAGTGTATATATATATATATATATATATATATATATATATATATATATATATATATATATGGAATCCCCAGCCCTTTAATGTGTCAGTTGGGGTAAACTTTCTACCAGGACAACTCAACCCACCTCCTGCATAAGTACTTTGACTTCTACTTCGGCGGACTTGCTGAAAACACATAAACGAACGACTTGCACCGAAATAGGACTAGTCTTGTCATGGCTTGGAGTACAGACTGTTTTGCTGAACATTGGAATAAAATATAATATGATAAATGGCTGCATGTTGCATTTCTCCTGTCAATCTTTAAGAATTACTCTAATGCATGATATATATATATATATATAGTTTTGCTGCCTTTTTGTTCGCAAGAATTATTCTAGTTTTATACCTGTGTATCTATGTGAACGATTTATCTTTTTTAATTATAATTTTTTGCTTTGGAGAGAGGGGCGGCATTTTCCATTTTTGTCCGGGGTGGCAAAACTACTAGAGCCGGCACTGAAGAGAATGAACCCCAAACTTTTAGGAGAGAAAATTTTTTAAAAATCTCACTTTTCTTGTTTTTTTTTAAACTTAACTTTTGTATCTTACATTAATGTTTAGTTATTGTTATGTAACAAACATATATTAATCTTATAAGCAAGAAATGAGTTACACAAATAGTATATCTTAAATACAAGAATTCATATTTTTAACGTACCTGATCATTACTGAAACAGCAAATAAATTTTCAAGTATTTATTAATATTTATCTCTTTGTAGCAACATTAGAAAAATAATTGAAAATCGATCCTCAAACAGGAAATTGGGTGAGGCTTTGAAAACAATCCTCAAACATCAGTTGAATGTAAGAGCATTTTCTACAGCAGGGTTATTCATAATAAAGCTAAGAACTAGGCTGAGTGATAAAAGCACAGATTGCCTATATTTTCTCAAATCACACTTTAAAAAGAAATGATAATTTTTTTTATTTTCTGACTTTTAGCTGAATATATAAAGGAGTATAAATTTTAGAATTTATATGTGTATTCTTGTTTTTTATAATTATTAATAATATCAATTAAAATAATGTTTTTAAATTTTTTGAAAATTTGATGTTTTCTTGGTAAAGCCGGAAATCGAAACCCTAACTCCGATATCAAATTAGTACCACAATTGTTTTTATACAATATACAGATAATTTTTTTCCCTTTATGAAAATTCCAGTTAAATGGGAAAAGAGATTAAAATGGACATAAGATACTGACAAAAAAGTGGTTGAAATTTATTATATAGTTGATAGGGTAGTTAGAAAATATTATAGCCATTTTGATGAACTTGTCACTTAGGCAGCAATTTTTGTTGCCAAGGCGTGCACTAAATTAGGTTCTGTTGCCTTTTTTAAATATTTAATCTAATTTTTATTGTGATGAAACTGTATCAATTTTAAATGTTTTTTGAATTTTATATTAAATGTTTATTAGTGTATAAAATTAAAGTGCAAATTATTTAATGGAAACTTTTGAAATCCATCTTTTTCAAGAAGAATTAAGATATATGGAAAATTTTATATTTATTGATTCGTTTTATGTACTTATATTTAAAAATATTGTCTTAATATTATAATCTTTTATCTTTGTTTTTGAATATTATAACTGTAAAAAATCTTATTGTGTAATGTAATGCAAAATAACATTGCTTTTTCAATAGCTTTTTTTTTATTTTAAAATGTACTTACTAATCAGAAAATTTTCCTAATTTTGAAATTATTGTATGGTATAAATTCTTTATGTTAACAGTTTTTTTTTTTTTATAGTTGAGTTTGGAGTCTCATTTTATGAATGACCTGGGACTCGACAGTCTAGATCATGTTGAACTAATTATGAATATTGAAGATGAATTTAACTGTGAAATTCCTGATGGCGATGCAGAAAAGTTGTTAAGGCCTAGAGATATTGTAGAATACATAGCACAGAAAGAACCAAGTACTTAATGAAATTGCATTTAAAACTTTGTAAGTTTTCATTTATGTTTTATGAATAAGGTAAACATCTGATTATAGGTTAAGTAGTTCTTATTGTAGGTTTGTGTTAAGAACCATGCTGTCTTATTCTTAGTTGAAATTTTTTCATTGCGACCTATTAAGTGTAATACCAGGAAAATGATATTGTGTTAAAAGATTTGAATCTATGCGTTTTGTTAGTTACTGCACTGTATATTTAAAAAAAAAATGGTGTCATTAGGAAAATTTATTGTTAATCTTTGATCTCCTATTATTTTTGAAAATTAATGAAATTATTTCTTAATATAATTTTATGGTACTTATTAAATTAGTGAAGATCTTGAAGAAAATTTGCTCACATTGTATAAACAAGGTTATAATGTTTGAACATGCACAGGAACATTTTCCATTATTGGCAAATGAATATTACAGCATTTGACATCAGTTTTTGATTTGATGAAAAAAGTCAATGCAGTCTAATACGTAAGTAACTATTCTATTTATAGGTGCAGTAAATGTATTTAGTCTTCTATGTTTATTTTATTGAGGCAAACCATACATGTGTTCTTTCTTTTAAAAAAATCTTCAATATTTAATATTTTAAGTATAGAATGTGTATTAAAAACATTCCAAGCATTGTTGTAGAGATATAGCTGGAATCTGGCTTATTAATTTTTAGAGCTATTATAGCTTTTTATTGAATTTTTTAAAATAAAATCCAAACTTCTCTCTCTAAAAACATTTTATTACAATGACGTAAGTGAGGTTCTTTTATATATGACTATTTTATGTTTCATAAATTTGTGTAAATATTGAAATTGAAGGCAAAAAGGAATGAACATAATTTATTGTTATGTGATAATGCATGATAACAGGGAAATGCCAAAAGTCATTGGATAACTTCAAATGTTATTGTGGCATTATTTCAACAAATTGTTGAAAAAGTGTTAAAAAATATTTAGCCATGTTGCTATAGTGTCATCTAATTTTTAAAGTGTTGCTGTTCTTTGTTAACTAATTTTCTGATTACATTCCTTATACATTTGATGGGATGCTAGGTGACAAATAATTTGTTTAAATTGTCTGGAATGTTTTCTAAAACCAATCATGAATGATTTGGGTCCAATGACATGTCATTATCACTCATGAAAATTTTATTAAGTCCATTAATGGTTGCAGATAATCTACAAATAGTTGAATATAATTATTTCTTGTCAACAATTAGTTAATTTGGATTATAGGATTTAGCCCATATCATGTGTAAACCCACATTTTTATTTAGCCATTACCAACTTGCAGTGCTTATATTGACAGTTTGGATCCATTGGCTTGTGAAGCCTGTGTTACACTGGAATCTTACTAGTACACTCTTACTAATTAAATTGTGACTCATCTGGTCAAACAATGTTTTTCCAAAAAGAAAAACATTTTCCTTTAGAGTAGTTGATATGTTGACGAGCCCTGCAGCTGATGGGCTCATCTACATATTTGAGGCAGTTGATGTATCTTTGACAACAATTTTAAATTTGTGTCAAGATGGGCTCCAAAAGCATGATTATCAAATATAAAGTTGTTGCAACATGAAACAAAACAGTATCACATTTGTAAGCCCAAATGTCAAGATTGATGTCAAAAGGAACTGTGTAAGATGAAGTAAAGGTCATAATTTTCTAAAAAGTACATTGAAAAGAACAAAATGAATTGGAGAAAATCATTGACCTTACTAAGAATTTGAGGATTTTCTCCTTTCACATTCTACTTTAGCTCAACATTAAAAGAAATACTTGCCTGTCATTCTACTACTTCAAGTTCATTGTAAACATTATTCAGGTTTCTTCTTTCTGATGCTAATACCGGCTTTACTTCAAATAAGAACAAACTGGTTTTTATGTCGAACAATGTGCAGATTTTGTTCTTATTGATGGAAATTTCAGTTTAGTGTTAAAAACAAGCAAAAGCATGTTTGATTTGGTGTTTTTTCCAAGCTGAAAAAAAAAAATTGATTACATCTTTACTGTAATCCATAGGATCACCAGAAATTGTTATCATAGTGAGAAAACTAATCACTTTTAGTACCAAATTATTTTTGTCAGATGTCAGGCAAAATAGAATCCAACAAAGTCAATCTTCTGCTTTTATGCCCATCAACAACAAATTTGCTATACTGTCTCCACTTGCATGTCTGTGATGCATCCCACATTGATTGTTATTTGATACAGTAAGGCTTTTGATACCATTGATTACTCTATACAATCAGTGTTATTCTCATTCATTAGGTAGACATGGTTGGCCATTGTGTTGTCTGCGATAAGAGGTAATACTTGAAATTATGTATTTGACACATTTTTGACACTGCAGATCAAGGAATGGTGAATTCCCTAACAATTTCTCAAATAAAATGCCCCACATGTGTAATTCTTATCTAGCATTCTATATTTAAAGTCTGTTAATTTCTGTTGTGCTGCATATTTATGCCACAAGATTTTTTGTAAACTATTTAGATACAGATGAAAGCCTTGAGAAATACACTGCCCATTTATACATTTCTTATGTGATGCTACTTCCATCTGGATATTTGCATATAACGTATTGGTATATATTTCTGAAATGTTAATTTTTTTACATTATCGTCAACTATGTTTTTTCCTTCTGAAAATGCAATTTATTAATTTGAGCTATTTTCTTATATTAGTAGAAAATGGTAACCCTTTTCTCTTTGTCATTTAAAATTTTTGGTTAAAGCAAATATTCTATCTTACTATAAATCTTTAAGTCCCAGCTTGTATGATCAGGCAGGTTTGTGCTGGTTAGGCATTCTTATCTCTTTAAGACACGAAATATTTTTATCTTTAAATATGACATTCTTCTGATTATAAACACTACATTGACCCCAATGATTTTGGAAAAAGTAATAAATTTTTTTTTCTATCCCCCCCATCCGGAATGCAAAATGTTCCAGCACGAATTTGGGGGTTGGGTCTTAAAGAATAAGCCCTCTATATAGGATTATTTATGCTTCCTTAGAAATATCCTAAAACAAATGGGACTCATTATTGATTAGCAAAACAATGCATGTGTGTTATTTTTTTACATTTTTTTACTCTTCAATGACAATAAATAAAGGGAAAATTAATTTGTCTGTAACATATATGCACTTTCTAATACATTAAAAACAATCATATTGAATTGTTGCATTTTGAACAGATACTATACAGAGAACCCAATACAGACCAACAAAGAAATTGCTATTGATATATGTATCTAGTTCATGTCTACAGTCAGAAGGCCTTCTGATCTTTTACTAAATTAAACCTGGATGCTATATTCTTATACTAGTAATGAAATGTTTTTTTAAATACAAATTAAGTGATAATCTATCATATTCTGCGTATTTGAAATTAATGTTTCACTAAATTTTTATATGGTTTAGATTGAGTTTGAACTGTCATTTTATTTATATAATTTCTATACTTTTCTATCTAAATTACGGATAATTCAGTAATAAATATATAAAAAAATTAGAACTTAGGCCACATATATCTTAAGCATGTAACTATTGTATATATCTTAAGCATGTAACTATTGTATATATCTTAAGCATGTAACTATTGTATATATCTTAAGCTGTTATATTGTATTCTGAATTGCCTTTTTCACTTATAGATTTCTCATTTATGGAATAATATATTTTAATTTGTTCCACTTTTTTGAATCTCTGTTATATGTATTAGGCTGAGAGGAAAATTTTCACATTCCTTTTTTGAGTGATATAATCCGAAAGAGTTGCTGTTCATCTAAGTAAAAAATTAAATAAAAAAAATCTGTTTGAGCATTACACTTATTTCTGTTCAGTTATGAATTAAATCTTGTGGATATTAATAATGCACATAAAATCTGTTGAGACTCAAAGTCTTCATGTTGGTGTGGTATGGAAGTTTGGAGAGTTGGGTGCTATCCCAAGTGGTTTTGACCAAGATTCAAATTTATGAGGCTCATTATCAATAGTTCCCTTGTAGCTTTTAAATGTAACATTAAAGAATCATTTTTAAAAAAAAACTGTTTTTCATTACTTGATAAAATAAGATTTTGTTTTAATTTTTGAATTCAATTAAAAAAATTCGGAGTATTATATTTATGTAGTGTATTTTTGTTTTAAGTAAAAAAATATTTCAAAGTGTGAGCTGCTTTATATTTTATAACTTAAACCAAAAAAATTGTTTAAATAGGTATGAATATCTTACTAAATCAACATATTAATGTATGTTTTATGTTGCAGTGTACAAGAAAGTGCAACATTTATTAAAGGATTCCCAAGATCAACACATGCTTTCTCATCTATCTGAATTTTCTAAACCCTGTTCATAGTTCTGAAGAAAATAGTATGCAGAATTCAGTTTTGTAGTCCTCATAAATAAATTTTTTTTTCAATACTTTTGATGCATTTGAGCGTTTAGCAATTTTTTTTAGTTTTTTAAAAATATAAAATATAGAGCTGTTCTAAATTTGTAATTATTTGAATTAAAAATAAAATATTTTATTGTAATTTGATATTGCCTAATTTTATAAGTAATATTTTCTGAAGAAACAAAATCATTCTTTAAAAATTGTCTTTTAATTAGTTAAACAGTAATGTTTTTAAATATGTGAATTAGCTATTGTTAATGATATCTGAAATCTTAAAAATGATTGTTTGGCATTCAAGTTCTAAGATAATACCATAACTAAGAATTTCGATTCGCCATTCTTCCAAGAGAACACATTGGTATCTTTTTTTTGAATTAATGATAAACATTTGTTATGCCATTTTTACAGCTGTTAAGTGTTCTTTCTATTCAGTAATATTTATATAAAAACAATTTTATAAAGATTAAAGACATTTGAGGTAGAGCTGAATTTTGGTGTGTCTGTTACCTCTTTCCAACTTCATATAATGCAGTTTTCTTTTTCGGTATTTAACAATAAAAATTCTGTCAGCTAGAAAATTGTAGTTTTATTAGAATACAGTGTAATTAAATTAAAAATCTTCATAAAATAAGGACAACGTTGACAGAAAAGTTCATGTTAAATATTAAGTGTGTAAATCCATTATGCTTCTGCATATTTATGATGTGCACATGACGTTTATGCTAATAATTTAAGTATGGCAAAAACAATCACTTTGATCAAAAATTGAAAGTGCTAATAATTAAGAAGCATTCAAATTTATTTCATGTTAATTTATAAAAATGTACAAAAGTTGGTTAAAAAAATAGAATGAATGAGAAGAGTATATTTACTCAACTTTCTTTCCCATCAGTGTACATGTAAAATAAATTAAAATTCTTGTATGTTCAAGAGATGTGTATTGTTGATCCAGATTTGAGTGCAATAATTCCTGATTGTCATTGCATTTACAAATGATTATTAATGAGTTGAATTTTATGAAGATTTTCTTTTTTGAGTATAAATATAGGTTTTCAGTTTTAGTACCTTTTTATAACAAAACAAGAGTTTTTCTAATAATTTATTGCTACTATATGTATGCTGTTGGAGAAAAATTTGCCAGCTTCTATAAAGTATTTAAATTGCATATACTAAAATCGGATATTAATAAAAGTTTCAATCTGTATTAATTTAGAAACAATGTTGAAGTAAATGGTATATAAATCTTTTTGTATAATTAGACTTGTAAAGTATTACTAAATAGTAATTATTTGTTTAAAATTTATAGTGTCATTGTTTTCTTATCTGTTTTTGAGAGGAAAGGAAAATAATTAAAAGGCAATTCAAAATTGATTTTAAGTGGTCTAAACCAGGAATTTGCAACCTTTTAGCTGTGGTGTGCTGAACCAATCTACCAATATGATTCAACATGCCACACAGTATGACATTTTTAAACAATTTTATTCCCGCAATAATGGATGCAGGGTTAGGGAATAGATGTCAATAATATAGATTTACAGTTTTATTATCTTAGTTTGTATCATTTAAAGATATTTCTTAACATAAAAATACACAACATAAAATATAACTATTTCTTCAACCAAAAAAATATTAATATTGTATGTTATTAAAAATGTATTTTATGTACAAATTAAAAATGTATTTTTAAACATATTTATTAAAGTAAGAAATAGACAATGTAAGATATAAATATTTCCCTTTATTACAGTTAAATGAAAATTTTAAAGTGAACCTAGTGCTTGCAATACTCTACTTTCATATCGCAAAATCAGGAGTGTAAATTGTGACTTTAAATTAGACATATTCAGAACATTTAGTTGTTAATCAATTTCTTTGCTGACTTGAAATATTTTTCATGTGTGGAAAATTTTTTTACTTTGATGTATAGAACCCAAAGCAGAAAGCAAAGTACATGGGATTTTCTCTCTTAAAACAATTAAATTGCAATGATATTCAATAATTTACAAAATAGCTGTAAATTTATCTGAAGAGTTAACTTTCGGATTTTTTCGTGATTTCATAAAGGTCCATAATTTTGAAGATGTTAGTCAAATAAGGTCCATTATAAATTTTTCAACTTCCATCCACTCAAAAATTGACAAATTTGTCAGGTAGTGCAAGTGCCACTGAGAATTGTACCGTATGCCACAGGTTGCCGACCCCTGGTCTAGACATTGTATTATAATTAATGAAGAAAGGTACACTAAACTTTATAAAATACTGTTTATTGAAATGTATTTGGAAAAACACCTGGTGAATTATATGTGTATACGAGCTAGTATATACTATTTATTGGGTAAGTGTATTGGAAAAATATATCCAATGAGATGGAAGAGTAAAAAAATTTTAATAAGCTCTAATTTTTAAATAATATTGATTACTTTTAATTGAATTACAAATCTGACTCCAAGCAAATAAGGACAGCTAAGTAAGCTATGTAAATGTAGCTGAATTATCTGGTATTTTTTGCATTTGCAGTAATTAAGTGGTCAGGATCACAAATTCATAGCTGGTATGTTACGGGTTTGAGTCCTGTTGCCTATGAAGACACACCGTGTAGAGAGGCTGATGTACGTTAAATCTAGTAGCTCAAAATCCTCATGTTGGCATGGAGCAGAATGCTAGCACAGTTATCGTTCTCAGTGTTTCACATTGGGTTGAAAATTATGATGTATATTGCCATTAGCCCTCGTGTTGCTTTCGAGTGCAATGCTAATAAAATATCAAATCAACTTGGTATTTCCAGGACTCATTTGAAAAATATGATACAATTAAGACGAGTGACAGTGAAATTTTTAAAGAGAACATTCAAAATTGGATTTGTTTTTATTAATACTTATAAACAAAAAGAAACATGAACTTAAAAATGATTTTCCAATATAAATTTCAAGCTTATTGTGGATACACAATATTTTTTTAAAGACTTTTCGAGGTATTTGAGATTATTGGGGAAGGATTCCTTTTTGTAATGCTGATTTAATGATTCCTTTTTGTAATGCTGATTTAATATAATTCTATAATACTTTAAATGCAAATTATTTGCCTCCTTAATAAAAATTGTCAAATATATTGCTTCTGTATAGAAAGTATTTATACGGTCCTCTTTTTCTTTATTGTAAAAGCTCATAGTATAAACTACATCTTCAACTTCATTCTTTATTATTTCTGCATCTTTAGTTTTATGAAATTTTGAATTATATGTTATGTAAAGTATTTTATATATTATGGAAATATATATTATTTTACTTATACTGAATATAACTTTAAAAGTATGTAGTGGTATGTAAGGAATTTGTGATTTGTATGTGCTCAGTTAAGATATTAACTAATTCATATTTATTATGGAAAAACATTTTTTCTTTTTCCATTTTGCTTCATTTGCTGAATAATGATTCTTTATACTAATGAAACCCATAAACTAATCAATTAAATATTAGTCATAATTTTTGTAAATAATCAGTTTCTTGAATTCATGCTTTCTTATACTTTTTTTTAGTTAATGTTATACACCTACAGACTTTCGAATAAATATTTTTTTATTTTTTGTACCTTTTACTATGAAATTTTTGAAATTGAGGTATTTTTTTAAAACTGGAGAAAATTTGTTAGTTTTCTTTATTTTTCTTAACTTAAATTTTTGTGATGTTAAATAGGTTGCATGTTTATAATTTTTGATGCATGTTAGTTTGATGAAAACTTGCACAAAAATGCAAATTTTATTTGGATTCATCAATTTGACATCATTGGTAGATTTCCTTAAGATTTATTTTTCATTATTAGCATTTAGAAATGAACAAAATCTTATTTTTTGAGGATGAGACATGTTGAATTTTTCCCCTCATAAGTTTAATACTATAGGCAGTTTATTAGATTTTTTAGCTTTTTAACAAATTGCATATCGTTTGACATTCTTCATCAAATGAAAGAATTTTTGCAAAGATTGTGTACAAACTCATTTTTAGTCGAAAACAGTAAGAATTTAAGCTTTTAAGATTTTCTTGGATATATAATCGCTTTCGAATAAACTAAAAACATTTTTTTAGTTAAAATTATTGATTGTAACTATTGTAGAATAATTTTTTGCACCATTAGTCAGATATAAATGAAGGAATAATATTTAAAATATTCTTTCCTCTAATTTATTAGAAAATATCCCATCTAAAACATAGGACTTTTGTAGTGTAAAAGAATATTCTAAATATTAGTAATACAAATAGTATGTCTATCTGTAGAATAATTTCTGTACTGTGTAATTCTATAAAAGAGTGAAATTTGTTATTCTTTCACAAGGTTTTTTTCAATTTTTTCTGTGTAAACGGATTGTTTTTTGTAAATGAACAAGTGGTCTTATATGACACAATTAAAAACATATAATTTCTTTGATTTAAATTTTAAAAAAAGTTTTAATGTTTGCATTCATGAGAAATGTGTTTAAATAATTTTTTCTTTGTGGCTCAATGATCTAAATTGTATATTTGCGGGACTGTAGAAAGGCAGTTCGAATAAACCTTGAATCATCCAAGATTATTGGCACACACTATACATTACAAATAAGAGGGATGAGTTTCTCTCTCTCGTAAACTTTTAAAACAAAATATTATTTAAATCAAACAGTTTTAATAAATATATGAACATGAATAACAAACTATTTCCTATAATTCAAGCACATCTCTATATGAAGAGTTTTTAGTCAGGAGAGGGGGTGCCAGTGCCAGCTCAGGTGTTGTCACTTGACCATGGCTCAAAATTACGAGGTCCATCGCTAAAAGCCCTAACGAGTAGCTGAACAGTGCGACGTTAATATATTGTTGGGTGGATGACTTGAGTACCCAGCTCTTTCGAACTACGACCTCATATCAGTAGGTATTTGAGTGACTGTAGTTGATTGACTTTTGCCCATTGTTAAGTCGTTAATATTCACTCACTCACCTGCCGTTAAGCAGACAGGGGGTACCCCCAGTTTTATACAAAAAATTTCTTTTGCACTGCTCACTACAATGAGAAGGGAACGTTTGTTAGATCGAATGATATCATCCCTTTCTGAATTCATATCATCGTTCAGATTTTTTGTATCTTATACACTCTTTTAAAAGTCTTATCTTAACCTTTTTGCTGGCACTTACAATTCGTTGTAAATCTCTTTGTATGGAGATAGTATATATATCATATTTTTAGCTCCCTTCTGATTTTCCACCTTATTTCAGTGAAAGGATCTTCAATCAAGACTTAGGTAAGTTCATCCCGTAACTTTTTTAGACTAATTTTAGAAATGTCGATTTTCAGAATCGGTTTGACTAACATTTTCGAAAGTCATTCTCACTTAAGGTATCCGACTACGTTCGGAATCGTGATTTTCAAAAGCGCATAAATGGATAATTTTCATGATATTTAGTGTCACTTCGATTAGAATATATGCATAAAATTGTTTTAAGAACATTTTGACAAAAAAAAATTATTTAAATACAATATTTTGGCGAAAAATTAACTTAGAATAATGTTTTTTTCCTAATGTTTTCCTTTTGTGAAAAATGCTTCTATTAGAATAATATTTTGCCTGTATATAGCTCAGACCTCTGTTCAGAGGCTCAACTAGAATTTTTGAAGTATATAACTTAGAAGTGGGTTATTCATATTTTACGACAACAAAGGGGAGCAATTTTAGGAAAAAAAACGCGAAAAATTATTTCAATTGGTGGTAACTCTGAAAATAAGGTGAATTTTTCAAAAATTCTAGTTGAGCCTTTGTAGAGAGGTCTGAGCTATATACAGGCAAAATATTATTCTAATAAAAGCATTTTTCACAAAAGGAGAACATTTTGAAAAAATTATTCTAAGTTAATTTTTTGCCAAAGTCTTATATTTAAATAATTTTTTTTTGTCAAAATGTCCTTAAAACAATTTTATGCATGTATTCTAATCTAAGTGACACTAAATATCATGAAAATTATCCATTTATGCGCTTTTTTAAAATCATGATTCCGAACGTAGTCGGATACCTTAATCAGTTTCACCGATTTCTTACGCCCATGAAGGGTTGGTATTCCCAATAGCCATATCAACAAAACATTCACGTCCGATCGATTTAGCAAGTTCAAATATTCCCTTAATTCCATTTTCTGTCCTGATGCCACTGAAGATCCAACGTATAGGGGGGGAGAGGCTGATGCACGGTTAATCTATCGTGGCTGAAAGTCCTCCCGTTGGTATGGTGTTGAAATTAGGAGAGTTGGACGTTGACCATATCTTCTAATACTCATTTAGGTTGATATTTAGTTGTTCAACCGAAAAAGCGATATAATTTCGACAAGTTTAGTTGAAAATTCCTCCCAAGCTCTTATATGCTACATCAGTTGATTCTGAAGATTGTCTGAAATCCATTGAAATGCTCGTCTTATGTAGCACGTCTTAAAGTTTCCCCCTTTTTTTATAAATTTTTTGATTACAGTATTTTTTTGACAGTTGTGGGGCCAACGGATCACTGTGAATTTATTGATTGAACCCGCGGGTCATTAATAATTTTAAGGGGACACAATACGATTCAATTGACCAAAATCGCTAAAAAAAAAAAAAAAAAATTCAAATCTAATTTTTTTTAGTCGTAATTATTCTTTATATACTTTTGTATAACCTCACAAAATTTGAAAGCTGTAAACTTAAGAAACGCAGAATTATGATGGCTTTTACGTTCGTTTTTATTCACATCCATATGGCAAATCAAAACCTTAAACTTATCTCAGAAAGATAAAACAACTAGTTTGTCTTCAATTAAAATGCTGAGGTTTTTTTCTATTGTGCCTAATGCTTTGAATTTTTTTTTTTTTTTTTACCTATTGCCAATAGTACACGTAGCAAAAGTTGGTATGCGTTTTTGAATCAAAGCAATACTTATTTTTTAAAAAAATAATCAAACTCGGAATTTATAGTTTTTTAAAGGAATTATTTTAATAAGCATTCATGAAAAGAGGTATTGTATGAATACCAATCACGTTAACGCAAAACCCATACCAACTTTTGTTATACATAGTTTGACGTACTTGTAAATCAAATTTCATTTATGTACGTAAATTTTTGTAGGGGGGGAGGAGTAGCATTTTAAAATCACTTCACAAATTTTAAGTTTTTCGTTTTTGGCCGGCTTTTTATGAAACTTTCCGCACAAAATCTGTTTTATATAGTACTAGCGGTCCCGACAGACATTGTCCTGTACACACGTCTTAAATCTGAAAATTACAAACTTTTTTGAATAAGTTGTAAAAATCTGGACCGTTTTGATGAAATTTTTTTATAAAGAAAATTATATTACAATACCTGACACCATCACATATACAGTTAACACCATTCGACCTATCGATTGCGTGTGAGTATGTATTTACTATGAACTAAGTTGAATATAGAACCTATTCTGAATAGAAACTTAAACTTGTTTTGATTAAAGGGTAAAAAAGTTAAAACTCGAGCTATTTTCATAACAGGTATATTTTTTTAATGCACAAAAAATAAAGTTATCGTGATGCCATTGAATGTACAATATTTTTGGTTAATCCTTGAGGGGGGTATAAACGAACAAATGCGATGGTTTGCCAAACCTCGGACATGCAACTCGGCCGTGCGAAAGAGTTTTCTAAATCTACGCCACAAATTGTCATTGTTTAACCTTGTGACTTATTAATGGTCATAGCAAATACCAAGCGAATTGGAAATTGCAAACATTTAAATGGGTAGGTGAGTCTGAAAGAATCATTGGGATCTGTGGTATAAGTACAACTTCACCTTGAAGTTTGCCGCTCAAAATAGTGGCCTCAAGAATATTGCCCACGATTTTTTATGAACAATCGTGCGCCCTTGCATAATTTTGGCACATTTTTAACCAATTGCGAAATCTGACCGAATTGTGAATATAAATCATTCTCGAATCCACTTGAACCCATACAAAAAATATCGTCCAAATCGATCCAGCCGTTTAGGAGGAGTTCAATCACATACACACGCACAGAAGAATTATATATATATATATATATATATATATATATATATATATATATATATATACATGAGCCGTATCGTGGCAAAATGAACAATCTTTCCGATACTGTACTTATTTTTTGTCTGATTTTGATAGAAAAATCAAATTGCAATTTTACGGCTCCCCTCTTTTTTTTATTGCCACGCATTAGCAGAATAAACGGCACACAGGGGTAAAACAATTATGCGTTTTAAGGTTTTTAATTAATATTTTTTTAACTAATTGCGATATTGGACCAAATTGTGAATCTAAATCATTCTCGAATCCACTTGAACCCACACAAAAAATGTCATCAAAATCGGTCCGGCCGTTTAGGAGAGCCAGTCACATACACACGCACTGAAGAATTACATATATAAAGATTATTTGAGAAGAAAAACTTCAAAAAGCATGATTCCTCTGTATTTTTGTAACAATAAAGACTCAGTTTGGCTGAAAATCGATTTTCGACGCCAACTTACATCATTTTTATAACAATAACGTTGTTACAACAATGTAGGTAAATATTGAGTTGAATGTTTTTTAATTAATATCTTTTTAACTAATTGCGCGTCATCGGACCGAATTGTGAATCTAAACCATTCTCGATTCCACTTGAACCCACAGAAAAATTTCATCAAAATCCATCCAGCCGTTTAGGCGGAGTTTATTAACATACACACGCACAGAAGATTTTTATGTATAAAGATACACACATAAGAGGCAATAAAAAAAATTAAAAATTCTTGCGTAAATCTTACCATGTCCCCTTAATTTGGCTATCGAGCGTGAAAGGTTGAAGATCTCTAGTTTAGCACACCACATCAACAAGATTGCCGACCCCCGATCTAGAACATGGATTTTATCACCCTGATTTATTTCACACAAAAAAGAAAAATCAAGTAAAGAAGGGTTAAATAAAATATTTATTTTTTCATTTTTATTTTATCTTTCCATATAAGTTACCTGTGTTTGGCTATATGTTTAGAAGGTCAAAATTAAACATATGAATCATTTTTTAACCTTCATGAACTAACCAGGATATATTTTTTCCGTTAACAAATCTTCTACTCTTAATGAAAAGCTTAACTATTTTTTTGTATGTATAAATTTACTTTTTAATTATCCAATACATCTGAGCGTATTGCTTTTCTTAAGAAATTATGTTTTTTTAATGTGTAAAGAAGGGGGGACAAATGAGATAATTTTAATTTCCTAAAAAACCTACATTTTTCTGTTAATAAAGTCAGAACGATGTTTTATTTCTGCTTGTATAAGCAGAAACTTTTGATTTTGGAAAGAACTGCTATTTTGTATTAAAGACAATTATAACGAAAAAAAAAAACTTATTTATTTAATAGGGTTTAAAGGTGTAATAAAGCATTTAAAAATATTCTTATTTTCGTTTGGGAAAATGATTAGAGAGAAATAGTGGTTGTAAGAAAAATTTAAAAAAAGTATTCCCAATCGCTAAAAATGTTTAGAATAGTCTCGGCGAAGTAAACATTTTGTTAAAATAATTACTGGCTATTTTTCATTTCTGGTTAGTTTCATTTAAAAAAAAAGTTTGTTAGTATGAGTCTTGACTGCTAATAAATTGTTATTTTTTATATTTTTGAAATGTTTTGCTTAACTTAATATCTTTTTACTGAACATTTTCTCTTGCTTATATATTGATAAAAAATAAGCTTTTTTATGCCCAAAGCTCTTAACTCACTTTTCAGTAATCTGTAAAATATAACATTCTTTTTAAAAAGAAGAAATTTTTATTTTTGAGAGCGTGTTAATGTGTTTTTTTTTTTAAATGCATGCATATATGGAGGATTTTTATTCTTAAACTTTCAAAATCTTTTGAAGGACGATTCAGTTGTAAATGATGCTGAAAAATAAATGAAAATTAATAATCCCTCCCTCCCAAATACGTTTTTTTATTGTTGATTATGATATTAGTAAAAACTAAAGGAAATGCATTTGAAATATTCATGATGACTATGAGATTTTCAATATGAAATTGATCTATAGCATTGTTCTTTTTATCGCCGCGGACCGGTCAACGTTTTTAAATTTTACCGCGGCCCGCTGAGGGGAGGAAGTGGAATGTTTATATTTTAGACTGTTTTGATTTAATAATTTTAATTTAATTGTATTTAATCGTGACTTCAGAATAAAATATAGCTACACCAAAAAAATGAATATAAAGTGATTTTACAAGGGATGTAAAGTGGTTTTCATAAAAAGTAGCCCAAACTCAAGAAAAATATACCACAGTAAATAAAAGGGAAGTATATATATATATATATATAAATGAAAAATATACCACAGTAAATAAAGGGAAGTATATATATATATATATATATATATATATATATATATATATATATATATATATATATATATAATTGAATGTTTCTTGGGCGGACCGATAGCATTTGATCCACGGACCAGCTGATCAATAGCACTTACAACGAATACATTGGTCTCAAAAAATTAACCAACAAATTGAAAAATCGTCATAAATAGGCTAAGTATATTTAGAAATTCTTAAAATTTTGATATGTTATACAAGTAAAATTAAGCTGCATCAAGATGCAATTTACAGGAAAAAAGGCACTACAGCTTACAAAGAGTTATTTAGGAGGAAACCACTATTCACTGACAGTAGTAAAGAGTGTTTTTTTTCCCAGGTATAGAAGTTTAAGTTGGCATTACTTTCCAAGATGGCGACCGATTTAGCAGCTGTCAAGTGATTTATTCTCAGTTTGGTTTGGCAATTCATCAAAACGATCATCAAGCAAGGCGTAGATTCGTCGAATGGGCCCAAAACGAGATTGCCGTTGTTCCCGATTTTCATAAGCGAATTTTGTTTAGCGATGAAGCGCACTTCTGGTTGAATGGCTACGTCAAGAAACAAAACTGCCGCATTTGGAGTGAAGCTAATCCACAAGTGTATGTCGAAACACCGTTACATCCAGAAAAACTGACTGTTTGATGCGCTTTATGGGCTGGTGGAATCATTGGTCCGTACTTCTTCAAAAACGATGAAGGCCACAACGTTACAGTCAATGGTGATCGGTATAGAGCAGAGGTGGCGAACCTTTTTGGGTCAATGTGCCATTTTTTCTAAAAAAACGTTTAATGAGTTATAGGCGTGCCATCAAATAATTTTGACTTGTGATTATTGAAGAACTAATAAAACTAAATACGAACAAATCAAAATTCTTTATTTAATACGAAAAAATACATTTTGCACTGTACAGTAGTAAATGTTTTGGTTATACTTGTAATATAAATTAAAATAACATTAGTGTGATTTCTGCTGTTGTAGATTAGATGACAAATAACTTATATCAGGATTATAAGATGTTACTTTTAGTAGAATGCATGCTGAATTAGAGTCGTCTATTAAACGGTTTCTAAGCGAGTCTTTGGTGTTATTTATCTCTGAAAATAATGACTCGTAGGCATAGGTAGATAAAAATATGGTTAAAATAACATACGCCAACTTCTTCAAACAGTTAAATGCGTCTGGAATCGAATTCCATGTTTCCAAAATTTCGTTACTGGTATTTTTACTTATATTGCTTGTCAATCTTTCTGCTTCAATCAATTCCAACTTTTTCCTTGTTTCAATAAACTTTTGAATCCACACACACATATTGAACTAGACTGGAAATCAATCAGTTGCATTTCAAGTTCTTCAATTTCCAACCAATCGAATTGAGACAAGTTCAGTTTATCAAATGAAATCACATCAGGGTACATAATAAATTCGAACGTTTCCTTTAATTCCTTGAACTGAGAAAATCTCGCTGAAAATTCTTTGATTAAAAATTCCATTATGGAAATAAAGTCATCAATAATTTTTTCTTCATTTCGCTTCTCTTGGGCATCTAAATCTTTGATATTTTTTTTTTTCAAGTTTGGGAAGTACTTGTAGTTTTTTGTAATAATATCGTTTCTGAAAACATATAGTTTAGCTTCAAAAGCGCGAATGAGATCCATCATGACGATAACTGTTTTATTCGGGCCTTGAAGCTTTATGTTCAATTCATTGAAATGTTGGCATATGTCTGTAAAAAACATCAATTTTAAAAGCCACATAATATCCATCAACTGTGGGTATTGTTCAATTTTGCTCTCATTTTGTAGAAACAGTCTGATTTCTTCCAAGCAATCGAATGCAGCGCCCGGGGGTTTTAGCCTCGGACTTTTGTTACAGTGAATGAATTTATATGGTTGATGTAGGATTTTGTTTTTTATGCTATAAATTACAAAGTTTACCCCAAAATTTTTTGTGCTTTTAATTTTTTATTATTTAAACCAAAAAATATAAACAATTAATATTCGAGCATATATAATTCTACTTAAAATATTTTTTTCATGCATACGTTTGATTTCACCTAAGTAGACATAGATTACACATAAATGAGCATCTTTCAAACATACCTGAGTGTGTGAAGGTATGTAGGGACCTTGACAACGTAGTAAAATGTGGAGGGGAGAACGGCAGCTGCAAGATTCACCTGAACAGAATTTTTCGGGCTAGTTCAGTTATAAATGGCACGTATCTTGTGCACGTTGTGTATATTTAAAAGTGGAAATTTGGTGATTTTACGAAAATTTTTGTATATTTCTGACGGAAGTTACATTGAAAACGATTTTTTCCTATCAAACTTCTACATAAGAATTTTGATTTCTCCGTTAAAGTAAGTAGATTGAAAATATGCAGTTAATTATTAGAAGACCAATTAAATAATAGTTGAATTGGTGATTAAAGGTCAATTCAAGTGAAAAAATAATAATGAATAAAATGCAATGAATTAATTAATGAAGTATTTAATTTTCTATTACAGTTTTCGAACAATGGATAATGTCAGACAATAATAAATGTGCTGACATTGAATTCGATGAAAATATGCCTTTGAAAATAACTCAAGATAAATTTTTGTCGATTGATTGAATATTAACGTCGCACTGTTCAGCTACACGAGGGCTTTTGGCGACGGACCACGTAATTTTGAACCATGGTCAAGTGACGTGGACGACACCTGAGCTGGCACCCCCTCTCCTAACTACCACACCACACCATCGGGAGGACGTTTCAGCTCTCGACAGATTTAACGTGCATCGCTGCCCTACACGGCGGGTCTTTAGTGGTACTGGGCTCGAACCCGTGACAAAGCAAGCCACAGTCCGATACCTATACCACTCGGCTACCGCGGCCACTAAATTTTTGTCGAATAATAAAAGTAAAAGCCGCTTGATAGAAATATCGAGAATTAAATTAGCTGACAACAATATTTTTACATGCCATGCGGAGAGCGATGCTGACAAATTAATTATTGATACAGCAATTAATTTAGAAACAATGTTGTTATAGTTTCAGAAGACATTGACGTCTTGGTTATATTAACGGCATTAGTGAATGAGGATCATGAAATATATTTTTTGAAACAATCCAAAGGCAAAGTCCAACAAAAAATATTTTCTTCGAGAAGTTTAATAGAAACGCTCCCAAAATGTAAAGAACATATTCCTTTTTTACATGCTTTCACGGGTTGTGATACTACATCTGCGTTTTTCAATAAAGGCAAAATTAAGTTTGCCAAAAATTTTGAGAAATGTCATGATCTTCACAAATCAGCAGAAGTATTCAAAAACGTCAACGAAGACTCGCGAATAATGTATTTCAAGCGGGTGTAACGTGTATTTTGGGTTTATACGGAGCATCGGCAAAAATTAAAGGTTTGAATACATTGACATACAATTCTTTCGTAAAAGCAACGGCCAAAAATACAAGTGTTCTTTTATCATCGTTACCTCCTACAACTGGTGCAGCATTTGAACATCTAAAAAGAGTGTACTTGCAAATCCAGATATGGCTAGGAAATGACGTAGATATTGATAATTGGGGATGGAAGCATTTCAATAACATGCTCATCCCAATAACAATGAATCAATAGCCAGCTCCGGATCATCTTTTGCAAATATTATTTTGTAATTGCAAAAGGGGATGTGCGGCTGCTTGTGGTTGTCGACTTTTATTGTAGTGTAGCCTGTCTACAGTGCAGCGAAAATAGTTGTTCCAATACACCAACTATTATTCAAATAAATGAAGTCTGAAAATAGGGAGTGATAGGCCTAAATGCGGCGGGATGCCGGTAATAAAATTAACGTCGATAATACTGAGAAATAAAACCTTAATCCATAACAAACAAATATTTATTATGATTAACATGGGTACAAACAATAACAAATTAATGAATTTAAAGGTAAGTAGTATTAGACAAAGAGGCACTTTAAGCAATGAAATACATTCTACGACGGGACGACTGGGAGAGTACGTCCGCTCGGTAGGAGAAAACTCGTAGAAGTAATGAGTTGTAGGGGGCGCGACCAGCTACAATAGCGGGGTTGTACAAGGTACAAACAAAGTTGAAGAAGATATGTTATATATGTACATTGTTTAAATAAACAAATATTTTATTAATAATTGTATTTTTTATTTAATAACTATTTTATTGCTATTATAAAATTTTTTTCAAATTTGAAAAAAAAAAAATTAAGATCACAATTTTTTAATAGGTAAACTTTTTTACATGTATCATTAGCTGAACATTCTATTTTGAATTTTTTAATTTCATTCACTGTAACTGAAATCCGAGGTTTTCATGTAATATTTAACGCCCCATGCGCTGCACTTATCAACAAATCTTTGAAGTACGTTCCCGCGGCTCAACCAGGAAACATTGTTATACATTATTAAGCCATTATACACTGAATTGACTTCATCCAACAAAGCATCAAACTTTCGTTTGTTTAAAGCCTGCGACGATATGAGGTTGACTATTTTTGTGACTAAAGTTATTACATTATTAAGAGATGTTAAACCACTCTTTGCACATAAGGCTTGTTGGTGAATAATGCAGTGGCACATTCAAGAATCGAATGTCCTACGTCTGTTTTAAATAAAGAAATGAAACCATTTTTTTTTTTTTTTTTTTGCCTACCATATTTGGAGCACCATCAGTGGTTACTGAAACAATTTTTTTCAAATCAATTTCTTTCTCAGCAAGCGAATTTCTTACTGCCGTACAATTATCTGTGCCCTTTGTAGTTGTTAACAACGATGTTATCGCAATTAATTCTTCCTTAATGATGTTTTCTACACAATATCGAGCAAAGACAGCTAAACGTGCCGATTTTGTAATGTCAGTATTTTCGTCAAGACATAGCGATATAAAAGGAGCGGAGTTGATGTCATTTTTTTTTTTGTTGATCCGTAACATTTTCTGCCAATTTCAAGATTCTATCTTTCATTGTGTTTCTAGATAGAGGAACATCTTTGATGCGCTGAATTATCTTATCTTTATTATCAAAATCATCAAAAAGTGAGGGCGCACATGCCAACCAAGCTTCCTTCAAAACTCTCCTCTTGAAAAGGTTTACCATGCCGAGCAATGGCATTTGCAGCCGAGTAACTTGCCGCACTTGTGTGACAATTTTTGCTTACATATTTAAAAATAGACGTCGACTGTTTGTTTCTGTCTTTTATTGCACTTGCAATTAATTCTTTTTGCTCTGGTTTGCTTTTTTTTCACAAAAGGATTTGTGATTTGTTTCAAATTTCCGTTTTACAGACGATGTTCTGCATACCACTGTTCCAGAACATAAAACACAAATCGCTTTGTCGCCTTTATTGATCATGCCATATTTCTCAGCCCACCAAGTTTGAAATTCTCTGCTACACTTACTATCTTACACTCTTTTTTTTGTTGAACTAGCCATGTTAAATAACAGTTAAAAATCGTAAATTTAACACAAAACTTTAAATGTATAGTTGTATCGATGAAATTGACTATTCTATGTGCTCTCGCTTGATTCCTCCCCCGCCCAAAAACACCTTTTTACTGACTGCGCACGACTGCGGGCTCATGGCCACATTTATTTGTTTTTAGAAAATTGAGTGCTTGTACGAGATTTCTGTAGTGTCTGCTCTTTCGCTTTTGTCTCAGGTCATTAAAATTTTTAAAAATAAAACAGTGAGAGTTATTTTACCAATTAGACTTACAAGACAAGAATTAGATCACATTAATAAATTAGATGTATACAAGCTGAACTATTAACGTAAACGTTAGAATATGTTTTTTAAACAACTTGAATATATTTAGAAATAGTTACATACACACACTATGCGTAGATAAACTTTGCATCATTAGCAATTTATAATATACGAAGTATTTACGTAAGACATAACAAACGAGTCTGCTCCTCGACTTGTCGGCGTCACGACGGATCACTCGCATTTTTTCATAATACTTCATGCAAAAATGCAAATCATTTTTGATCGATGGCGTGCCCAAAATATTTTATCGCGTGCCATTCGTTCGCCATCCCTGGTATAGAGCCATGATTACTAACTTTTTCATTCCTGAATTGAACAATCATGATGTCCAGGAGCTGTGGTTCCAACAAGACGGCGCAACATGTCACACAGCTCGTGCCACAATCGATTTATTTAAAGATACGTTTCGTGACCGCCTAATTTTACGTTTTGGACCTGTGAATTGGCCTCCAAAATCTTGTGATTTAACACCGCTAGACTATTTTTTGTGGGGCTATGTAAAGTCATTGGTCTATGCGGATAAGCCACAAACGCTTGACCATTTGGAAGACAACATTCGCCGTGTTATTGCCGATATACGGCCACAAATGTTGGAAAAAGTCATCAAAAATTGGACGTCCAGATTGGACTACATCCGAGCCAGCCGTGGCAGTCATGTGCCAGAAATTATATTTGAAATGTAATGCCACAAGATTATCTTTCGAATAAAAAAAAATTCATGTCAATCGAATAATACATCGTTGTTTTATTGCAATTTAAAGTTCTATATCTCTAAAAAAAACACCCTTTACATTAAACACCTTCGAGATTGCCGAAGTGTAAAAAGGAGTTCGAGGCGATATTTGCCAGCGAAATTGCGTTATTGGGACATTGGCCGGCCGATTAGTAGAAAAAAATGACAATTTGTCATTTTAAGAAGAACTAGTTTCTAACTATTGGTTCTGCTGCTCGTCTTACCGAAGATAAGCTATGACAGGGGTGGGCGGACTTTTCCAGCGTACGTGGTACTTCTAACGTTTTTAAGGTGTTGCAGTGGTGTAGGTGTGGCCATTCTGTGTTAAATTGTATGTTTTCTTTTTTTAACGCTTGTTTTCGACATTGTACTCCTATTTAAAAATGACAGATTACTACTAGACCGTGAAGCATGATCATATTCAACGCACTCAGCAGAGAACAAACGCGAAACAGTGAATCTGAAACCGACGTATGTACTTAATTTATTCACTGCTGAGTCATGCGCCATTGCTGGACATGGCATCAACACTAGAATCCAATCCCGTGGAAGCGCGGTGTGTGGGATGATGTGTGTGTATCAATAGCCAACTCCGTGCTATCGCGGGAAGAGCTGGTCATCAACATTTATTCTCTCCTTCAGTCGACATGTGGGGCAAAATCCATTAATATGGCTGACATCGCAGTGGCAGTGAACGTGTTAAGCGTTATCGTGCGCTTGCAATAAAGGTACAGGTGTCGTCTATACATTTATCGAATCATTTGCTTAAGGTATCCGACTACGTTCGGAATCGTGATTTTGCAAAAGCGTATAAATGGATAATACGAGGGCTGTTCAATAAGTAATAAGACTAAAATTATATATAAAAAAAGAATACCTTTAATCGCCATAATTTACATGGCCTTTTTAGAAATAACTTCCGTGGCACGTAATGCATTTATCCCAACGTTCTGTCCACTTCTTAAAAACATGTAAAAGTCCGTTTTGTGAGAGCCTTATCAAAATCGCCTACGTAGCCTTTACACATGCTTTTTTACTTGCAAAACGTTTGCCTCGTAATGGTTTCTTAAGTTGAGGAAACAGCCAGAAATCGCATGGAGTTTTACCAGGATTGTACGGAGGGTGTGGTAAAATCTCTACGTTGTTCTACTGCGAAACATCCTGTACGCAACGAGCAATATGTGGTTGGGCATTGTCATGGTGCAATAGGAAGCCATTTCGGAGCAATGGACGTTTCCTTTTAACGTGCTGTATCATTGCTCGCTGGATATTCGCGTAGTACGATCCGCTTACGGTAGTACTGGGTTCGACAGCGTATAGTTACACAATTCCATCATAATAATAAAAAAAATTAAGGTCATAACTTTACCAGCCAATTTCACAGTTTTTACTTTCTTGGGAGTAGGTGAAGACGGATGTTTTCGTTGACTGCTTTGTTGTTTTATTGGGTGGATCAGTGATATAACCAAGCTTTGTCTGCTGTGATGAAGCGTTTTAAGATATTGTCACCTTCTTGTTTCAGTCTTTAATCATATTGTTTCATATCAAAGTTTTCCGATGTTGATTTTTTCAGATTTTTGCTTCCATTTCAACAACTGGCCACGTCTCGTAGGCGCCCGCAAACACGCTTCAATTTAAGTACGTGATATTTAAGAACATGAGTCTGTGTACGCCATCTATCGGTAGCTTTTGTTAATACAGACAACAAACTTTTCTTATGCCACAAAAATTAATATTCCAATGAGTGGTTTCGTGGCAGTAAAATTAGTCATTACTTATAGAACATCCTACGTATTTATGATAGTTAGTGTCACTTAGATTAGAAAACGTATATAAAATTGTTTTAAGAATATTATTACAATAAAAAAATATTTAAGTACAATATATTTTGACAAAAAGTGAACATAGAATGACTAATTTTCAAAATATTCTCCTTTCATGAAAAATGCTTCTATCAGAATAATATTTTGCCTGTATATAACTCAGACCTCTATGCAGAGGCTGAACTAGAATTTTTGAAATATATAACTTAGAAGTGGATTTATCCATATTTTACTACAACAGAGGAGAGAAATTTTAAGAAAAAAACGCCGATAATTATTTTAATTGGTGGTAACTGAAAATAATGTGAATTTTTAAAAAATTCTAGTTCAGACTCTCTGAAGAGAGAAGTCTTTACTTTATATAAGCAAAATATTATTATTACAGGAGCATTTTTTATCAAAGGAGAACGTTTTGAAAAAAGGTTATTCTAAGTTAATTTTTTGCCAAAATATTGTATTTAAATAATTTTTTTGTCATAATGTCCTTAAAACTTTTTTATACATGTATTCTAATCTAAGTGACACTAAATATCATAAAAGCTATCCATTTATACTTTTTTTAAAAAAAAATCACGGTTCCGGACGTAGTCGGTTACCTTAAGTAAACACAGTCGTATCGTTTGTGAAACGCCGATTCTTCAGTTTAGTTGGCGTCAGTGTTCTATAAATCTGTTTCTTTTAGTATGTGCATCTTAGGTGTAAGTAAAGGCGGTCATCCTAAATTATCTTG
This sequence comes from Trichonephila clavipes, assembly GCA_019973935.1. NCBI lineage: Eukaryota > Metazoa > Arthropoda > Arachnida > Araneae > Nephilidae > Trichonephila > Trichonephila clavipes. Next base: position 711,693 of record BMAU01020281.1, on the reverse strand, counting down.
GCTGTCCACCGATCAACCGCGATCGACTTAATGCCTCTTCCTCCTTGCGCTAAGAGTTATCGTCTCAATAGAACTGCAATTTCATATCCCCTAAAAGATCTGCGCTTTTTAACACGCTTTTATAAGTTTCACTTGCATGTAACGGGATCTTTGAACTCCATTTTTACTCACTTTAAATGGTCAGATTAATTCGGAATTTTGCATAATTGTCAAGAACCGATAACAATACAATAATTTCATAATTTTGTTCCTTTTTCCTGAACAGGATAATCAGGAGACAGGATAATCCAGATTTGGCGACTAATTCCAAGTACCATTGCCATATTTGGTGACTAATTCTATATACCATTTCCAGATTTGGCGGCTAAAAGATTAAGAGTAACCCTAAAAGCGAAAACTTTTTTTGTGTCAGCAATTTCTTATCATAATATAAGCAATTGAAAATTGAAAATGGTCTTTTGAAAATGGAAATTAAAAAAAAAAAAAGTCGTACATGTGATAAAAATTAATTTGTTCTAACTCAGGGATGGGCAAACTTTTTTTTTCGGTCGCGGGCCAAAATTTTATTTAAAAAAAAATGGTATGAATAAATGATAGTTAAAAAAAACTAAAAATACATGCTTTTTCTGTACATCGAACTAAAAAATGAAAAATAAATTTTAGTTTAAAAAAACTAAAAAACACGCTTTTATGGTTAATCGAACTAAAAAGTAAAAAAAAAAAGTATTTTTATTATAAGAATTAAAATTATTCACGAAAAATTTAATGTCATTGTGGTAAAAGCGTGGGGTGTGCTTTGAACTAAATTTTTACAATAACTCAGCATTTCGGAGTAGAACTAGTAAGAATTTATAACAATTGATATACAGCACCCCACGCTTTTACCCCAATGACATTAATTTTCTCGTAAATCATTTTATTCTTATAATAAAAATTATTTTTTTACTTTTTAGTTCGATTAACCATATAAGAGTATTTTTTAGTTTATTTAAACTATAATTTATTTCTACTACGGAAAGGAGAGTATCAGCCTCAACAGTATGCAAAAGGCTGCATGGTGCTCTGTGACCGGTACGGCCGCGGTAGCCGAATGGTATAAGTATCGGATCGTGGCTGACTTTGTCACGAGTTCGAGCTCAATACCACTAAAGATCCGCCGTGTAGGGCAGCGATACATGCTAAATCTGTCGAGAGCTGAAACGTCCTCCCGTTGGCGTGGTGTGGTAGTTAGGAGAGGGGTGCCAGCTCAGGTGTCGTCCACGTCACTTGACAATGGTTCAAAATTACGTAGTCCGTCGCCAAAAGCTCTCGCGTAGCTGAACAGTGCGACGTTTATATTCACTCACTCACGCTCTACGACTGGTATTGTGTGTCATGTTTACCTATTGTCACGGGAGGAAGTTTATGAATTGGAAATAGGAGTCATATTAATCGAACAAAAATTGATGATCTGATCAGTAATGAGTCTAAGCTAGCTTTACGGAGTGATTTTTGACTTGGTTACTTATGGAGAGAAGCAAACATTCGATATTCTCCGTCTTATAAGTGGGAAAAAGACACCTGTGTAGAGAGTAATGGAAGTATTTTTAAATAACGCTCACAGACCTGTATGTCTTGCCGCTTAGAATTCACATTATTACAACAGTGGTCTCGTGATAAGAGATTAGGCCGTAAATCAATTAGGCTCTTAATCAGTGGCACCCAAGGAGTTCCGCTTTAATTTCTTGTGATTTTTTAGGGCGACATAAAAGAAAATGTTTTTCTGCATCTATATACCAGCGAACGTTGATTAACTGAAAACGCGAATAAATGCTGCTATGAAAACTTTAACACAAAATAGGCTGAAAGAAGTAAGGGATTAGTTCTGTGATTGTGAATATGGTTCGTATTTCTGGTGGAACTGAATAAACCCACTGAACATGTGTAATTTCATCAATTTTAAAATTATAATCTTAATTTAATTGTCCAAAAAATCATTTCTCGATTTTTGTAATTGTACTCTTTAATAGGTGAATTTGTGAGAATCGTAAGTATCCTGTAAAATGGAACTAATTTTTGTATTGCAAGAATTAAAATTAATCACGACTACATAGATTTATAATTCGCCTTATGTGATATAAATATTCGGTGAAAATCAACAATTGCAGTTCATTAAATGCCAAATATTTTGTTAGGAGCAGAGTTTACTTCCAAAAACGCGCTTTAGTTATGTATGTTGTGCAAAAGTTGGTAACTCTAAAAATTTACGTGTGATTTTTATTTATAGCATTTTTCAAATTGAATAATTTAGTTACTCTGTAGCTTTTTTTTTAAAAAAAATATTACTTCACTATGTTTTTATTTTCATTTATTTCATCCTTGAATCGAATACATTTGATTCGAGATCTAATATTTTTAACAAATTTCTCTTTTAATACGAACACACTTGAAGAAATAATTTCCTTAGATAATTTAAAATGAATTACCAACCATTTCAAGGAGTAATTACACCACTTAAAATGACTATCGAAAAGCATAAACATTTCAGAGAGGCATCTTCACCACACTTCTCCTAAATCATTACTTGGAGTGGGGCACGTTTGAGCACTTGAAACTTCTTTATTTACTCTCCTTTTCCCTTTTTTTATACGTACCTATATAAAAAGAGAAAAAAAGGGCACTATTGAATGAAGCAGAAACACTTCAGAAAAAAAGAAGAGAAAGGGGGAAAGTCTGGGAGGGATAATTTTGAACAGCAACAAAAGCCTGAACGTGAACAGGGTTTCACAAAGATGTGTCAACATGAGATAAAGAAAGAGACAGTAGCTTTGCATTCAGATGGTATCGTTACCAGATAAAGTGAAGGTGGGATGGGATCGAAAGGAATTGGGTTTCAGTTATCGGTTACTCAAAAGTAAAAATCGAGTAATATGTAGGGTGCTATGTACAGAGACGTCTTAAGACTCTTTGAGGCCCTGGGCCCCTATGAAAAAGTAGGCTGTACCTAAGAGCTCTAAAAGTAGACAGTTTATGGCATACATTGTCAAATACTCGTTCAAAAAGTGATTTGAAATTAAATGTGCGTACCTGATAATCTCAAAAACACAGGCACAAACTGACACGACTGATGTCCTCATTTCGACTAAATGAGTTGAATAATTATTTATGGTTTTAGGCCTAGGCCTAGACATGGACAACGGTCATTACATAAAGATACAATCGTACCATTTTTGAAAGTTGACATGCAATTTAAAATTCTCTGTTTTTCGGAGAATATGTGTTCGGGAATAGTATTTGACCATTAAAATTACTTATTAAGACTTATCACGTATTAAGACAGTCGATAACGAAGCGAGGCGCCTCCGAGGGTGAGACCCTGGGCCCGGGCCCAGTTGGCCCATGCCTTAAAACGTCCCTGTCTATGTATTTTTACATCATCAAAATCATCCCGTCTACTTGAAATATAAGTGATTAATATGAAAGGAGATTTAGTCCAGATTAGAGCATATTATCCTAAAGCTATATTTTCTAAAAATATTTATATTTCATTATAAAATTTTCAATACATGCATTGTGTGATCGTGATAATGTTACACTAAGAAGTGACAAAAAAAGACTTAACTCGAAGGGTGACTAGTTTATTAAGTTATGTAGAATACACAACTGTTCCAGACTTGGCGAGTAAAATAAGGGAAGGAGTGGAAGTTTCCACACAAAATTGCCACTTTCTGTCATTGAGGGAAACGTTAGTGTTGGTGTGTAGTTGTTACTTATGCCGCGCCTGATCGAGAGTAACATCAGATCAAGGCCGAAGTTCATCGTGGCAAGGGGCTAGTTGTACGCCTGTCGTTAGCTGTAACTTTGAGCACCCTACAGGTGACAGTACTGTTTTGCTCAGTTTACCCCAATTTTGAGAGAGAACGCCCTGGGGCTGGTCAGAGGCCACGCATCTCTCTTCCCCTTCCACCAACATCACGAGAGGACACGCGGCTTGACGGCTATTCAGAGTACCCCATGTCGCGAAGACACTATGCATTTACAAACAGCCATGTCTACTCCGAGATTCGAACACAGGCTCTACGGCATCACTAACTACTATATCGGATGGGTGGCAGTGTTGTTGTCGTCGCTGGACGATGTCAGATTGAAGCTCACGAAATTCATCGTGGCTAGGTGCTAGAATATATCTGTTATTTTGATTGTAGCCTTGACCACCTGCAGTTGACTCCACGTTTTGGCTCTCTCTTCTACCCCAATTTTGAGGGAGGACATCTTGAGGGGTGGAAAACCAATAAGTGGAATTGTGTATCATCGCAGATTATGAGTATCACAGCAGAGATGCCTGATAGATATCAATTGAGATAGTTTAAGGAAACAGGCGAGTTCACGAGGGGGTTATGTGATTAGACGCAGAAAGACAAGTTGGTATTTTCATCGTATCGTATCTTCACTTATGCGAGTCCATGGTGCACCAGGTTTAGTGAAAATGATTGGATTGATTGATTGATTGAATATTAACGTCGCACTGTTCAGCTACACGAGGGCTTTTGGCGACGGACCACGTAATTTTGAACCATGGTCAAGTGACGTGGACGACACCTGAGCTGGCACCCCCTCTCCTAACTACCACATCACACCAACGGGAGGACGTTTCAGCTCTCGACAGATTTAACGTGCATCGCTGCCCTACACGGCGGGTCTTTAGTGGTACTGGGCTCGATCCCGTGACAAAGCAAGCCACGGTCCGATACCTATACCACTCGGCTACCGCGGCCACGAAAATGATTGGAAGAAACGAATGCAGTACGTTCGAGGGTTTCAATGCGGCCAGAGAGACGCATCCACTGGCAAGCATTAAAGACCTCGTGGCCTACATCTCTCTAGCTATTACAGTATATTCAAGACGTCCAGCGATCTTTATCCTCCGATTATGCGTCAGCGCTTTCTACTACGGTGCCTATTAGGACGATTGCCGTTGATAAAAAAAAAAACCGCACACACACACACAAATGTCTTAAATACAGAGTGGGCAAAAAAACTTTAAAAATTTATAAAACCCGGAATATTAAACAAAATAATAAATGGTTTGCACGTGTAGCATCAATAAATCACGGGATTTTTTTAACAAAAAAAATTATAAAACAACCGATAGGTGGCGTTGGTACGAACGACTTAGTTGGAAATATGCAAATGAGATAGGCGATTATAAATATTGATGACTTGGGATTACAGTGCTCGGGAAGCTGGCAGACGCTTGGGCTTACCACCCTCCTTGATACGCAACATTTTTCATGAAGTTCTTAATTAATATTCATACAAATTATAGTTTCCCATGAACTTTTACCGTCGGATACCGTGGAGAGAAGCATTTATAAGGTGGGCTCTATCTCTAAAATTGAACAAGATTCCTTTTCGGGCTTAAGCAACTTGTGGACAGATGAAGCTTACTTTTCGCTCCATGGTGACGTTAATACACATAACTGTCGCGTCTGGGGGACGCCAAATCCACGAGTGTATACAGAGAAACCACTGTATCCCCCAATCACAGTATGGTGTGGGTTCACAGGTTCTTTCATCATAAGATCCCTCTTCTTTGAAACACAGTGTCTAGAAAATGGGTGGAAAACGGTGACAGTAAATGACCAACGTTATTTAATGCTTCTGCTTGAAAAGGCAGGTGTCGTCCACGTCACTTGACCATGGTTCAAAATTACGTGGTCCGTCACCGTGTGGCTGAACAGTGCGACGTTAATATTCACTCCCTCACTCTGCACGAAAAGGTTGTTTCATGCTTGCGTGAAAAAGCTGCGGTTTCTACTGCTACGTTTATTCAAGACGGAGCAACAAGTCACACTGCTAATACAGTCAAAGAATTCTTGATACAGACGTTCGAGGAAGAAAATCATTTGCAAACTTTGCAAGTTTCCATGGCCTCCTCGGTCTATAGATCTCACACCAGCAGACTTTTGGCTGTAGGGATAGCTGTGGTGGACACGTGGAACATATACTGCAAAAATAAATGATTTGGTGTCATTATTTTTGCTATTTGCGTGTCTATTCTTTCACTTATGTACGAAACGTCACCTATCGGCCATTTTTTGAATTATTATTATATTTCTTATCTTCTAAAAAATCCCGTGACTTATCGATGCTAAACCGGTAAACAGTTTTTTATTTTGTTTAATTTTCCGGGTTTTATAAAGTTTTAACGGACTTTCTGCCCGCTACTAGAGATTCATTAAGGACATTTAATTCCTTCACGAGGTTTGAATATAAAAAATACAATAATATGGCGCAAATAAATTAAAAGAAATTCCTGTGAGGAATTAAGGTGCCAAATTAATGTTAATTTTGTAGGGAGAATGCTTGAAGAAAATGCAGAAACCCCATTCACGCAAAATATTGTAGAAAAATTCAAATTTGCGAATAATTAGTAACATGTAAGATCTATTTTAAAATAATATTTAAAAAGTACAATAACATCTTTAAATGATACGAGTTTTACAATACTGTAGTTTTACTGAAACTTCTGTAAAAGAGTTGCTCATTTCTGTTCAGAAACTTGATACCTTGGCAAAATACCCAGGAGAACGTATTTAGAACATATTTGGGAAAAAAAATCTAGTTAGGGCGAAAGAGGGCTCGAAGACATATTGGGCGCTGTATGTCTGTGTATAAAGTGAGAGGGTAATAAGACATTTCGAGTATAACTGATACCTAATAGCTAGAAAAGCAGAAGAAATTTGCTTTAAGGAATGCGAAAATGAGACGTTAAAAGCTTGTCTCTCATGTATCTACACAAACTAAAAAAAAGTCTTATAAAAAAAGGGGGGGGATCTGTGGGAAAGAAATTCTATTATACTAAGATGAATCTTTTAAAATCATCAAAAGCTGTTCTTTTTTAAACAAACAGGACTGACAGAATAAAAAAGTAATAAAGCGTTACCACATAATAAGTAATAAAAGCAGATTAACTCTGCAAAAGGACGACGAGAAAAAAGCGAACAAACTACTATTAGATTAATCTGAAGCGTCAAGATTATAAAAAAAAGACGCATATATATTTTTGATTTCATTTCAAGTTAATTAAGTACACACACAACTTGAAGAGACAGAGCTTACACATTAAAAATGTCCGAATTCTTTTTTTTGCGTAGTGATAAGGTTTATTAGTCTTAAAATTTACGTCTAAAAACTTCTGTAACGCACCATGTGGCCTCAATATAGTAAGGCCGATTTTCTAGTTTTAGAAAATTTAAAAGCTTTAAGAGGTCTCAGGGGTGTGTTAAATTTTTCTAGAAATCTGAAAATTTAAAAATTTTTCAAACAGGTATAATTCTTTTAAATTTAAATTAAATGATTCGAATCTTTTACTCATTATTTATAAAAGAATGGGGGTTCAGAAAAGAATAAAATGTTTAAAATATAATAATAATTTTAAAATGCATAAGCATATGAAAATTCTATGATAAATATAATATTTTTTGCGTTGCGCACGCTATTTTCTAAAATAGTAGCCTCTGATGTATAAAACTTTATAGAATTATAAAATACATCATACTCTTTAAGCGCTACCTAATTTTAGTATTATATATCTTTTGTATTTCAAAATATTTGTAAAACATTGCCATTTTTTAAATATTTTTAAAAAATGCATTTTTTTATTTATTAAAATATGTAAGTTAGCATTCTATTTAGATAAAAACAGCTACAGTGTAATGAGAATACATTTAACTTTATTAATCAACTTATAGCTAGTAATTAAAGCTACTATTTTAGAAAATAGCATGCACGACGTAAAACTTAATAAATATTTCTTATAGAAAAGTTTCTTATTTTCATATGCTTATAATTTTTAAAATTATGATTATATTTTAAATATTTTATACTTTTCTGAAGCCTCATTCTTTTATAAATAATGTGTAAAAGACTCGAATTATTTAATTTAAAAGAATTATACATGTTTGAAAATTGTTCATATTTTCAGAGACCTCTAGAGAAATTTAACATGAGACCTCTTAAGCGCGTCACAATCTCCTTTAAATTCAGTTTGTAAAAATTCAAATTCATATTTAGTTCCGGCTTTTCCATAATACTTGATTGTTCCCAAAACTCTTTTAGCTACTCTTCGAGTTTTGGTTACAGGTACACTGATTTTCAAAAGCTGCGAATCAATCTTTTTTGAAGTAGAGTCGAAAAAAAGACAGGGAAATAAAACTTAGCCTACATAAAGGGAAATAGTTTAAGAAAGCTAAAAATAAATTTGTTATTTGATACATGCAAAATAGCAAAACTGGTGAAAAAGCAAGAGGTTCGTCTGCCACTGCGAGGATAGAAAGCAAACTACTAAAATTGGTTAGTAAGGAATATCACTTCTTGCTTCAAGATAAGCGTTACAACGATCTTTCAGGCTACGATTGAAAACCTGGATCAATTGCTGTGACATATTTTGTCACTTCTGTTGCAGGATGATGTTAACCCTCGATGGAGGCTGACGAGATGAAACCTTTTCTCCAAGTAAGTCCCAAACATGCTTAACTGGATAAAAGCCCGGCGGCTTCACTAGACATTGCTGTATTTGATAAACTTCCTTTCAAGATATACTTTTCCGAGTATACTCGTATATGAGAACTGTCCAAATCTCATCAACCTCTTAACCGTTTGTCTGTACACCGTACGGGCTACCGAAAGTTGATTGCAACCGATTTGTCCGTACGCTGTTCGGGTACTGATGTTTTTTCGTTGATTTGCACGTACTTTTAATTCTTTTCGTGAGATTATTATTGCTAGTGTTTTTAAGATATGTTGAAATGTGTTTCTCAACCGGGATTTTCTTTGTGGTATAGGCGGGAATTTTTCTTTGAAGTCAAGAATTTAGAATCTTTAAAATTTCAGATGAAGAATAAGGATCGGTAAGACAAAGTGTAGTTTGTTGTTTGAGAAGAAATAAAATCGGAAAGATAATCCCCCAATTTTTTAAAAATATGCACTCAGGAACATTGAAAATAGCGATCCAATGAGGAAGCTAAGTACAATCGCGAAACTTTGCAAATAAGTACAGCGTAATGTGATATGCAAATGATCCAAGTTTTGTGCCAATACACATGCTCATACACACCGAGGTGGCGCTACAATCAGGAAGAGGGTGCTATATGAGTCAGCGCAAATTCGAAGATTCATAAACGTGACGATTACCCGCCGATTGTAGGAAGACTTCGGTCAGCAAAACATGCCAGGTAAACGTGCTAGAAGAAATTTCTCACAATTAAGCGAGTTTGAGAGAGGCCTGATCATCAGGATGAAAACTGCAGGCTGGTCGACGCGCCGTGTTGCTGGCCAGGTGGATCGTTCGGAGTGTGCCGTTAGAAATTGTTCGGAGCAGTGGACACGAGAAGGTACCCACGCGCGAAAAACCGGGTCTGGAGCAACCAGGAAACCACGAGGAGAGAGGATCGAAGGATCGTGCGGCAAGCACTTGTGGACCCCACAGTGACACGTTCAACGATACGAGCAGACGTAGGCGTAGCAATTGTTCCACAAATAATTTCCAGACACTTTGCAGAAGCAAATCTTAAATCCAAGCGCCCTTTCCGTGCACTCCTTTTAACACCGGAACATCGGCAACTCCGTCTACAGTGGTGCCAAGCCAGATCAATGTGGAATGTCACAGATTGGCAAATGTTGTGTTTAATGATGAATCCCGGTTTGTTTTGGGGACAGATGATAACCGTGTGCGGGTGTGGAGGCGCCCTGGTGAGCGGTACAATTTCCCCGACACTGTTCTACGTCATTCTGCCAGCAAAGCTGGTGTAATGGTCTGGGGGGGCATAGCCTATGATATCCGTTCCACTTTAATTGTGATGCGTGGAATCTTAACGGGCCAACGTTACGTTGATGATATTCTTCGACCTCATGTAGGACCTTTTCTAAATGGTGTCCCAGGGGCAATTTTCCAGCAAGATAATGCTCGCCCGCATACAGCAAGAGTTGCTCAAGACTTCCTACGTCATTTTCAGACTCTTTCATGGCCGGCCCACTCCCCCGATTTGTCCCCTGTAGAGCACGTGTGGGATCAGCTAAAACGGCAGATGCCATCTTGTCACTCTGTACATGATTTAGAGTTGGCTATTCAAGATTTGTGGACCCATCTGCCTCAGGACAACATAATGTGTCTAATCAACTCAATGCCGAACCGTGTGGTGGCATGTATTGCAGCTGGAGGTGGTCCAACGCGCTATTGAAGTTGCCTAGTATTTGTGTCGTTGCTCACCCCGTATTCGTTTAATTGTCTTGTTTTTGAGGTCAAGTGAATCTCTCATCTGTGTCATTATTTGTATTAAATTTCATTTCAATTCGATGCTTTCTTCTTGGGTCGCTATTTTCAATGTTCTTGGATGTATTACTTTTATAGAAATGGATTTATTCCTATTTTTAATATATTATAGCTCAGAAATTTAAGCAAGAAAAAAAAAACTATCGTCATTTTAAAGTTTCTTTCTAATAAATCTGTTAATCACAATAATTCAAATATGATACCTTCAGTAGCAATCTCACCTGATTCGAGTATATCTCCTCTCCTACTTTCTATTCAAGCTAGAAAACTTCGACTATGTATAGTAAGTTAATTTGAATATCACGATGTTCTTCTTCCGAAGGGTTGGTTCTGAATAACGCGAATTGATAGCCAAAAGATTTCCCAAGAGGATTAATTGAAGGATCGCGGATAGATCCGTCACAACGTAGGCAAAATATTATTATAGTAGAAGCTTTCTCCATGAAAGAAAACTGTTTTGAAAATATGTCTTCATTTGTTTGCCAAAAAAGTTGCATTTGAATAAATTTTCACTGTAATAACATTCTTAAAATAATTTATATGTTTTTTCTAATTCAGGTTACGACACTAAATATCAAAATAAATTAATTAATAATTTACGCTTTTTTGCAAAATTATAGTTCTGAACTCAGTCATCTTAATGACTATTATAAAAAGAAAAGCATGAGTAGAATGCAGGTGGATTTGTTAGTATATTCTTATAAACAAGAAATGAATGTTTTCGAAGTCTTTATAAGCTTCAATATTTTGAAAACTTTTTATAAGTAACTTTTATATAACTTTTTTAAGTGTTTACTTAAAGAAAAACTTTGATATATATTTTTGTAATCATAATAATGCCATTCAAAGGATACATGGAATTGTTGCATTATTCAATTAAAATTTAATTGAAATAAAAAATTAAGTCTCATTTTGCAATAAAAATAAGAAGTAACTCCCGAAATTTGCCATTGATATTTCTCTATCAAACAAATTCTAGACCAAAAAAATACATCATAACAGGATTAACATAAAAATACACATCAAAATATCAGAATCGAATAACTACGAAAAATATTTGCACACACACAAATACCGTTCGTTTCGTGATACATAAACACAATAACTTGTTTCCTCCAATAATGTTGTCAGCACGCTAGAATAATCGCGCTTAGAAAACTTTTCTTTCTCATTTATTCAGAAGGCACAGATTCTGGAAAGTAAACACATAACTCGGTATCGTATTTCATTTGTCTTTATGGGAATCCAGTTTTTTCCAGTTTTCTGCAATCAGCAATAACCCCCTCCTTCGTTGTGAGCTGTTTGCAAATCTTTTGCAATATAGTAGTCCTTTTGAAAGAGACCCTCCCCCCCATTTATCTTTTGTCTTCCGTACACCCAAAATAACCCGGATTACGAGTGAAAACAATTGTATGAATGAGAGTTACCGGGAAATAGCAACAGGAACTCTCAAAGGAATATATGTTTTTTTTTACTTTAAGGTATCCGACTACGTTTGGGAACCGTGATTTTACAAAAGCGTATAAATGGATAATATTTATGATATTTAGTGTCACTTAGATTAGAAAATGTATCTAAAATTGCTTTAAGGATAGTATTACAATAAAAAATTATTTAAGTGCAATATTTTGACAAAAAATGAACATAGAATGACCCATTTTCAAAATATTCTCTTTTTGTGAAAAATGCTTCTATTATAATAATATTTTGCCTGTATATAGCTCAGACCTCTCTACAGAGGCTCAACTAGAATTTTTGATATATATAACTTAGAAGTGGGCTTATCCATGCTTTACTACAACAGAGAGGAGAAATTTTAAGAAAAAAACGCCGATAATTATTTCAATTGGTTGTAACTCTGAAAATAATGTGAACTTTTTTAAAAATCATAGTTGAGCCTCTGTACAGAGGTCTGAGCTATATGCAGGCAAAATATCATTATAATAGAAGCATTTTTCACAAAAGGAACACATTTTGAAAAAGGATATTCTAAGTTAATTTTTTGCCGAAATATTGTATTTAAATAATTTTTTTTTGTCAAAATGGCCTTAAAACAATTTTATATATGTACTAGCTGGATGGCCCGGCGTTGCACGGGCTTCTTCAAGTGCGCAGCTTTATGCTTTGGAAGATTCCCCTTCCCTTTCAGTGTCAGCACACTTCTGCGATTTCTATATTAATGTCATTAAAATACTCTTTTTTGAAATTTCTTTCACATCTTTGTCCTGTCGGGTGGGTCTATTTTCTCGCCACTTAGCTCGGCGTTGCAAGGGTTTTTTTTCGTGGGTACAATTTTATCCCCATGGAAATTTTCCCTTTCTCTCTGGACACCAGTATTTCTGTGTGTGTTACTGAGCGATGTGAGTGATTTCTATATTTTTGTCGTGTAAATCCCATTTTCAGAAATTTCTTCCACTTCCTCTCTTTGTCAGACAGATTTCTTTTCCCTCCGTTCAATCAAGCGTTGTATGGGTTTTTTCAAGTATAAAACCCCCTCCCCCCAAGGGATAAGATCTTTTTTTTTCTTTCAATTTTCTTTTTTCGATTAAAAATTTACAAAGCTAATCCAGTTTTATTCTCAAGAAAACAGACAATGTACGAATTTATTATTAAATAAATAATTTAGTAATAAATAATAAAATGCAATGTAACTTTAATTCTTTACAAAAATTTATTAATTTATATCAATTTTCGTTAAATAATGAATCAAAAATGCCTACCGTTAGCTATGAAACGACTGCTTTTATCTGGATGTTTGATTTTTCGATTAAATATATGTAACTGTGAAAAAAGAATGTGAGGGAGAAAGCCTAAAAATTTGCTTATACTCCTTGTATAAAAAAAGATTTAAAAGGAAATAGTACTGTTTAATAAAAACAGGGGAGCATTTTCCTATATTTTAAGGTTTTTCAGTAAATTATTTCTCTAAAAGAAAACTATCAGTTGCGATGTATTATTAAAAACTAAGATCGTATTAGTTATTTTATACATGAAAGAATGAATACTTTCTTAAAATTCAAACTAATAAATTGGAATTGGAAAATTACTGGAAAATTCATTATTTACAATCATTATAAAAGAAAAAACATTCAAAAAGAAAGCATCTTTATCTGACAGAATAATCTTTTATCTGCTTACGCACTCTACGTAAGTTGTTTTTCCGCACATGCGCTATAAGCGCTCAAACTCGTGTGTTCTGAGGTAGCTTTCCCATAATTAACTACTACTGGCATTTGACGATTTTTCTAATTTTTTTTGTTGTATTTTTACGGCTTCCCAAGACGGAAAAAATACATCTTCTTTAAAAATATTTTATGTATAAAGAAAAAGCAGATTTTTTTTAATTAAAAAATTCCAAATTTTTTTTGAAGTTTTACAATATTTTGTTTCAAATTAACTTGGCAGCTCTAGAAAAAGTTTAAAAAAAAATTTACTAATCTGCTTGAAAAATAGTTATATATTTTTTTAGGAATTTAAATTAGAAAAATTTAAAACGCTGTAGAAATTGTTAGATTTTAAAGTTAGTCACATGTTAAAAGCATTTATTTTTTAAACAAAGTTAATTAATACAGTCAATAGAGCAACGTCATGAAATTTTATTTTGAACTGAAAACTGATTTTCGTCGCCAACTTTTGTCAACAGTGTTACAACAATGCAAACAAATCAAAGTTGGCGCGACAAACTGGTATTAATTAATATCTTTTTAACTAATTGCTATATCGGACTGAATTGTGAATCCGAATCATTCTCGAATCCACTTGAACCCCCACAAAAAATGTAATCAAAATAGTTTAGTCTAGCGGTCCCGATAGACTTTGTCCTATACACACGACTTAAATCCGAAAATTACAAACTTTTTATGAATAAGTTGTAACAATCTGGACCGTTTTGATGAAATTTTCTATAAAGAAAGTTATTACAATTCCTGACATCATCACAAGTACAGTTACCACAATTCGACCTATCGATTACATGTGAGTATGTATTTACTATGAACTAAGTTGAATATAGAACCTATTCTGAATAGAAACTTAAACTTGTTTTGATTAAAGGGTAAAAAAGATAAAACTCGAGTTTTTTTCATAACAGGTATATTTTTTAAATGCACGAAAAACAAATTTACCGTAATGCCATTGAATGTACAATATTTTTGGTTAAATCTTGAGGGGTATAAACAAACAAATGCGATGGTTTGCCAAACCTCAGATATGCAACATACACTGGTGTGCAAAAATTAAGGACGAGACGGTTTTTTCAATATAACTTTGTACAAAAGCTTTCCAAATCAACACATTTACTACCGTAAGATCCCCAATACCTAAAGACATGTGTAATATGTAAACAACACTTACTAAAAGAGAAATCAGAGGGATAAAAAGAAGCTTGATTGAAAAAGTAGCATGGAGCGCAATGCGACTGAAGGCTGAAACATCCCTGTGATGGCTGTCCAGTAAGAAACATCCGGTCTTTAGTAGGGGATATGATCTCCCCTGACTGCTAGGCAGGTTTCACAGCGTCTGCCCTTGCTGAGAATGAGGGTGTCAATGAGTTGTTGAGGCATTGCTGCCCATTCGTCTTGCAGCGCCAATCGAAGCTCCCGAATCGTTACTGGTGGTAAGGTACGAGCTGCCAAGCGTCTGCCTAGAAAATCCCATACATGCTCGATGGGATTGAGATCCGGAGATCGTGCCGTCCAATCCATACGTTCAATATCCTCACTCTCTAAGAGCTGTTCGGCAGCTACTGTGCGATGACATGGTGCATTGTCGTCCATGAAATGGAACTGCAGACCCATAGCGGCTCTAAAAAGACGCACATATGGAAGAAGAATCTCGTTACAATAACGGGTCCCGTTGACTGAACCTGCGTCGAAGATGTGAAGGTCTGTACGACTACCAAGCATGATGCCTCCCCAAACGAGAACACCGCGACCTCCATACCTGTCCCTTTCAATGGTGTTTGAGGGATGATTGCGGCTTCCCCGCTCTCTCCAGATGAGTATGCGATGAGAATTGCTACTCAAACTGAATCTGCTCTCATCTGTAAAGAGTACTCGTCCCCATTCATTTCTCCTGCTGTCTGCCGCCGGTTTCTTATGGCCTGTAAGACAATGTATCGGTCATCTGCGGGTGTGGTTCCTCGTGGACGAACACTACTGAGCCCCCGGATAGCTGTTCCTGTAGTTTGAAATTGTCTCCAAAGTCGTGAAACGATGCTGTGAGCAATTCCGAACTCTGCAGCCACACTTGTCACACTGCGGCCTTCCTCCAACTTCCCAATGATTCGACCTCGGGTAAAAGCATCCAGATGTCGTCTAACAGATTGATTATTCGCCATTTCTCGCCGAGGCAGCAACTCGGTGTGATTTTAACTGCTATACGGCGTGCAATGTCTTTGCCAGAAATACTGATCTTACACCGGCAACATGCTTTATACTACTCAGACACTCCCCCATTACGTCTACCTGCATATCTGCGCATGTGCTACCGTACATCACCTTACTTAATCTCCTGATTGGTCTTTCTGTCCGCTCTGCCTCTTCGTTCAGCTGATATGCTAATTTTTCGACTTCGTCCTTAATTTTTGCACACCAGTGTATAATTGGCCGTGTGAAAAGCAAGGGTTTTCTAAATCTAAGCTACTTATTATCATTATTTGACCTTGTGACTTATTAATGGTCATAGCAAATACCAAGCGAATTGGAAATTGCAAACATTTGAATGGGTAGGTGAGCCTGAAAGAATCATTGCGATATGTGGTAGAAGTACAGCTTCACCTTGAAGTTTGCCGTTCAAAATAGTGGCCTCAAGAATATTGACCGCGATTTTTTTTATGAACAATCACGCACCCTTACATAATTTTGGCGTATTTTTAACTAATTGCGACATCGGACCGAATTGCGAATCTAAATCATTCTCAAATCCACTTGAACCCACACAAAAAATATCATCCAAATCGGTAAAGCCGTTTAGGAGGAGGTCAGTCACATACACACGCACAGAAGAATTACATATCTAATATCTAATATATATTATAAATGTGAAAATTTGTGAAAATCTTTGTTGGTCTTTCACGCAAAAACTATTGAATGGATTTTAATGAAACTTTACAGTAATATAGCTTATACATCAGAATAACACATAGGCTATAATTTATAGCATAGACTATAATTTATAAAGATTTGGGAAAATTGTCAAAAATATAACGATATTTGTCAAGTAAGTAGGAAAAAATTCTGTCTTCTGCTAGAAATTCTGGCATGCGCTGCAAAAAAAAAAAAAAAAAAAACACCACGTCTGCATATATCTATCTTTTGTTTGTGAAAAACCTTTTTTGTTTTGGCTACGCAAGGTGCTCGCTTCTAATTAATTCCTCTGATATAATGCCTATTTTTTATATCAGAATAAAACTAAGTTTTGAAGGGAGAGGTTGTTATGAATCTCTCTTTATTTTAATGTTTTTTTAACATCTTATTATGCATATTTGTTAGTAAGAAATTGATCTTTTTTCCAAGTAAATGCTTTTATCAGTTCTGATACTTAAAGTAAATAAGCTTTCTCTTTCACACTGCATCATTTGGACAAATTTTCAAAATTTTTTTGTGGTTAGTAGTTAATTATAACGCTGTAATTTTAATTGAATATGCAGATATTGCATTTTTAAGTATAAAACTACTGCACTGTATTTTTTGCAGTGAGTGAGTGAATATTAACGTCGCACTGTTCAGCTACACGAGGGCTTTTGGAGACGGACCATGTAATTTTGAACAATGGTCAAGTCAGGGGAACGACACTTGAGCTGGCACCACCTTCTCCTAACTACCACATCACACCAACTTAAGCAGGAATATTCTACCAATACTTAGCTTTAATATTCTTTGAAATCCACTCTTCCAAGATATATGGCAGCACGGGTTCTATGATGAGTATTTTAGTGGGGAAGGCGAACAGTTTTGTAGCAGATATTGCGTTTTCAGCGGATTGCAAATATTATTATTTTTGTCGCAAAAAAATAGTTAATGTCAAAATTTAAGTGTCTTATGGTTTTGTCTGTTAATGAAGACCTTGGAAAATGATTTGACTACTTTTTTAAGTGAACGGTGTACATAATTAATTTTACAGTGGAATATCTTTAATTAATTTATTAGCTGTAACGGATTAAATTTTCCAAAGTGGAGTATTTTGTTTATGTATATCCCTTAATTTGTACATGTAGTGATCTAAAAAAAATTGTATGAAAAAAACTGCAGTGAATCATAATGCGGTTGGATAATGTATAAACGTGCATCGCTCCCCTACACGGCGGGTATTACAAAGCTCTAATAAAGCTCGAGCTACCAAAGTAGCTAGGCATTTGCCAACTTGACTCTATTGTTAACATTTCACTATGTTTTTCATTGAATCGCCATTATAATTTAAGAAACGGCGTTAAAATAAATACAACAGAAAGTAATATTAATGTATTACACTTTCAGATATAAATTATTTACACTACTTTAAGCGTTCATTACGCAAAACTTTCAAGAATGTGTTACTTTTGCTGAGCAGAGATCAGCTTAGGGAGGTATTTTGAAAAATCGACCCTCAGGTGT
Source organism: Trichonephila clavipes (assembly GCA_019973935.1). NCBI lineage: Eukaryota > Metazoa > Arthropoda > Arachnida > Araneae > Nephilidae > Trichonephila > Trichonephila clavipes. The sequence goes on along the minus strand of BMAU01020281.1, from coordinate 693,789 downwards.
GTTACGAGGAATTATAAATTTAAAAAAAATCCTTTTTATCGGCTATTAGATCTACATAGTTAAAATTTAACAAAGGTGTTTTTTTCTTTCTTTTTTTGTTTAGCTGAGATATGCAAAAAGCTTTTTTTGTTTAATTTTCACGGGTTGACCAGGTATACCAGGAACGGGTGTACCAGCTAGTATATATATATATATATATATATATATATATATATATATATATATATATATATATATATATATATACTAGCTGGTATAACTGTTCTTCGCACGGGTGAACTGAAAAATTAAACAATTCGACTCTAATTATAAACCGTACAAATTATCAAGGTAAGTATTAAATTTTGTATATAATTTTATAAGATACCCGCAGGGGGTCACTAGTAATTACAATTTTTCTTAACTTAGTACTGTTATATTAATTATGAAATACATTGTGCAGTACTGATATATTTATAAGTGTATCATATCATTGTAAATGTGTATTTTTTATGTCGAATGTATTTTGTTTTGCATCCTTTCAGTAAATTAACAATATTTTTTAATAATCTTTAGTTTTCGACTGTTTGACATCTCGTAAGACTATCCCGCCCCCTAGGGGGCGCGCCTCACAGTTTGAGAAACACTGACGTACAAATATATAAAGAGAGTAAATTGAGCTCAGACTTTTTAAATTCATATATGACAGTTCTATTGTCTCAAACTTTATCAATGTTTGCGCCCCAATTTTGAATCATAATTTGCATCGTGCCCCCTCCCTGCAATGGTATTGCATTGAATGCCGTATAATGTACTATGACGCTAAAGCTATATTACAAATTTAATTATAAATTGTATATTATATAAGTATTAAATTTTGTATGACTAGTCCATGGAAAAATATCACTAGTAATTATTGGTTCTCAATTTAGTATTGATAAATTAATTATCAAGCACTTTGTGCAGTACTGATACATTTATAAATATACTAGAGGACCCGACATACGTTGTCCTGTACACACATCTTAAATTCAAAAATTGGAAACTTTTATGAATAAGCTTTAACAATCTGGACCGTTTTGAGTAAAATTGAGTAGCATTTCAAACACTAATTACATCTGAATGTAATAATTTAATTAACACACGATTTATTTCAACAACATAATAACACGAAGTGACAAACTATTTTCCTGAAATGATCACAGCACCAACTGTCGGGACCAACTTGAATTATAATAAAAGATTTTTGAATATTCGATACTGAGATCGTAGCGCAGTCTGCCGGATCCAATGTAAAACATTCCAAGATCAATTTATAAATAAAAAATTAATTAAATAAACATTTCTAAACCGAATTATAAATCTAAACCATTCTCGAGTCCACTGGAACAGACAAAAACTTTCATCAAAATCAGTCCAGCCGATTAGGAGGAGTTCAGTTACATACACTTGCATAGAAGAATTACATATATGTGGCATGCAGCCAAAGCCAAGCAGTCTTCGCGCGCAGGCGCATCAAAGTAAAAGCAGAACTGAAACTTGTGAATTAGTGAAAGTAGAACAAAAACTTTTGGACATTAGAGCAGAGAGAAAGGAGAACGCGAGAGGTGCGCGAGCAGGCGTTACCTTCTGAAAATCATCGTCAATCTTATCTGTAAAACTTTATCTACCTTTTTAATTAATTTTTGTTTAATGTTAAAATAAAATAGAAGATAGACCAACGTCTTGGACCCCTTGTTGTCTCCCACAAATTATGGGGGCTCGGCCGCGATCGATAAACTTTCGATTTTGAACCAAAGTCTGGACAATGAACAACAGCGTCCGTGAAGGAGACGCTCCGCCATTTTTCGGAAACTTCGTTCAACCTGTGTAGAGGTTAAATTTTTCAACTTCATTCCGCCTGTGTAGAGGTCGGAACAAATAACAAAATAACCTGTGTAGAGGTTTATTTTCAACGAACCATCGACAAATATTCCGCCTGTGTAGAGGTTGGAAAACCCATCGACGAAAATCCCGCCTGTGTAGAGGTTGGAAAACCCATCGAAAAATCCCGCCTGTGAATAATTCAGTGTGAATAATCCGCCTGTGTAGAGGCCGGAACTACAATTTCAACTATATTACCTGCGAAGAGGTGAAATCAGTGGAATCGAAATTTTTTCTTCATTGGATACATCGTACGTGCGAGCAACAAGGGAGCCAGAAAAAAAAAGGTAGGATCTTTCCATTTCTAAAATGTATAAAAACGCTCTTAAAGAGGATCTCAAAAGAGTTGTTGAGAAACTAGACGGTATTGTCGAAAGTACTGACACTATACTTAAACTAAAGACTAAAATTGAGAACAGTAGTACATTTGAAAGTGATCCAGATTTCGTTAAAACTTTAATTCAAAACTGTATAGATGAGAGAGTATCGCAAAACGAAAGAGAGGTAACTTCAGAACAAAAAATTGAGCTCGCGAAACTTCAGTTAGCAAAATTAGAAAAAGAAATCGAACTACAATTGGCTAAAAATAAAGCATTAAGTTTAAATCCTGCAGCTAAAGTCGAAGAAAAACAGTTCGAAACTAACATAGAAAATATGATAAAAAGTATAAAAACTTTATCTCTTCCTGTTCCCACCAGATCTGAAAATTTTAATCTGTTCTTCCAATCATTAGAACGCGCATTTTTAACCAAGAAAATAAATGACGAATATAAATCTGAAATTTTAATAAATCTTCTGGGCGAAAGAGCTCATAACGTCTTACTGTATATTAAAGAAGAGGAATTAAATGACTATGAAAACTAAAATCTATAGTACTCAGAGAATTCCAATTAACCCTCGCGAGTGTTTAAACTCATTTAAAAATGCTGTAAAATCATCAGGCGAGACATACATCCAATTTGCTGCAAGATTGACGGCTAACTTCCAATATTATTGTTCGTTAAGAAAAGTTAATTCCTTTGAATCTCTATGTGATCTTATAATTTCTGATAAATTATTTGAAACTTTAAATAAGGAAACTGCAACTCATATTGGCATTCGAGAAGCAGAAGATTGGTTTAGGCCTATTGATTTAGCTAAAGAGTGTGATATTTATATTTCATCTAGAAACGGATCACGTAAAGAAATTCCTATTACTTATGGATATACCCAAGACCCCTTTAAAAATAGATCACAAAACTTTAAACCAAAGATTAAAGAGAACTATCCCCAATATCTTGAAAGAGAAAATAAAAATTGCTTTATATGCGGTGATTCATCTCATTGCGCAAGAGACTGTGAGAAGCGTTTTAAACCTAAAGAATCTAATGATCACATCCATAATAAAATAAACGTGAATACTTTGAAAATCGAGAGCGAAAAACAAAATAACGAAGAATGCGCAAATCTTCAATACGTAAACATTTTTGTGGAAAATCAGCCCGTAACAGCATTGATTGATTCAGGTTGCCAGATCCCAGTTTTAAATTCCTCACTAATTAGAGTGCAAACACCTTCCGAAGAGATCATAACGTTAAGTTCATGTTTTGGCGAACAGCGTATGGTAGAAGTTAAGCCCATAAATATTTCTCTTAATCAACACTCTACTAGCTTAAGTGTGCGAACGGCGATATCACCGACCTTGACCGAAGAATTTATTATACATCCCAGTGTATATTCTGAAATAAAGAAACTAGGCCACGCAAAGAGCGATGTTTTATTGAGTGAAAGTGGATCCTCTTTGAGTGTAGATTGTGCTATTTCTTTTCCAAATGTTTCTGTTTCAAATGTGATAAAAAACTGTAGTTATGATTTGCCATATGTTAAGAACTTTAATACTAGGAATGATTTGAGTTCTCTAATTAAGGATTATAAATGTAATAAAATTAAGATTACTAAGTTAAAATTGAGTATTGTAAGAGAAAAATGTTCTGATATAGTATTGTGTAAGAAAGCCAATGGTGCCATGAAAACGAGTTCCGTGGAATTTATCTCCCGTTCACCTAACCCTTTACCTATGAAGAGTAAACATCATCGGTTTGTGTTGCTCCGGAAAATTTTTGAGCCTTGGCAGTGGAAACGAAGGAAAAAGAGAAATCGTTTTGAACAGACGTCCAGAACTCTACAGAGGAAAATATAGATGCGTTCAACCAAAGATCAACTTGTTGAAAAAGACGTTCTTATGCCGGTGAAACACAATGTTTTCCTGTGGAACCTTCCGGATGTCGAAGAGATGCCTTCACATGATGGAGAAACTGTCTAGTTCAGAAAAATTTTGATATGTTTAATCTCTATATATTTGTCGTATAGTCCTTGTCTGTTCCGTTTTTTTTGTATGTTTCAGATTCTCCTCTGGTCTCCATGGAAATACCGCTGCGGACAGCGTACGGTCAGGCTGGCCGTTGTGGCATGCAGCCAAAGCCAAGCAGTCTTCGCGCGCAGGCGCATCAAAGTAAAAGCAGAACTGAAACTTGTGAATTAGTGAAAGTAGAACAAAAACTTTTGGACATTAGAGCAGAGAGAAAGGAGAACGCGAGAGGTGCGCGAGCAGGCGTTACCTTCTGAAAATCATCGTCAATCTTATCTGTAAAACTTTATCTACCTTTTTAATTAATTTTTGTTTAATGTTAAAATAAAATAGAAGATAGACCAACGTCTTGGACCCCTTGTTGTCTCCCACATATATAAAGATTATTTGAAAAGATATTAATTAAAAAGCGTGAATCGTCTGCATTTTCGTAACAATAAAGACTGGGTCTGGCCAGTTTGGCTGAAAATCAATTTTCGACGCCAACTTACGTCTTTTACAATTCCTACTATTAGCTCACGATCTCTATACATATTTTATTTACTTGTTTATTTATTTATTTATCTGGGTGGAATTTTCAATCGTTGATAAAATATATTTAAAGCACTCAATTGAGCTGAAATATAATGTACATGATTATTTTGGATGACAATACAATAAGTTAATTATAATTAATAAAAATTAATTGATTAAAACTAATTATTTAAAAAATTACAAATACAGCCACGTTGGCGACTTAGCGACCCTTTTGGCGACTTACGACAAAATTTGAAAAGGTTTCTTTCTCACGTGTTAAAGCATTCTGTTGAAAGGAAATTTTATATACACGATTGTTTTGGATGACAATACGATACTTTAATGATAATTAATAAAAATTAATTACCACTTAATGTTGTGATTCTGTCATATATATATACATATTTATATTAATTGCAACTGTTTAATAAAAAATAGCTTAAATAAATTTTTTGTTGGCTGATCTAAGTAGGAATTGATTTAAAAATTTTTTTAAATTACTTGTGTGTGTGTGTGTGTGTTTATAACAATAGCGTTGTTACAACAACGCAGGTGAATGTTGAGTTGTATTTTTTGAATGTTTTTAATTAATATCTTTTTAACTAATTGTGCGATATTGGACCTAATTGTGAATCTAAACCATTCTCGAATTTACTTGAACCCCCACAAAAAATTTCATCGAAATCGGTCCAGCCTTTTAGGAGGAGTTTAGTGACAAACACACGCACAGAAGATTTTTATATATAAAGATTATAACAGTGTAAATGCGTCAGAATGCATTTTTTTGCTTCTCTTTTCAGTAAATTAATAGTTTTTTCAATAATCTTTAATTTTCAACTTTTCGAGATGCTCGCGCCCCCAAGTAGGATAATCACTTCCCCTAGGGGAGGTGCCCCACAGTTTGAGAAACGCTGATATATGATGTTATATTGTGTGCTCAGTAAGTTTAAAGTACTAATGATTATCTTACGACTAATCAGATATTTTTCAGATACTTTTTATGCCATTGCATTAAAAAATATTAAATAAATTATGGACTCAGGATGCAAAACTTATTCTCCAGGCAATATCTTTTTAAATTATCGTGTGTGATGAACCCGCATAAAAATATTGGAGATTATTTGGACATAGAATTAATTAATTGGAGATTAATTAGAGATTAGTTTACCTTTTCACTTTAATAACACCTTTTGATGAAAGATGTGCAAATGATGGTGAAATCATATCCGTGATGGGTTTTTTTTACGCCCTTACAGAGTAAAAAATTATTGTCAACCAGAGAGACATGTATAACACAGGGTGTTGCCGAATTCGACCGACACATTCAGAGGAGTGATAGTTGGCAGCATGGGAATGACATATCATCATAGAACATGGGATCACAAAGTTTAGTCGGAGTAATTCTCAAAAACAAGGTGACAAAAAACAAGGGTGTGATATCGAGTGGAACTGAAAAGACGCAGAAATACATTTATTAGTCGTAAAGCATGTTTACTATAGGAGCAGGGCACAGCTCAATGTCAGAATCGCAATGATAAGTGGTTGACACAGGAATTGTTCGAAGTTGTGTAGGTCATAGCAGGGGCGGCTCTAGGGCCGGACAAACCGGACTCCTGGCCGGGGTGGCAAATTTTAAGGGCGGTATTGGGAACAAATTTGAAAAATATTTTTTTGTCTGTTACAAGAAATTTGATATATTTTCTGAAATACTATTGGGTGTGAATTTGGTATTTCATTAAACGTATCTTATTTTTTTAAAATTTTGTACTCTTGTATATTTAATGACAGTTTTCTTTTATGTTGAAACTTGAAGGGTTCGAGGAGGGAGTATATGTTACATAATGAAATTTTATGTGTTTACACATCTTTCACTAGTAACTTTCTCCCTATCTCGGAGTGAGGTCACAGTAGGCATTCCTTTCAACCATTATTTCCTCTTAAAATGTCTGGTTTTAGCTACCCAAAAAGTGACAAGAGAAATAAGATATTATGGTAAATAAAGAGTCACAGAAAATGCTTAATTTTAGTCTTGAGTGTAGTTACTCTAAGTTAAAGCAAACGCATGTGATCCCACCATTAGTAGACTATTTTTCGAAGAAATTAGCCTGCTTAAACAAACAATTCCTTCTCATTCATTTCACTCGTTTGAAATTATAACAAGTAATTATATCCTTAATTTCGAATTATTTTGAATTTTTAAAGACCTTAAATACACTGCTGGCCACCGTAAATTCAACACCCTGAAGGAGGCATGCAAATAACATGAAATTCACAACATGCATTAGCGGAGGTGAGACATGCAAATGATTAGAATTTCAGCGCAGACACAAATCAAGCGCGCCTGTGGCGCCACCTCAAAGCGCTATTTAAGGCTTGTAGATTTCGACGATTTCAAGTTCGGCAATTTTGTTTTTCTTGTGGTTTTTTCAAAAAACGATCAGTTATGTCTTGTAGAAAACAGCGATCAGCTTTTGATCAAGTATCCGAGTTCTACAGAGGAAAAATAGTGGCCTACCGAGATTGTGGATTATCTTTCAGGGAATCAGTAGTCGTGTTGGACGAAAGCAAACAACTGTAATGCGGATATGTGACCCGTTGGATGCAGGAGGGTACGACGGACCGACGTGGTTGATTGCATCCACCTCAGTGCACCACTTCACGTGAGGACAGGCAAATTTTGCGCATGGAAGTGATGGATCGCTCAGTCACATCACAAACCGTAGCACAGAACATTGAGTCTGTAACGCATCATTCAGTGTCTACGCGTACCATTCGACACCGTTTACAGCAGAGTGGTCTGTCCGCAAGACGTCCATTGCTTGGTCTACCCTTGACGCAGAACCACAGAAGTTTCCGCAGTCAATGGTGCGATGAAAGAAGGATGTAGGCGGCAGAATGGAATGAAGTTGTCTTTATTGACGAGTCACGCATCTATCTGCAACACCACGATGGTCGGATTCGAGTCTGGAGACACCGTGAAGAGATGAGGCTGAACAGCTGCGTTATGCACCACCACACTGGTCCTGCACTGGATATTATGGTATGGGGTGGTATTGGATATCCCTCTCGCATTCCTCTAGTGTACATTGCCGGTACCTTAAACAGCCAGCGCTACATCTCCGAGGTATTGGAGCCAGTTGTCCTTCCTTACCTTCAGGGCTTGGCCACAGCCATATTTCAACAGGATAATGCGCGACCACACGTGGCACGCATTGTTCAAAGGTTCTGCGTCAATCACTAGATTGAATTGCTTCCCTGGCTCTCCGGATCTTTCGCCGATAGAAAACATGTGGTCCATGGTTATTCAACGATTGACCCAGATTACACCTCTAGCTGCTACACCAGATCAACTTTGGCAACGTGTGGAAGCTGCTTAGTCTGCTGTACCCCAAGAATACAATCTAAAGTCTCTTTGAATCAATGCCGAGGCGTGTGGCAGCGATGATCTCCAACAATGGTGGCTACTCTAGCTACAGATTCTGGCAGGAACCACACTTCACAGAAGTCTATAAATTTAATCATTTGATACATGTTATCTACAAAATAAATTTTGTTGTGCTATCTCTTGTCTTTCTTGGTGTTGCATTTACGGTGGCCAGCAGTGTATTATATACAGAGAGAGAGAGAGGTGTGGCAGATTCCATTTTTGTCTGGGGCGGCAAAACTGCTGCCCTGGCCACAGTATACCCGACACCGACGGACGAATGATTGTCGGACGAGTCCAAATAAATCCAGTGTTCTGGCGATGTCAGCAGAAGCGACCGCGATCCGTGCCATGAGATCCTCCACTGTAGTCACCGGCGGCGTCTCACACACAAGCGACTTCAGTTGGCCCCTAAAGAAGAAATCCAAGGGATTGAGGTCCGGGGCCCCAACAAATTCTCCAATCCACCACACGGGATAGGTATGGCATGGAGGTGGTTACGCCTCGCAATAGAAAACTGTGCTGGTGCACCATCGTGCATGAACCATACGTTCTGGTACGCAGTAGCCAGTACTCCCTGTGATACCTCCGGGAGACGTGGGAAATTTGTATTTGTGCAGATATCTTCAGCCCTACCATATCGCTTCAAGTACCCGCATTGGTTTGGCTTCTCACTTCACTTTTTTTTTGGGGGGGGAGGGCTTGTGGTAGCCCAGTGGTCAAGGTATCGGATCATGGCAGGCATGGCATGAGTTCGAGCCCAGTACCAACTAAAGACCCTCAGTGTAGGTGGGCGATACACAATAAATCTGTCGAGAGCTTAAACAACCTCCCGTTGGTGTGATGTGGTAGTTAGGAGAGGGAGCAGCTCAGGTGTCGTCCTCGTCACTTGAGCATGGTTCAAAATTACGTGGTCCATCGCCAAAAACCCTCGTGTAGCTGAACAGTGTGACGTTAATATTCACTCACTCACTCCCCTTATCTAATTCTTCGTCCTCACAAAGGCTACTATTATCGCGAATTTCGCCAACTAAACGTAGTTAAGGACCCCGTGTTCTATGGGGATTTATCGTACCCATGCTCCGTACTATCACCCCTCAAAATTTGTCGGTCAAATTTTGCAACATCCTGTATACTGATAAGTAGAGTATAGAATTCTGTAGAAATATTCTCATCTTAGATCTTTATATTATTTAAAGAGACACTGAGGGAAACTGAACATAAAATGTTTCATAATGAAATTAACGTATAAGTGAAATATTCAAAACCTCTTAATATATTTAAGTATTTATAAAACAAGCAGTCGAAGTAACAAGAATAATAATTCCCAACACATTACTTATAACCAAATTTTCTCAATTTAAGACGCTTTTTTATATAGCAGAATTTATTCCATTTATTTTTCAATACTTCCCTTTTTTTCTACTGACAACTCGCAATCGAAAAGTAACAGGCAGATTTAGAAATTTTATGTTATCTCCTGCAAAAATTTTTCGATTAAAGAGCTATACTATTCCTTTCGATTACAGAGAACTATACTATTCTTTAAATAAAATTTTGTAAACAATGGTTTTTTTTAACGAAGTCAAGTAAAACTAGATATTTGTTAAAAGTTTGAGATAATGAATTCAAATTTTATAAATCACACAATTCGATTGCGAATCCTTTTATCGTTTTTTAACCTGGGAATACTATGAAGAAATAAAAAAGAGGTTTGTAGCTATGTACAGGGCTATGAGATTCTTAAAGATACATGATCTATGTTTGAAAATTAATTCACAGTTTCAGAAAACTTACATTACTTTACATGAAATAATTTTACTAAGGAACTTCAAATCTTTTCAGGAAAAAATTATGATAGTAGACAAAATATAAGCAGAAACTTCCGTTCAAATTTTCTTCTACTTCATTTAAAATTTATAACAAACCTAAGTTTTCAGTATACTTGTTCGATCCCGATATTTTTATCAGATATGTAATAGTATTTTCCCTTGGGTGTAATTTAACAAAAGCACGCAAAGTCTTAAAAATTCAAATTTTTTTCATAAAACACGTCATTTGCTTACATCCTTATCATGTTGCCTTTGAAGTAACAAACTTAAACTTTATTAAAATACAAGAAATTTAATCAACTCTTGTTGTGGAAAAGGACGATAGCAGAAGCAATGAAAAATTCTGACACCTGACTTATAAAAGTTAAAGCCAACAAAATCTTCGAAACTTCAGTGATGAAATTTATAACAAGCGGGACTTCCTCCGAGTATCAAAAAGGGATTATCTAGACTGGAAAACTTTTTGTTTCCCACGCAATTAACGTTGCACAGAACTTGATCTAAGTTATTCCATGGCTCCTTAAATTAAATTCGATACAGAAAAAGCACAAGTTTATTCTTAACTATTCAACATAATGACTTCAAACTCGATAAATTTTATCCCAGGTATAATCTTCGTGAACTTTATTTTCAATTTGATGCGATCCACGTTCCTTTTATATCATTTCAAGCCGAATTGAAAATAAAAGGAAAGTTAAAAAAATGTGTGAAGTCCCAGCCACAGTAAGGTTTATACCTTCAAGGCTATGGGTTCTTAATCCTCCATTCTACAAAACCGGGGATTCCTTTTTCAAAGTTATGAAAAGTTTTGAAGATAACGCACGCCTTATTTTTTTCTTTCTTCTTTAGCTTTTTTAGGCTGTTTTCAGTAATGATGCCGCACTCGGGATGCAAATAAAACGAGCAGAAAAAGCCATTTTAAAATCAATACACGTAGGTTTCTCTTCTTTTCGCTTCGAAGAGATTTCTCAAGCAAATGCCTCCAAGCTGTGTGAAGTAGAAACTTTCTGCGGATGAAATGCAAATGGCGCGTTTAAGGGAATGGCGGTTTTCTCACAACTTATTTTTGCACTTATTGGAGAAACTTTTTATTTATTTTCCTACTTTTGAAAAGCGACTTTTAAACTGATGAGATTAATTCATCCAAATGCGTTTGAATATATTTATAAAGACATTCGCAGTTTTTCATTGATAAATTTCCCATTAAATACGTCTAGTGTTCCTAATTCTTATCCGTTTCTGATCTTTTGATCTTTTGAAAGTTTTGTTTTGATACTTAAAAGTAAAAGTTACATATTTGCAAAGAGGGTCTTAAAAAGTTAGATTCTTTCCTTTACAAAACTTTCGAGGGGGAGGATTCTACAGATGAAATAAATAAACACAATGACAATAACATCAATAAAAATTTAAATTTTTAATTTTATCGTTTCTTGAACAGTCTAGTAAAATTATATTCGCACTCATTAATTGTATCATTTAAATTATTTGAGTAATTCCTTATATATATATATATATATATATATATATATATATATATATATATATATATATATATATATATATATTCATTCCATTTATTGTCATAACATAATCCAGATACTTGTTGCATGTGATTTATAATCCACCATTGGAGAGAGAGAGCAAGATATTTATTAATATCAATTTTTTATTTCAAGAGAAGATTTTACAAAGTTATATACATACATACATAACATGCATATACACAGTGTTACGAATTTTATGTAATTAATGCTTAAAACAGTATGAATAATTTATACCTGGATGTTTAATACAATAATATTACTTTCTGTTGCTTTTATTTTATCATAAAATTGTAATATCAGTAAGCGCCACTTTTTACATTATAATGGCGCGTTTCAATGGAAACTTGGCGAAATACTAGCGATACAGCCAAGTTGCCATTCTTTTGGGCAACTATCATATGGATGCTAGTGGAAATTACTGAAGAAATGTATTAACATTACAATATATGACGTAATTGTTCTTTTCAAGAAAGAGTTGGAAGGCAGCCGCGTAGACTATAAATAGCAGTCGCTTGCGGAAACTGAGTCGTTTTACTTCAGCCATTGAGGAATTCACTAGCGAGTGGTTGCTTGGGGATAATCTTTAACTTTACGTGCCTATAGTTGAATCTGAGTGTTGGAGAGGGTTGATACCTTCTGGAACTTATTTAGCAAATATTATTGTTGTATCCTGCATTTTAAGGATTGTTTTTTTACAATAAATTTTCATCGCTCTTAGATAAATGTTTTGCTCTTTGGAACTGATAGCATAAAATATACGAATCCCGATCAGCGTAACAATATATATGTGCATGCAAACATACACAAATAATTAGGCACGCACCCACATTTTGAAATACTTATCACATTATAAAATCATGTAATTTAAATTGAAATATTTAAATTTGCGTAAAAAATTATTTCATTATGTTTTAGAATATCCTGGCTGTATGAGAGTTCTAAGGGCATATATAATATATTGTTTTATGATTATCTTCAAAAAAGCGTAATTTATAAAACGTGAGGTTCTCAACTTCAAAACTTTACTTTTGTTATGTTTGAACTTGTATTTTAAAGCTTAATTGCAATTTTTTTTATTATTCAAATTAATGATTTCCCCTGGATTTCAATGCACAAGATGAATTTCAATCCAGATATATATTTTTTAAACTCGTTTTCGTGCTACTGTTTCATTGCAAAGAAGCAACGAAACCAAAGAGAATGAAAATTTGATGGTTTTAAGAAATGATTACTATATTCATAACTTGTGATAAGAATTACTTGTATTGCATGGTTCCATGTTTAAGCAATCACAAAGCCGTGATTGAATTCTTTGTGTGATGCCAGAGGAGAAAGAATATTTTATTAAAAAACATTAATAAAATTCAGAAAAAAATAAAAGCAGATATTTATTACACATTATTTGAGATTCTTTTTTTTTTTTTAAAAAAAAGAAGCAGTTTTACAACAAATACTTTTTTCGAAATATTATTTTCCGATCACTCCATAAAGTTTCATTTAAATACATAAGAAGCATCTTTATTCATTTTAAAATTCTCACTGAAGTAGAAAACTAAATAAATGCATTGTACATCATTTATTATTTAATGAGGAAAACTTTGAACCACTTAAATATAAATGGGATAATCAAATTTAAAAAGGAAATAAATTCGAACCTCTATATTGCAAATTTTTTTATATAGCGAAATTTTTCCTCGAACGTTGAACATTTCACGAATTCTCTTCGTAAATTAACCTCTCTGTAGCGAAGTGTATTTGCTATATAACGAACTTTTTCTTTTGTGATTCAATTTTTTTCTCCCTATTTTTAAAGTGTTTCTGAACATTTCAAGTTATTCTCCTTTTAACACAACTTTGGTGGTCATACATCTTGAACTGGTTTTATTAGATCCTAACTCGCCGAGAGCAAAAGAGTTCTTGACGTTTCATCCAAAAAGTGCAACATTTAACCCCCACTGTCCAGTTCACTAGAAACATCTTCGATATACCTTTTATAATCCATTTTTTACACTAAGGGGAGCTGTTCCTAGTTCCCGTGTTCTAGTTATAAAATAATATATGTTTAATATTACTTGTATGCTTTTAATTAGAAAATGTCCTTAAAATTCATTAATTTTAATATAAAATTATTTTCTTAATGTTGAAAATACAGTGCTTCGACATGCTTTTTCTTTTTTTCCTTGCAGTTTTTTTTCTTGTTGGTTAAGATACATAAAGTAAATATATATTAATTTTAAAGAAGGTGTGAATAATTACTTGTTTTAATTATAGTGTTTATGAATTTCAAATTTTTTTATGTGGTTTGTAAAGTATATTAAAAGATGAATCTCTATATAACGAACCTTTTTTCCGAGATTTAGCGACTTCGTTATAAAGAGGTCCGACTGTATTTAAACGAGATTTAATGAATTTAATGGAAAAATAATATTAAGGTATCCGACTACGTTCGAAACCGGGATTTTAAAAAAGCGTATAAATGGACAATTTTCATGATATTTAGTGTCTCTTAGATTAGAATACATGTATAAAACTGTTTTAAGGACATTTTGACAAAAAAATTATTTAAGTACAATATTTCGGAAAAAAATTAACTTAGAATAACATTTTTCAAAAGGTTCTCCTTTTGTGAAAAATGCTTCTATTATAATATTTTGCCTGTATATAGCTCAGACCTCTCTACAGAGGCTCAGCTACGATTTTTGAAAAATTCACATTATTTTCAGTGTAACAACCAATTGAAATAATTATCGACGTTTTTTTCTCAAAATTTCTCCCCTGTGTTATCGTAAAACATGGATAAACCCACTTCTAAGTTATATATTTCAAAAATTCTAATTGAGCCTCTGTACAGAAGTCTGAGCTTTATACTGGCAAAATATTATTTTAATAGAAGCATTTTCACAAAAGGAGAACATTTTGGAAAAAGGTTATTCTAAGTTAATTTTTTGCCGAAATATTGTATTTAAATAATTTTTTTTGTCAAAATGTCATTAAAACAATTTTATACATGTATTCTAATCTAAGTGACACTAAATATCATAAATATTATACGCTTTTGCAAAATCACGGTTCCGAACGTAGTCGGATACCTTAAAAAAGTGTTAAATGATAAAAAAAAATGATTGTGTTAATTAAAACTATTTTAGAATAAAAGAGATGAGTAGTAAAGCTTGAAAAATTTTGAAATTTTTTACATAAATTGATAATAACAAATGTATAATGGGTTCGATTCGAGTATTCCACTAATTCACTTGAGAAAAATAATATTTAACCGTGATTTTAGTTTAAAAACAGCTTTCCGTAGATTTGATTTGATTTATGCAGATCTAACTATTATTTAAGTGCCAGTCGTTGAATATGCGATATAATGGTTAAACTTTGTTCGTTAAGTTGAATTCCAAGAATTAGTAGACGGGGTAATTTCAAGAGTTAGTGTTTGTGCATCATAAGATTAATATTTGTCGGAGAATTCGTCAGGAAGTGAATAAGTAACCAAACCTGGAGTTAACCATATTATCAGGCTTCAAGGAGCTTTAATCAAGATAAGTAGTTTCGATAATTTAGTTATCTGATTTCGGGTTAAGATTTTTTATTGGTCCCAAAGCTAAGTTAATTTCGTAAAGTGTTAAAGGTTAAATAAAATTAGTTATTCTAAGATAATGTGTCCGCTTCTTCCTGGAACCCTCCCACACTCGCGAACTCTGGTCTTGACAGCGACATATGGTTAAGTACATTTTTTTGTTCTTACTTTAGTGTGATGGATAATTAAAATTTGTTATAACTTTATAAAACGATGCCATGCTATCAGAAAAGGAAATAGGTTAACAATCAAAATACAGGATGTCTACAAATTAGTTGGGTAAAAAAAAAAAAAAAAAAGGAAAAGAAAGAAATGATTTATTGCATGTAATTTACAGGAAAAAATATTAAAGTGCATATTGTTCTAAAACAGAGAGATAGTTAAGGTTAACCATAGTCACAAATGTTTGATGTGGCTTCCTTTCGTTACCATGCACATGTCCCATCGGTAAACCATTTCTTGCCACAGATTTGCCAGCTTGTTTCCGTCGGTCAAATTAATTGCAGTGTAGATTCTTGATTTTAGTTCAGGAATGGATATAGGAAATGACAGTGTACACTTGATACTTTATAAAATCCCATACATTAAAATCCAGTGGTGATCGTTGTGATCATTAAATAACACCTCCAAGTTCAATCCGGACTGGTACTTTCAACATTGGGGTAAAATATAATGCCATTGTGGTATTGATAAGGCGCGCCATCTTGTTGAAAAATGTAAACTCTCGGAATTTTTTCTTTAAAGGTTAACCTACGTAAATTTTGTAGCGTGTTCAGGTAAATAATTCCTGTAACAATCTTTTCGGCGACGAAAAATGGGCCGAGAACATTCGTTTGACGCACTGCACAAAACAGTTTATCTTCGGACTATCCCTTACATGTTCTAGGACAAGGATGGCGAACCAGTGCGCCAACATGGATGGCACGCAACACAATATTTTGTGGACGCTACCGATCAAAACGGTTTACATTTTAATTCAAAATAACAAAGTTCAATATGAAGTGTTAGGAACAAACGCGAGTGATCGGTTGGAGTTTCCTGGAGTTTTATCTACCCTGATGTGACTTCATTTAATAAACTGAATTCGTCCCGATTCGATTAGTTGTAGAATGGAAAATTTGAAATGCAACTGATTAATTTCCAGTCTAGTTCAATATGAATTGAAGAATTTGTTGAAAAAGGAAAAAGTTGGGATTGTGTGATTGAAACAGAAATATCACAAAGCAATATAAGTAAAAATGAGTAATGAAATTTCGGAAAAACACACACACACACACGCACGCACGCACACACACACACACACACATGTATGGAATTCAGTTCCAGATACAATTAGATATTAGAAGAAACTGGCTCATGCTATTTTAACCATATTTTGTTCAACTTATGTCTGAGAGTCATTATCTTCATAGATGAATAACATTAAAGACTCATTTAGAAACCGTTTGGCATATGACTCTATTTCAGCTTGCATTCTGCTAAAAGTAACATCTTCAATCCCAATACAGGTTATTTGTCATCTAATCTCTGCCACAACAGAATTCACACTAATGTTACTTTAATTTGAATTACACTTATAAACCTCATAAGTAGTTTAGGTTTACGAAATTGCGGACAGCTTAGCTGGCGAAACTACAACGCTTGACGCCCCCCTTACTTATTTGGAATTATTTTCAAAGTATAAAGCAAAGAATAAGGCCATTTGGATGATCCCACCGCTGCACCCATGGAATCAGAGCAAATACCCTGGCGGCTCCTTGGTTCGAGGCAGCAGTAGAGGAGATCAAACTGCGCTTTCTCGTTTCCTTAGTGGTCATCTGATGTCATTGACTTTTGTCGATGGCATCAAACATTTCGAAATTTGCCCTAAGTGTTCTTCTGCTCAGGCCTCCCCTGGCCACATTTTATCTTGTTTGGGGCTTACCAGGTAAGACTTGGTTCAAGATCCCCTATTGGTTTTGGACTTCTTCAGGGTGAATGGACTCATGGACCTCATCTAGCTCTGCTGATCTCGGGGATGAGAAACAACAAAACACTTATAAATAAAACATTTTGTACTGTACAGTGCAAAATGTATTTTTTCGTTATAAATAAAGAGTTTTGAGTTGTTAGCATTAATTTTTATTATTTTCTCAATAATCAAGTCAAAATTTTTCGACAGTGCGTTTGTATCTCATTAAACATTTCTTAAGGCCAAATGGGCACGTTGATCCAAAATGGTTCACCACTCCTGTTCTAGGATGACATGTGACTTTTACGACCCCCCAAAATTCTTACATTGAGACACTTAACATCCTCTGTGAATAAACTTAGGACATATTCTTGCTGATCTGACTTTAAAACGGTTAATTTCATTTAATATTTCAAAAGTTCTTAACCTACGAAATTGCCCAACTAATTTTTAGACATCTTGTATAAGAGAAAAGCAGATTTATATTGACAAATAAATGTTTTTTTCCCATTTCCCTAATGGGCTATATATTGGCAACCAAGCCTTTGCAGACACGGAAAGCTATTTCATGGTCGTACCATTTAGTGGCGGCTGTCGCTACCAAATTGTGACGTGGAATTTTATTCGATTCAAACTCGCGTCGGATGTGGAATATGACAGTAATTTCAATCTTGCCGAGAATACTAGAGCCAAGTTGATACTCAAGGGATCTTTTTCATGCCACACAATCATATGACATGCGTGCCTATGTTTTTCGCATCCAGAAAATCTATCGAGACCAGCCGAGATTGAGCCGACAACCATAGGCTTATGTGGCGGGCACGCTATCTCTAAGCCACCGAGCCGATGGAAGTTGTTATTAATTAAATTTTTTTTTCGAATGTTAATCGAGCATGGAATGAAATATTTTGAGCAGAAAATAATAATAATAATACTTCCTTTAAATAAAGCGTGATACTTCCTTTAAACCATACATGGTACTTCCTTTAAATATGCAAGTGCTTATACTTCCCCGAGTCCTTTATTTCGATACATTTCAAGCTGACTAAATTTACTCTGACTACGTTCGGAAACCTGATTCTGAAATAAGTGACTGTGGTATAAATGAATGACTGTTTTGATATTTAGTGTTACCTGAATTAGACTATGCATATAAAATTGTTTTAAGATTGAGAGTTATATTTACGTCTCACTATACAGCTGCTCAAAGGCTATTGGTGGCGGATCTCGTAACTTTGAACTATGGTCAAGTCACATCACACCAACGCTAGGAGGCTCGAACATTTCAAAAAATACTCACAATTTTAATTCAACATTTAATATAGTTGTGGAATTTTGTAATTATGAAAATTTCGACTTTCTTGTCTTTTTTCAACATACAAATATTTTTTAAAAAAGGTACATTTTTGTTTCCAACGGGAAGACGTTTAAGCCTCGACATAGTGAACGTGCATCTTCCCCCTCTGCACGGCGGATCTTCAGCGGTACCAAGCTTAAACTTATGACACGCTTACCGCGAGTCAGTTACCTTAACTACTACGCTACCGTGACCGCCTAAATTTTTTTAATGATATTATTGCAAATATATATATATATATATATATATAAATATTTAAATGTAATTTTTTGGTAAAAAAGGAAGAAAGAATGACATATTTTCAAAATATTATCCTTTTATGAAATGTGCTTCTACAATAATATCTTGCCTACATATTACTAAAATTTTTGCATAAAGCCTGAACTAAGATTTTTGAAACATGTAATTCAGAAGATTAATTCGTATTTTAATATATCCAACCGTGGATATATATATATATATATATATATATATATATATATATATATATATATATATATATATATATATATATCTGTAAATGGGTCTTAGCAATACCGAATGTTTCTAAATGAATATCGGAGTTTTAACGCTTTGAAGTATTTAGGGGCCGTGGGTAGCCTAGTGGTTAGAGCATCGGACTCCAGACCGAAAGGCCTGGGTTCGATGCCCGATGCCACCAAACACCCTCCGAGTACACACGGAGTACGTGCTCGTTAAATCAGTGGGTCCGTAGTCTTGTGGGCTTAATCACGAGCGCAGGGACTGGAGAATATTTCCCTCCCCTTCAGTCTACATGCTGAAATTGTGGAGGTGGAGATAGAGGTCGTGTCGCCATCTATCGTCCCTTCGAGGAATTTCGCCGAGCTAAATCGCACTGTCACCTGTATGGTGCTCAAGGCCAACGACAGGCGTACCTCTTGCCCATGCCACGATGAATTTCGTGGGCCTCGATCTGAGTACGTCAGACAGGTGGCATCAGAAAACAACAACAACGTATAACTTAGAATTATAATTCATACATCGAATGAAAGAGTAACTGAAACAGTTTTACTTACAAATGTTCAAAGTGAGCCCCATTCGTCGCACATCAAGTCGATAGGTGAGTTCATCTCAAACTTTGTTCAGTGTGTTTGGGGTAATTCTTGCAACAGAGAGAGAGAGAGAGAGGAGCTGCTTCAATCCTGTGTCAAAAGTATGGAAGGTCATCTGATAGAGGAGGTGCGTACACACAATCTTTAATGAACCCCTACAGTTAAAAATCATGGTGTAAGATCGGGTGAACGTGGAGGCCATGCGAAACAAGCTTTATCGTGAGGCCCTTTGCGGGAAATCCATTGGTAGAAAACAGTGATGTCCAACTAATTGTGTACTAAGAGATACCAGTGAGGCAGTGCTCCATCTTGCTGTCAAATGAAGTTATCTGGTTCATTTTCTTTCAATTGAGGAAATAGTCATAGTTTTAGAGCATCAAGATAGGCAGAACCAGTTACAATTAGTTCTCTGAAAACGAAAGGCCCATACACTTTCCGCCGAGATATGGCATAAAAACATTCAGTTCAGGCGAGTCTCGTTGCGATCCTAACACCTCGTCAGGATTTTCAAAGCCCCAGGTGCGCGCAGTATGAGAGCTCACATGTTCACTGAGGTGTCCACCGGAACGCTCGATGCGCAGAAAAAGCATATTCTGTTTTTGCAAACTGGGGAACACAAAACGCTTTCTCTTTAATAGTCGCCATTTTTCTACTAGCGCACTGATCGGCGGGGAAGGGGAAAAATTAACGTACGTTTCACGCGCATGCGCACACATACCAGCAAACAAAACTGTTTCAGCTAGTCTTTCATTCGATGTATGTGGTATACTAATAAGTTAAATGTAATGAATACTATAAAGCGTTAAAACTCCGACACTCATTTAGAAACACCCTGTATATAGGAAAAGTATAATTATTAGAGAAATATTTTTAAAAAAAGGAGAATGTTTTAAAAATATGTCACTGTTTCTTTATTTTTTTGCCAAAAAATTTCACTTAAATAAATTTGGTTGTAATAATATTCTTAAAGCAGTTTTACATTATAATTCTAATTCAGATGACGCTAAATATCAACAGAATTTTTCATTATTATGCTTTTTCAAAAATCCAATTCTTATACCTTAATAAGAGAGAACATAAATTCTTTTCTAATAAATTATTCTAGAAAGAGAATTTTCGGAAAAAGCTTTAAAATATAATACAATTACAAATTTTTAGCAGAGTAAAAAAAAAATTCCATCTCTCTATTAATATGCTTTAAAAGATTCAAAGAAGTTTACGGAGAAAATTACAGCTTTTCTATGAAATATTTTAGAGTAAATCTTATCTTTGATCTTTTAATTATATTTTAATGTGTTCAATACAGACATTTTCTTTTATTCTTAAGAGCTTTCCTGGCTTCATTTTAAATGCAAATTGAATAAAATTTGAGAGTGCTTTTAAATCTTATACTTCCATTATGAAAATTGTTCAATGAAATGTTCTAATATTCCATTTAATTTTCTCTCGTAATGAAGAATTAGTTATGAGGAAGTCTTAAAAAAGTAGCGATCGTTTATACATACATCCGTTCACCTTAATAATAAATGCAAAATATTAAAATTATACTTTAAGTTAATAACTTTATGTAGTAATTATTATTTTTTATTTTGATAATTAACCAATTAACTCTATTTCGAATGTAACTTAAGAGGCTACGAAGAAAATTTAAAGTGCCATGTAGTTTCTTTAAATATTGCATCTAGAGAAAAGCTGTAATTTTAAATCACTTTTTAGTGTCTCAGCATTACTATTAATAAACTATTTCAGGCGTGTTGAATATTTTTCTCTTCAAAACATTTTATTTGGGTTCTTATTAATTCAAAATTATTTTTAAATAGTTTATAATTTATAAATTTGGCAACTTTAGAAAATTAACTTTTACATTAAATTAAAATCAAATTAATGTAATTTGCAACTTTTTTCATTTGAATTTAGAACTAATTGGCAAATGTTTTTAATTAAAAACGAAAATTTTTAACTGGAATAAAAATTTTGAGAAGTAGGAATACGTAGGGGAAAAAATCAGATGAAAATGAATTTGTCCTCTTTGAAAAAAAATTCAGAGAAACCTTAATCAATTTTCTGAGTGAAAGAAAAATGAAGTTTTAAGAAAGAGCGTACTCTTTATTTTAAATTTTAATAAGTAAAACAGAAATTAATTAAGGAGTGAAAATTTAAGTACTACTAAATGAATTTAAATTAAATTTAAAGCAAAAATTCAAATCTATGGTCATAAAATATTCATACGGATTAATTGATACAGGTCTCCATATCTTGTTAGACTCTCAATTAACATAAATTTCCTTAGGAAATAATGGATTTAAACACTCAATTTTTCATGGTGTGTTTGGGGGTTATTTAAAAAATTTTTCTTTATTAAATGAAAATTAATGTTAATAAGTCAGGATTTTACAGAATAAAACATTTTCTAAAGAAAAATTTGTGCATATGTTATCAATAGACGGCATCTCTCGTTAAGAATGAGAGAAAAATTGTGTGATCGAAACGTTGTCAACATTTATTTTTTGAAATTGTGCTTAAATGATTCTGAACACTCGTTTTGTTTTTGAATAAATTTAATGACGTTCTTCCTTTACGATGTTCTTCCCGACGTTATTATTGTTGACATATATGTGCTTTTTAAAAGAAAGTTTTTGCAAAGAGCAAAAACTGGCAACAACGATACGCATGAATTGACCTGGAAACATGATTGTACTAATCGTATGATTATGACGTCACATGAACTTCTGAACGAATGGGCTCAATTCATAACGTTCACATGATAAAGACAAACACATGTTCTCAATTGAATTCAAAACAGACATCGTACTGACTGTACTTGTTGTTCTATTTGTAAAACTTGGGTAAAATTTCGAATTTTACAATTGGGTTAAAATGTTCAAATGTTATCAAAAATAAATTTCTTCAAAAGATTTTAAAATTAAAAAAATATCTTATTTTATGTATGTACTTTTAAATAAAATTAATTTTATTTAACTATACAGGGTGTTTCAGCTAAGATGTTACAAACTTCTAGGAGAGGTAGGGGACAACAAGACGACTCGAAGTATATAGGCAATGCTGGGTCGGAAATGCTTTCCTAAGGCTCCACGCGCCGACAAAATTTAGGGTGCAAAACTTCAACTGGTCTTAAAAACGGGAAAAATTGTCGAAACGCTTTGGGATTTGGTCAAAATTATTGTTATTATTTATTATTTCATAAAAAAAATTCTGAGCAATATTGCTGCTAAAACATCGCTAGAGGGCGCTTTAGACTTTGGAAAGCTAGAAAAAAACATTTCAATATTTTTTAAGTTTTTTGATGGCTTTCATAAGTTAAAACTTTAACTTGAATTTTGATACCAGATTTGGTATCCTCCGGGGAAAATTGATGTAAAAAATCGAACATTGTTCAGGACACTTAAAGCACAAATGGTGCTAAAAACGAGCAAAATGTTGGATTTCGGTGTGGTTTGCGCGAAAAGCATTCCCTTGCTGACTAATTTGTTCAAAACAAATTTTGACATTGTTGCCAAATTTAAAACCAGAGGTGCTTCAGACAAGTAAAAGGCATTTCCGATCGACCTTTCCTATGTAATTCCGAGTCATCTAGGTGTACTCTTCCACCAACGAGGTCGAGTACACCCTAGACGACTCGGAATAACATAAAAAAGGTGGTCCGGAAATGCCTTCCTGAAGCAGTAATACCATCGAAAGCCTGATACGTAGCCCAGGAATTGCAAGTGTCGTGGCAGTGAATAAAGCGAGAAGGGTTCTCGGCGAAAATTTTAGCGAGAGAGTGTTAAAGGCAGAATATGCAAAATTCCCCGTTGCGAGTTGAATTAGCCGCCAGAGGGACAGAACGATAAGAAGGAGTCCGCTGGAAGGAAGCTTTCGCGATCAGACTGGCTGTTCGATGACAGAGTACACGAACGCAGAGAAAGCAGATATGATTCTGGCGCACGGGGCCACAGATTGCAACGGTCGAGCCACTCAGAGGTTGTACGCCGAAAAGCATCCTGTCAGGCGGACTCGTGCTCATACCATGTTTGCTCGCCTACACCAGCAATTATGTGGGACCGGTTCATTCCAGAAGGCAGCACGTACCGAATTGAACGAGGAAATTGTACTAGATATGGTAGAGACCACTCCCAGTTTAAGTACACGAGGTATCGCTAATGAAATCGGGATTTCATACAGTAGCGTTTGGAGGATTCTCGATGATAGTGCCCTGCATCCATTTCACTACCAGTACGTCCAGTCACTAAAAGAATGTGACTTTGCACCTCGTCAGGCCTTTCCACAGTGGTACTTGCAGTAACGAATTGCAAATCCCTTTTTGAAGCATCCGTGTTGTTCACAGATGAGGCGTCTTTTTCGAGAGAGGGTATTTTCAACACCCATAACAGCCATTCGTGGGCAGCAGCGAACCCACATGTAACACGTACTCGGGCTGCACAGGATCGTTTCCTGGTTAACGTATGGGCTGACATTCTAGGGGATCATCTAATAGGACCCTACATTCTGCCTGGTCACCTGACTGGTCCACGCTACCTGATATTCTTGGAACAAGTTTTGCCAAAGTTATTGGACAGAGCACACGTTACCGCTGCGACTCGTACTTCCATGTGGTTCCAGCAAGATGGAGCCCCCCGCACATTTCAGTATTTCTGTTCGGAATCACTTGGATGCAGTATGTGGTGAACGATGGATTGGCCGTGGAGGTCCAGTGCATTGATTTCTCCGATCGCCAGACCTTTCCTGTCTGGATTATTTCTTCTGGGGCAAATGAAATCGTTGGTGTACGAAACACCCGTAAACAGCGCCAAGGAACTTGTAGCACGCATCAGTGCAGCAGCCGGGGAAATACGAAACACTCCAGAAATGTTATCGAATGTTCGACGCTCCATGAAGCGAAGATGTGAAGCCTGCATCACATGCGACGGGCGTCAGTTCGAACACCTCCTTTGACAGCAGTTTTTCCTTCTTTTCTTTACTTTTTCTTTTATGATTATGCATAGCAGTTAGTAAACAGCTTTTTTCCTCCTATTTTGAATCTTTCCTTGTGTTTTACTTCTTGTAATTTGGTACTTGTGTTTTTTACCCTCTTTTACTAAAATTTTTGCTATAAAATTACTTTTTGCAACACAGACCAACTCGAATCTCATTTAGGAGGAAAAATTGCTAGTAATTATTCGGCTTACAACCAACCACAAAATTATCCAAATGAGTTTCAAGTTGCAATGTCTGAAAGCGCCCTCTGGCTTTGATTAATGGCTACCAAGTCAAAATTTATTTTGAACAAATTAGTCAGTAACGGAATGCTTTTCGTGCAAACCGCACCGAAATCCAACATTTTGCTCGTTTTTAGCACCGTTTGTGCTTTAAGTGCCCTGAACAATGTTCGATTTTTTACATCAATTTTCCCCGGAGGATACCAAATCTGGTATCAAATTCAAGTTAAAGTTTCAACTTATGAAAGCCATCAAAAACTTTAAAAATATTGAAAATTTTTTTTTCCTAGCGTTCCTAAGTCTAAAGCGCCCTCTAGCGATGCTTTAGCAGCAATATTGTTCAGAATTTTTTATGAAATAATAAATAATAACAATAATTTTGACCATAACCCAAAGCATTTCGATAATTTTTCCCGTTTTTAAGACCAGTTGAAGTTTTGCACCCTAAATTTTGTCGGTGCTTGGAGGCTTAGGAAAGCATTTCCGACCCAGCATTGCCTATATACTTCGAGTCGTCTTGTTGTCCCCTACCTCTCCTAGAAGTTTGTAACATCTTAGCTGAAACACCCTGTATATGCATTATTGGAGCTGACAAATTTGTATTCTTTAAGAGAAAGTTGGCAACAAATAGAGCACATGACATGCATGATAACACATGATTGCTTTCATAGTGTGACTATGACGTCACGTGAAATTTTGAACTGATCGGCTAAAAACACGTGGCTATCCTTATCATGTGACTATGACGCCACATGAATTGAGCCCATTAATGGAGACTGATAAGCCTATCGAAATGCTTTAAAATATTAGCAGAATTAAAACAAATTCTTTTCTAGATTTATCACGTTTCAAGCATAGATTAAAATATCTTGCTACATTCGGAACTGAGATTTTGCAAAAGGGTATAAATGCATAATTGTATTGATATTTAGTGTCAATTGAATTAGAATTTATCTATAAAATTGTTTAAAAATATTATTACGCTAAAAATTATTTTAAATTATTTAAATGCAACACTTTGAGCAAAATGAAGAAAAAATGGTATGTTTTCAAAACATTCTCCATTTAGGAAAAATTGACAGAGGATATGCTAGACCAGGGGTGTGCCAATCCAAATGACCTTACGGATAATTTAGGAAAAACATTATAATCCCGCGGGTCGCATATCAAAATATATACCTTTATGTTAGACTTGGACCCATTGCAAACATTTATTGGGGTGGAAATTTAAAACGGAATGAATTATTATTATTGTTTTCATTTTTTTATGTATACAAACATAGATAATTTAGTAATAATGATTCAGAGATCAAATATGCCTAGCTCTATTAATAAGAAGCGCAATAAAGTTATAGAAATCGAGTGTGATGTTGCGGGAAAATCTCTCTCTCTCTGTGTAATGTAATATTGCTAAGTATGTATAAAAGTAATAGCGACGAAAAAAAACAGAAACACAGTTTGGGATATATTTCTTACAAAATACTACAATAAACACAAAAATACTGTACAAAATAATCCTATTTTGTAAAGTTGTAATAAATCTCGTAGGCCACAAAATTATTCAAGGTCCCCCCTTCCATAACAGACGTGTACTATGCAACGACACAAA
Source organism: Trichonephila clavipes (assembly GCA_019973935.1). NCBI lineage: Eukaryota > Metazoa > Arthropoda > Arachnida > Araneae > Nephilidae > Trichonephila > Trichonephila clavipes. Next base: position 667,438 of record BMAU01020281.1, on the reverse strand, counting down.
AAATACAATATATGTAATACAATTACAAAATACAATATATATATATATATATATATATCCCATTGGCTGTTGAATGAAACGTCGTAATGTGAATTCGGTTTGTTTCATGCATTTTAGAGAAAACTCATGGTATAAAGATGACCGCCTCTGCGGGCCTTGATCTGTAGTTATTGTCCAAGGGCATCCTGCGACAATAACTACTCGACAAATGGTTCTGGCTTTCATACATGCAGTGGGAATAGCTTCTGGTCATCGTAATAATATATCGATCATTGTTAGTAAGCAGATATAATATTGGATGTAATGGACCAACAATATCGATGTGCATTTTTCGAAATCAAGCACCGGCTAAACTAAATGTTCCTAATGGAGCTTTTGTATGACGCTGAATTTTAGATCTTTGACAAGGTTCACAGCACCGTGCCCATTCTAGTATATCTTGTTTTAAATTTCGCCAAACATATCTTGCACATATTAATTTCGTCATGACTACTATTCCTTGATGTGAAATGTTATGTAACTGATCGAAAATAAGTTTTCGAAATGATTTCGGAACAAATGGTCGTGATGAACCAGTTGAAGTGTCACATATTAGATCAGAATCACTACTTTGATCTTTGAATCCGTATCCAGTAGAAACTTTTGAGTTACGGGATAATTCTTTTGACATTCGGCTAGCTCACTAAAATCCAGAAAGGAGGATTTGGTCAGTGAGTTCAGCTCTATTCGTGAAAGTGAGTCTGCAATCACATTTTTGAATCCTTGCACATGCCTGATGTCAGCGGAGTATAAGAGTATTAAGATATCACATCAAAGTACCGTAATTATCTAAATTAGCTGTTCTTAATATTTCGATCACTGCGACCCCTTTTATGCATCAGACTGACATCGCGGAGCCCCAAATTTTGTACACCCCTGCCTGACTTAATATTCTTGATCAAAATGCATGTTATAGTTGAGTTTTTCATTGTGGAGAACTTATTGATCTAGTCTAGGATGACACACATCTTTCAATTTTTCCACGATACCTTTCAGAATCTGTAAAAGAAGTAAATCTTAATGTTATACAAGAGACTCCACGGACAACCTAGGCAGGCACTGGGGCCCACCAGGGGTCCACGAACCATAATTTAAGAACATCCGGTCTAAATAAGCGTTTGTCTGAATATATTAAGGGTTTCTGCTCATTTTAAATTGGTATTTTCTTGCCTTTTAACATGTGTTTAAATGTTTTTTTTCTTACAGAATAAATAGAAAAAAGTTCCTTGTCATAAGTTAACCATTTTTGGTGACTATTAATTTCCAGGAATAAAAGGCAATCGGTTCTCTTTCTCCCTCAAAGAGCTTCATTAATGAACCACCTTCAGCAACATCAGTTACATCAACATTTAGGAGTGTACCGGGTATAGGATGTCTTTACAAAGTAACCTGTTCAAATACTTGTTTTGCTTTTAAGAAGGAATTTTCTGTATCCTCGTTCCATTTCAATGTTCAGATTTTTGAACACTAGATTGAAAGAGAGAGATTTTCCCTATTTTTATGTCCTAAAAATTTCACTAATGGAATAAATATATCTGACTCTACATCAAAAGGTTGCGCGTTCAAATCACGTCCGGGTCTCCAATATGGCGTTAGCTATAGCACCATTATTAATATATCTTATACAGGAAATACCGCTACATTCATTTCAGAAGGTGAAAATATTAAACATCTTTTCTACGCTAACTCCGTTTTTTTCAATTCCTACTATTAGCCCACAATCTCAATTTATTTATTTATTTATCTTGGTGGAATTTTCAATCGTTAATAAAATACATTTTAAAGCGCTCAATTGTGCTTAAATTTTATATACATGGTTATTTTGGATGGCAATACAAAAATTTAATTATAATTAATAAAAATTAATTGATGAAAACTAATTATTTAAAGAATTACAAATACAGCCATGTTGGCATCCTTTTTGGTGACTTGTGTCAAAACTTAAAAATATTTTTTCTCACGGCTTAAAGCATTCAGTTGAAGTCAAATTTTATATACACGATTGTTTTGGATGACGATACGCGATACTTTAATGATAATTAATAAAAATTAATTACCAATTAATGTTGTGATTCATTCATATGTATATACATATTTATATCAATTGTAACTATTAATAAAAAGTTGCTAAAATAAAATTTTTCTTTGTTGATCTAAGTAGGAATTGACTTAATTTTTTTTATATTGCTTGTTCAGTTCAGTTCAGTCCAGTCCAGGTTTTGTGGGATATGGAGCAATAAAGGCTATTATCCCTATATTGCTTGTTTTTTTTATTTACCCAGGTTTGTGTTTTACCGTTGCTAAGGCAACTAATATCAAAACATTTTTGATTTGCCAGATGCTACAAATTAATCGGCCTTAATTAATTAAAAACTTGTTACTTTAAAATTTTCTAAGCACACATTTTGATAAACAGATGTGTATTCAATAAATATGAGAATTTATATTCATATTGCAGTATTGATTTATCTACGAGTGTATTATAAATCTAGACCTTACTTTTGAATACTAAACGAATTAAGTTTTTACTAACTTTATAATTTTATATGAACGTTTTGTAAAATCACTAACAACGCCGGATTTTCATTACAGCCAACAACACCACCAAAGGACGATTTTGGGCTTTTGAAGTGTTTAAATTTTCTTTTCTGTATCTTTTTACTTTTCATGACATTCTCTTCAATGGCAAAAGGTTCCGATCTTCCGAATCGAATGAAAAAAACCCCTCGTGACATTCTTCCAAAGTGCTGGACGATAAAGAAGCTAGGGACAATCAGTGGAAGGAAGAAACACCGAGGTAGTTAGTCGAGGAGGGGGGTGGAGGATGATCCCCACCATCTGGTCAAACAGTGAGAGGGAACCAGGCAATAACATTTTGACTCCCATCCAGAACAAAATCAGGTATTACGGAATCGGGAAATAGCATTTCTTCCTCTACTTTTTCCTAGCGTACTTTCCAACACCTGGGATGTCATTACGAGCGAGATGCTTCTAACAATGAATCACTAAAGCATCTTTCTCTCGCTCTCCTTTTTTTTTTGTTTTTTAGTGGAAGTAAGACGTAATGTTGCTGTAGGGATATAGACAATAGGGAGCCATTGATTGAGATGATTTAATAGACGACTTATTGTAGTGGACAATTTCCGATCAATCTCTAATAGTTCGCAAGTAATAAGATACTTTTTGTTCTTTTATTTTAAAGTAAAGGAACGATAAAAGTTATTTCCCCTTTTTTATGGAATTTGAACTGAATTTTTATGGTAGGTGAACTATTAACGCACCTACATGTCTGATATAATTTATATTTAGAAAATGGTAAAATTATACAAAAAATACATTATTTTAAATTAAAAAAACATTTTTTTGCCATTTTTTAGGTAGAATCTGTATCAATGAGTGTAATGACTATATTTTCTGTCTAGAATTAACTACACTTCTCTAATAACAAATAACAACTTTATTTACAACTTTTAACTAGTCTCACACCTTATTTATTACTAATAATATCTCCCACTTTATACCTTTCTAAACTCTCACACCTCATAACATCTCCCAAACTCTACTCAAACTCTCTCTAACCTTCCTCTCTCACACTTCATAACACCTCACAAACTCTACTCAAACTTTCTCTAACCTTCCTCTATGTCTAACCCTCCTCTTTCACACCTCACAAACTCTACTCAAACTCTCTCTAACCTGCCTCTCTCTGTCTAACCCTCCTCTCTGTATAGCCCTCCCCTTTCTCTCTTGTCATACACACAACTTCCACACCCCCACTTACACAACGCTACTGTAGAAAACAGCACCATTTATATCCTTAACAATGGGATATCCCAATGAGGTCTATCCTCTCTAACTCCGGTTTTTTTCCATCCAGCCAGATTGGCACTTTGAGATAGAGCCCCGCCGCACCACAAATGAACATCAATACTGAATAACTACAAGTAGTGAACGAAGTAGACGATTATATATAATTGATGATTATAGAGAATAGTATTACATTACTGCATTAATTCCTGCAAGAACCATAATTGCGTGGCCACATTAACGATACAAAATTGTGGAGGAGTTTCACATTGTCCAGTCTAAAGAGAGAGAGAGAGAGGATTGCACTCATTCAGATCACAAATTAATTATTACTCTTAAGCTTGTCTTATCTGCATACCACGTAGTCATTTCTAATGATTAACTGAAAAAGTAATTTATTTTAAATCTTGTTTCAATCAGATAGAGTTCGATTCAATGACTCTTCTACCCATGTTGCATTCGAATCCCTCCCTGGAATCAAACTAATAAATGTGATTTTCACATTCACCAACACGAGGAGGAGGTATTGTGACAAATCTTGTTTTCTTGGCATTTTCATGAACCGTTGCTCCTTGAATAACAGTGGAGTCACTGAAAATTGTGGACTTATTAACCATTTTCAAGATGTGTACAGGTTATGATGAACAAATGCATCTGTTATAATTTCATTAATTTATACAAACATTAAAACATTTTTCGAACCCCAATTTTTTTCTGATAGTAGGTAGTTTTAGTTACTATCATTGTTCACTAATAAAGTTTTAGCAGCCGTTTTTAAAAATATTTCTAAGTACAATTAGAAACATGCTTAAATATTTAATGCTCTGATAAAAATGTAAAGATGAGGGAATTAGGTAATTTCCTCCAGAGTGATCTTTGGCTGAAAATTTCTCTAAACTCGCAATTCTGAAGCTTCAAAACGAGAAAATGTCACGATTTCTGTGTGCTTTTGCTTCGCACGGAAGAAATTTAGAAAAAGAATATTGTTCGGTCAGTGAGTGAATATTAACGTCACACTGTTCAGCTACACGAGGGCTTTGGGTAACAGACCTCGTAATTTTGAACCATGGTCAAGTGACGAGGATGACACTTGAGCTGGCACCCCTCTCTCCTAACTACCACACCAGACCACACCCACGGGAGGACGTTTGAGCTCTCGGCAGGTTTAACGTGCATCGCTCCCCTACACAGCGTGTCTTTAGTGGTTCTGGGCTCGAAATCATGACATGCTTGCCATGATCCGATACCATGACCACTGGGCTACCGCAGTCCTATTGATTCGTCACTGAAGATTAGATAGATTTTTCCGTAAAATTCTTGACCTGTTTATCAAATCTCTGTGTTTACTATCTATCTTGGAAGAGAAGTCATTCTTACTCCCTTTCAAGTGGCATGTTTAAGCTGTGTATATTATAACAACTCAACTTTAGGCATATATTAAGAAATAACAAATGTATTTGTTCACAAATAGTGAAAAAAAGTTTTACTGGAAAAAATATTGAATTTTTTCCTTCGAAATTATCAAAAAACAAAGCACGCATAGGAATGGAATAAATGAAAAAAAAAAAAGAAATATGAAGAATTTTGTAAATAGGAACACGGGGAAGAAATGAAAATGAGGAGAATTAAAATAGCAAAACGAATATGTAAATCACAAGTAATATAAACTTTTTTTTAGTCAATTCCTACTTAGGTCGACAAAGAAAAAATTTATTTTAGTTACATTTTACTAAATAATTACAATTAATATAAATAAGTATATACATATGACAGAATCACAATATTAAATAGCAAAATAGAAAGCGATTTTTCTTTCTATATATGATTTTGGACATATTTATATTAATATTAATTGTAACATATACGATTTGGACATATTTATATTAATTGTAACTATTTAATAAAAAGTAGCTAAAATAAAATTTTTCTTTGTTGATCTATAAGTAAGAAATGACTTAAATTTTTTTTATATATTACTTGTTCTTTAAACGGTATGGTGGCAGACTGATTACTGATGTAGTAAAACCATTGGTCTCAGCGAAAAAGGCAGAACTCATTTTTAAATAGTTCGGAAAGCTCTTTCATGAGTCCTTAAATCATTGTGTGAAGTGAGACGTCTGAGAATCTGAACCTTTCTTCTATTTTTCGCAGGAAAGGAAACATTTGATTGGAGGAAGCAAATATGGAAAGCAACACGGAAGGATAATTTCGAAAGGTAATAACTACCTAAACGTGAAGGGGTTCAACAAAGATCTGCCCACTGCAGATCGAAAGGGAAGTTTAGTTGTTTTGCATTTGAAGGAAGTCATTACTAGATAAATATGAAGATAGGTTCCGAAAGAGAGAATAGGTTTCGGGTTTCTAGAAAAAATGAGAGAATGCAATAGGATGCTTAGCACTTTCGTCGGATGCAATGCATGTTTCTTTGTATTTACACATGTAGACTGTACATACAACACTAAAAGCGACGCCTCCCAAAAGAATTATGTGAATGGGAGGAAAATCAGTAATGCATGTGGATGCGCATATATTGAATACAAAACGATCCCATTACCTTAAATATTAATGTTTTATTCAGAAAAAGCCCATACAAGAGCAATGATAATAATTCGTTGATATATTTTGGGCTCTGATGCAAGCTGTTATTCAATTGGGTGTTGACGCGTACAGTTGTCCAATGTCCTTATGCGGAATTGCTTGCCATATATGTTCCGATTGGTTAATTATATCGGTTCGATCCAGGCATGGTCGAAGACGACTTCTTATCAAATTCTAAATTGGGTAGATGTCAGGCAATTCTGATTGCCAGATAAATGGTGGAGAAATACAAAACGAGCAAAAGAGACATATTGAATAACGAAAGTCTTAGAGAAAAGTTGAAAAATTTTTTTTGACGAATACAAATAAAGAGACACTGGAGACAGAATTTTGCTTTCGAATTTCTGTGTAGTTCATCCAGATGACTGTAAAATAGAATACCTCATAAAACAATAATTTTAACATAATTGGGGTATAAAAGGAATTAAAAAATCTATAAATTACTTATTTTCATTTATATCTCAATAAAATTTAGTAAATAGAACGGTGTTTGTGAAAGCCTAGCTTGTATAAGAATCATAAGTGAATCTGAAGCAAATTCAAAAAATTCATACTATAATAAAAGTTTTATTTATACACTGCTGGACAATTGCTAAGGACGGATCACAAATTGCTATGTAGCATAACATTAAGCGAGACATGAGGCCTAGAAGGATAAAATATAGTTTCCACACTGTTCAGACATTAGAATAAAGAATATTTATTGTTCTGGAAAGTACAAAAGCTGTGAAACATCTGAAAGAAAAAAAAATGTTCATTTGATCTGCGTACGGAGAAATGGAACAATGCATCTAAAAGTCAGCAGGCACCTTAAAGAAAGGTATCAGTACGGGATATGTCCACCGTGGAGTGTGATGCAACATTCCACATGTCGTACCATACTTTGCACAACATTATCCAGCAGCTGTTGAGGCAATTTATCCCATTCCTCTGTGAGTGCACGGATGAGGGTGTTCTTGTTTGTCGGAGGATAGTTTCGACCAGCAACTTGCCTCCCCAAAGCATCCCCCACATTTTCAATGGGGTTTAGATCTGGAGAACGCGCTGGCCATACGAGACGTTGAATACCCTCGCTGTCTAGACAATCCTGAACAGCGAGTGTTCGATGACATGTTGCGTTGTCGTCCATAAAAACAAATTTATCACCGACAGCACCACGGAAAAGACGAACATGAGGAAGTAGAACTTCATCAATGTATCGTTGGCCCGTCATAGTCCCATTCGCAACCACATGTAGGCGCGTGCGGCCATTGATCATGATGCCGGCCCACACCATGATACTGCATGTTGGATATCGGTCCTTTTACTGGATATTTTCTGGACGATAAGCAGTACCACTCTCGCGCCAGATCAGTTGGCGTCTACAATCCGATGACAGACTGAACCTACTCTCATCTGAGAATAGTACGCATGCCCAGTCCTGTTCAGTCCAATTGTGATGCTCACGATACAATTGCAAACGGGCAGTACGGTGCTGTCTGGTCAATGGGACACACACAACAGGTCTACGTGCGTATAGTCCTCCTCCCCTCAAACGTCTGGCAACAGTTTTTCGGGAGATCTGCTTTCCTGAGGTAGCAAGAAACTGATTTGCCACGTGCTGAGCTGTGGTGCGCCTGTTCCTTTTTGCTGATAGGACGATATATCTGTCTTCTGCAGGCGTCGTACTTCTAACACGACCTCCCCGTGCCGTCTACTACACATTCCAGTAGTTTTAAATGACTTCCACAGCCGTAAAACAACGCTGTGAGCGATGTCGAACTCCCTGGCAACATCTGTTATTTTTCGCCCTTCTTCGATATTTCCAATAATTCGGCCTCGCATAAAATCATCTATGTGATGCCGGGAAGACATGCCAAAAATTTTAAGTTCGTCTATTGAATCTTTCCTGTAAAACTTTGACTTGAAACAACAACTGTCCACACGCGTCAAAACCTTTAAAGCTCTTATGAACGCTATCACATGATGAACAGACGTGGAAAAAAATTTGCATGCTCATACTTCTTCTTACTAATATCCCGCACTTATTCTAATTTTCCACATTTTGCTTCCTTTCATTTTGTGGTTGCTATGGATGATAGTGTTATCCGTCCTTAGCAATTGTCCAGCAGTGTATTTCACCCAGTTTCGCAAATTGAAGATCTAACAAGTTGCTCTTTGGGCGAACCGAATGTGCTTTATGCAAAAAGTGCATTAGTTTTATTATTAAATGTATTAAACTATGAAGTTCCTAACTGTAACTGTCTTGTTGGTGGCTTAGAATTATATTACTAATTGGACTAAGAAATATATGTTTTTTGTACACTATGCCTCTTTTGTAATGAAGCATACGATGAAATATGAGAAAACCAAGGCCAATAATCTCTTTTGGTGACCTCAAGATATTGGATAACACTTTCGGCTACGATCTGTTCGGTGTGTGTAACACTGAAATATTGATTAAATTCCCAGAATAAAACATTAAAAGATATTGTGATTATTTGGATAAAAACTCGCTGCTAAAGTACTTCATTCACATTTAATTTTCTTGGAGAATTGTCATAATATGTTTTATCTGGCCATAATATAGAAATTCTCTTTTATGGATATTTACGAAATATTTTAATCATTATTGTGTTTTGTTTTTGTTATTGATATATTTGACTTTTATATAAGTCTTAACAGAGAGCCAATTCATTAATAACGAGTATCCTGAAATGAAAACAATAGAAAGAACGAAATTAATTTTAATACAACTCTTAAACGTTTCGCAATATTTTACTCTATTTAATATTCATGAAATTTACAGCAGATTTAAAGAACGGTCATTGTCAAAGTTATATATAAAAGTAGCCGCATTAGATGGCTAGGGCATATTTTTAGGTATCGTGATTATGTCCCAACTAAATTAGCGACTTTCCAAAATTGAAGGTACACGAAAAAGAGAAAGCCCCCTCCCTCCCCATCAGTCAGGTTGATTCTGTTGAGAGAGATCTTGGAGTGATCAGTGGGCAATCCCTCGCTCCAAATAGAAGCAGATGGAAAATGCTCTAGGAGACAACCTTGTCTTGTGACTGGCTGTAGTGCTGCTGCTGAAGAAGAATATTTGTGCTTAAGGATTGATTTTACTTAAGTATGTAACGAGGCTTTTATCGCAATTCTTATTAACTGTCTTTTTGGGGTTCTTTGGGGCTAGAAGGGCAATTCTTTCCAACCAACTCAAGAAGAAGAACGTGTATATGTAAATTAGGAATTATATCTATCTATCTATCTATCTATCTATCTATCTATCTATCTATCTATCTATATATCTATCTATCTATCTATCTATCTATCTATCTATATATATATATATATATATATGAGAAGTTTAGCATTCACGAGGTCTCTAAGTGGAGTCGTTAAGTGAAGTCGCTAGGTGTGGTTGCTAAGTAGAAAAATAGTCGCAAAGTGATATGAGATATAGTCTTGAAGATGAATCTTAATCATGGAAATTAGCCTAACAGTGCCAGTGAAGATTAACCAAAAGTGGATCCGAGCCCAACGGAGTATATCCTAATTAAAATCCGAACAGAAGTGATAAGGATCGTAATGGTTTATCTAGGATATAGCGGTATGATAGATAAGTTCAACTTTAAGGTATCCGACTACGTTCGGAACCGTTATTTTGCAAAAGCGTATAAATGGATAATATTTATGATATTTAGTGTCAGAAAAGAAAATGTAAATAAAATTGTTTCAAGAATAGTATTAGAATTAAAAATTATTTAAGTACAATATTTTGACAAAAAATGAACATAGAATGATCCATTTCAAAATATTCTCCTTTTGTGAAAAATGCTTCTATTATAATAATATTTTGCCAGTATATAGCTCAGATCTCTGTACAGAGGCTCAACTAGAATTTTGAAATATATTGCTTATAAGTGGGTTTATCGATGCTTTACTACATCATAGGGGAGAAATTTTAAGAATAAAACGCCGATAATTATTTCAAATAGTTGTAACTCTGAAAATAATGTGAATGTTTCAAAAATCATAGTTGAGCCTCTGTAGAGAGGTCTGAGCTATATACAGGATAAATATTATTACAATAGAAGTATTTTTCGCTAAAGGAGAACATTTGGAAAAAAGGTTATTCTAAGTTAATTTTTTGCCGAAATATTGTATTTAAATAATTTATTTTGTCAAAGTATCCTTAAAACAATTTTATACATGTATTCTAATCTAAGTGACACTAAATATCATGAAAATTATCCATTTATGCGCCTTTTTAAAATCACGGTTCTGAACGTAGTCGGAAACCTTTACTAATGAGATAGTAATTAATCTATAAAGTTAGATTCACCCAGTGGTTGGTTGCGCTATCGATTGGTAATACGTGTTGCGTCTTCTCGTTCTTGATCATACTTCTTAGATTATTCTTGTTGTTGTATTGTGTTTAAACTAATATCGTAATAAACATATTTTAGTATGAATGACTTTAGTAGTTCTTCGTTCTTGTCACAGAGACAGATCACGTGGATAGTGTAAAACGGAGGTCCCCATTGGCGCGGACCTCACAAGTATTAATACCGAAAATTATTTGTACAACTCTTGCGAATATTTAAGCAAATTTATTTTATTAAAGGAACATTCCAGCTGAATTATTTGATCTTGAAACTTGTAAAAAGAGTAGAATAGCATAGCAGAGAGCTATATTTAATATCATCTATACATTCCACCCGCATATAATTTAAAAGTGGTTTAAAACTGGACATCCTTGTTGAAAATGATTATCTTACAAAGTTACTTAATAGTGATAAAGAGCCCACGTATAGGCCCCGTTTTTATGTAAACCCACAAATTGCCAGAAAATGGACTAAAGTCACGATGGCCACATGATAATGGCAATCTCGTGTTTCCCATTGATTAAAAATTGACGTACTAGTTGTTCAATTTGTAAAGTTTAGATAACATTTAAAATTTGCTTATTGGGTAAAGAGTTCACGTGTTAAAATTCTTCAAATAGTTTTCAAAATTTAAAAAAAATAACTTTACATTATTCGGATACTTTTAAATTAAGTGCATTATTATATCGTTGACAAATATGTACTTTTTAAAAGAAAGTTTCTGCAAAAAACAAAAGTTAGCAACAGTGAAGCACATAGACTCATTGGCTGAAAACGCGTATTTACATTTATGATATAATTATGACGTCGAATTAATTTATGATTTGATTATCTGAAAACACGCGACTAAGTTATCATGTGACTATGACGTCACATGAATTTAGTCCATTTGGGTTGGGAGAAAAGCCAGTTTTTTCCGGTATTGTTTTTCAGCCCGTTTACATGAGAATCTGGTGATTGGTTGCTAGATTCACGAGAGTATACAATGGTTACCGCGGGGAAAAAAGAAACCAATAAAAGTTAACTAAAATAAATGTCAGGCCCGTGGCAACCACATCGCTAAACGATAGAAATATCAAGGTAACCATATTGTATTGTTATCGTCCATCTTGGCGAACATAAACAACAACTTGGCGCGTAGCACTCCTATATCAAATTAGAACCGAAATGGTTAATTTTAAAGCTTTTATTTTGTTATGAATTTGTGGAACTGTCCAAGCATATCCAATTTGTTTGAATTCGTCACAATTTTTTTTTTTTACATTTCTGAATCCCGGACAGTTCCATCAAATTTTTGTTGTATTTCTTGATTTCACCAGATGTTAATTACAGTTTTTATTTTTTCAGTGGACCAATGTGCCCAATCAATAACAGCGGCCATCTTTGAATAAATGAATCTCGGTCGCAATGCATTATGAAGAAATTTGAAAGCGAACTCGCTTTTTTCCGCATTTATTCTGCCCCGCTTTTACCCGGTATAACACCGGCTTGTCGTGTTAACGGGTATAGAGAGGATCAATGCCGGTATTTTTCCGGCAATTTTCGTCCACTCTTGCTGTACACACAATAAATGTCTAAATATAACTTTCCTGTGGGTTAATTCATGTGACATCAGAGTTACTTGGTGAATGCAGTCACGTGTTTCTAGACAATCAGTTAATAAATTCATGTGATATCATAGTCACATGATGTTTTCAACCACGCATTTCCAGTTAGTCAATTCATGGTTCATGAATTCATGTGACGTTGTCGTCTCACATTAAAATTCAATCACGTGTTTCCAATCAATCAGTACATACGCTTCGCTGTTTACCAACTTTTGCATTTTGCAGAAATTTAATTTTGTGCAGTACATATTTGTCAATAGTAATCTATATAATGTATGTGATTTAAAAGCACAAATATAATATAAAATCTTTTGTTAATTTTGAAAACTGTTTGAAAAGAATCGTATACTTAGATATCTTTCCTCAATTACCAGAATTGAAATGTTATCTAAATCTTACTAGAACAAGTATAAATCTAATATGAGTTTTGAATTCATAGAGAACACGTGATTGCATTTATAATGTGACCGGTAAGAATAAAACTCATCGAAAATAAAATACTTTTTTATAGTTTATATGTAAAATATATTAGAGACATCTTTAATACATATAGAGAATGCTGAATTTGTTGTTTAATTGGACAAAAAATACCGTGCAAGGGGTTTTGATTATTAGAAATCGAATTATTAACTATTTGATGATGAAACTCGTTGATATTACAAAAAATTCAGAAAAGGAATTACGCACACATCATAGCTGGATTAACCTAATAATATTCAAGGAAATAATAAAATAAAATAATTAAAAAAATAGTTACTCATACAAAATCGCGCGATTCAAATATTTCTCAATACATTAACACAATAACTGGTGGCCGCGGTAGCCTAGTGGACAAGGTAACGGAATCGTGACTGGTGAATCATGAGTTCGAGCCCAACACCGCTGAAGACCCACCGTGTAGGGGAGTGATGCACGTTAAATCTGTCGAGAACTCAAACGTCCTCCCGTTGGTGTGGTAGTTAGGAGAGAGGTTCCAGCTCAGATGTCATCCTCATCACTTGATCATGTTTCAAAATTACGAGGTCCGTCGCCAAACCTCGTGTTGCTGAACAATGTTACGTTAATATTTACTCACTCAACACAATAACTGACTGATCAATATACTGGTTGGTCGAAACTCCATGTCAAGGGAAGTGAAAGGGAGAATCATATCAGTTCTGTGTAAAATAAAAAAAATGTTATCTTACGTTTTATTTTTGTTTTTTTCTATTTATAACAATCATAGTCAATTTTTTTAATTAATAAAATACATATCTGTTGACGCCCTTTAATCTAAGCATAGATCAAGTTTTGTACCAATCTGGAATCTTGATTAAATGGGTCATCTTTTGAAGTAGTATGCAGTATTTTTCTTTCTGCTGAGAGTCAAAGTTAGGTGGTGACAACATTTCCTCAAACCGACTCAAGCTACGTTAATTACGACTAAACCAGTAAATTATTTTGAAGTGACCATGATAAGTAGCAGAGCTGTGCAAGATCATATCAGTTAAATAATCACTGTAAAATTGGGAGATTTGCAGCCACAGTACCTAATGATGTAACGGAAGGTGTCAGTTTTCCACATTTTCAAAAATATGCTGTTCATCACTTTAAAAAATGATGTGGAAATTTTATTTTTATTTTTCTCAGAACTAATATGACCCTTCCTGTCACTCCATGCCCGCTTGAGGTTGAGTTTTGGGACACCCTGTACAGTAAGAGTGAGACAGTGATTCTGATTCTAAGAGAACCCTTTTCATTCATCGATTCAGAAGGCATAAATTTTAGAAAATAAGCAAAAAATTGGACAACGCGACTAATCCATTTTTATGGAAATATTTGAACTTTGTTCCCTTGCATACTATTCTTTTAGGGGTGTTCACGAATCTTTTGAAACAAAGTCACGAATTGAAAGAAACAACCCTTCCCTTTCCACGCTTTTATCCACAAAAATGTACCCAATTGCAAGTAAAAGTAGTGGTTTGTATACAAAAGAAATGTATTACACACATACACACACAAAGGTTTTCACCTTCTTGAAACTCGGTTAACCCCTAAAAATAACCGAGATTCTGTAAGGATACAAGAAATGTAATGGAATTTTGTGCCACATCTCCAACGGTTTTCGAAGTGAGTTTTACTCTCAATTTTACCTTTTTTGTCAATGTTTGATATGATTTTGTCCCCTTTTATACGGCAAAAGAAAAAAAAATGATCATAATGGTATTTTTTGGAGGAAATGGTCGTTTTTTGCCTTTAATAGACACGTTATGACAAGAAATGTTTTGCCCAGGAAGTTGTCTCCACAGAGTGCTCGATTTTTTTTCGCAGATTATTTTTTTCCTTTATCCATGTGATTTAATTTATTATTATTATTTTTTAAAATGTTAAGATTAAGGAAAAAAAAGTTAATCGATTTTTAGGTAACAAAGTGTGTTAAGTATTTGAAAATGAATAGCACATTAAAAATATAGCCAATTTAAATAAGTATTGTAATGCCGAGTAATCACTTCAAAGCATTTTAACACGTGTTCAACAACTACATTGGCTTACGTCAGTTTCTTGTGCAAATAAATATTTCATTTAAGGTTTCCGACTACGTTCGGAATCGGGATTTCAAAAAGGCGCATAAATGGATAATTTTCATGATATTTAGTGTCACTTAGATTAGATTACATGTATAAAATTGTTTTAAGGACAGTTTGACAAAAAAGTATTTAAATACAATAATTCGGCAAAAAATTAGCTTAGAATAACCTTTTTTCAAAATGTTCTCCTTTTGTGAAAAATGCTTTTATTATAATAATATTTTGCCTGTCTATAGCTCAGACCTCTGTACAGAGGCTCAGTTACGAATTTTGAAAAATTCACATTATTTTCAGAGTTACAACTGTTTGAAATAATTATCGGCGTTTTTTTCTTAAAACTTCTCCCCTCTGTTGTCGTAAAACATAGATAAACCCACTTCTAAGTTAAATATTTCAAATGGTTGTAACTCTGAAAATAATGTGAATTTTTTCAAAAATCATAGTTGAGCCTCTGTACAGAGGTCTGAGCTATATACGGGCAAAATATTATTATAATAGAAGCATCTGTCAAAAAAGGAGAATATTTTGAAAATTGGTTATTCTATGTTCATTTTTTGTCAAAATATTGTACTTAATGAATTTTTTATTCTAATCTATTCTTAAAACAATTCTATATACATTTTCTGATCTAAGTGACACTAAATATCATAAATATTATCCATTTATACACTTTTTCAAAATTTCGGTTCCGAATGTAGTCGGATACCTTAAAAACAAATAGAAAATTAACTGTTGTAAATCATTAATCATACTTACATTTTTGCGATATTCATTCATTCATATTTTCGGTGTAAATTGTGTATATCCTATAAAAAGCTAATCCAGTAGAACTCGTGGAAGTAAAAGAACTATATTAATACATTATCAAAATCTTACGCTAAAGGCTAAGATTGTATAAGTCAACTAGAGAGAGCTGAATCCGGCTGACGTTGTCCTGCCAATCTGTATTATAACAGCTTGTAAATGAATAAAAAGAGCTTTAGTAGTATTTTCAGTAATTAAATGAATTGTTATTTTATATAACTAAAAATAATTCAATGTAACACATTATCAAATAAATAAACATTAAAACTGAAATTAAATAAACATTTAAAACAACAGCCATTTTCTCATTCTTTTTCTTTATTATTCTTTTGTACACAAATAAAACTTGTTGCCAAACACAACAAGTCGTAATAGTTTTTAAACACCATTATTATAAATGAAATATGTAAGATGACGTCACTATTTGGAATTACTTCGGACTGCGTGTGGAATTCAAGCGTGCAACACACATCTAGAGTAACGCTAGTGGATGAACAACATTTTTTTGGTTTTATGATTTGGTGTACAGATGTACAAAGTTTTTGGAGTTCCTAATCTGGAGCAAGTGACAGATAGTTGACCTTGCGAAAAACATGGATTTGCTAAATTTAATCCGGCAGCGCGCAGCAATTGCCCTTGAGCTTTGTTGATTGTCATCGCGAAAGCAAGGTGCACAGGAAATTGTAATCCCTTGAATGTGAAGGGAAAATCAGTAGGGATCATTGGAATGCGTGGAATCGACAAGTCTTTTCTTTTACATTTACCGTTTGTTTCTTCAATCACATTCGGAATAATTTTTTAGTGGAAAGTCTGGTTCCATTACATAACTTCAGGTGTGTTCAGGTTTTGAAGAAGTAGTATTGGTGATCCAGTTTTTACCCCAGTTTGTGCGGTGATATCCCCGATAGCTCTAATGAATTTAGAAATTTGACTGGATAATTATATATAACGGCCTCATTCTCTTCTATAACTATATCAAAAGATTTGTACTCCGTAACTGCACCAGAAATTTTCATTCGATTCATATCATTGTTTCAATTAACGTCATCGTTTTTTGGAGCAATGATAGCACGCTCACAGAGCCAGTCATGATTTCTGAAGTTATTTGTTGTGTTCGGGAAAATCATATTTTCAAGATCTTCTAATGATGACTAAGTTGATGGAAGTCACAAGGAAATGATATTTTCTATGTTGAAGGAACAATCGGAAGTTGACCGTTGCCCACATCTAAAAGCTGCTTGGCAAATGTTTGTGCAGAATCATCTCTAAGAAAATGCACTCGCATGTTAGTCGACAGTGTACTTTTTTTCACTTGCCTCCAAAGGAATGAATACTTTAGCCTCGCGTTATTTATATATACATATATATGTAAGGATAATTAAATTGGATTAAAAATTAAATTCCCTATCTAGCACTTGATTCATCTGTCTAAGCTCCCATCTTCAAGTATCAAACTAATCACCCATTTATGTCTTCCGAACATATGGCCTAGCCAATAAACATGTCTAATTCCAGATCGTTAGATTTAATAGTCAACATATGTCAGCATTAACTTGCAAGCAACCTCTTCAAAGCAGCGATACTTACCATATGTTTTTCAAGTGTTATCCACTTGAAACCACCACCATGGCGTGCTTTTTACTCCCTGCCCTTAGCGTCTGAACAGATGTACAAATGAATGAATAAAGGTCGTTTTTTCACTCCTCTAACTTTAATCTGATTCTGTCTTAAAAATCATGACACACACACACACACACACACACACACACACACACACACACACACACACACACACACACACACACACACACACACACACACACACACACACACACACACACACACACACACACACACACACACACACACACACACACACACACACACACACACACACACACACACACACACACACACACACACACACACACACACACACACACACACACACACACACACACACACACACACACACACACACACACACACACACACACACACACACACACACACACACACACACACACACACACACACACACACACACACACACACACACACACACACACACACACACACACACACACACACACACACACACACACACACACACACACACACACACACACACACACACACACACACACACACACACACACACACACACACACACACACACACACACACACACACACACACACACACACACACACACACACACACACACACACACACACACACACACACACACACACACACACACACACACACACACACACACACACACACACACACACACACACACACACACACACAATGATAATTAAATTAGATTAAAAATTAAATTCCCTATGTATATAGAGGGAATTTAACTCATATTTTTCCTTTCATCTTCAAACATCAAACTAATCACCCATTTATTTCTTCCGAACGTATGGCATAGCCAATAAACATGTCTAATTCCAGATCATTATACTTAATAGCCCTATATGTCAGCATTGACTATCAAGTACACTCCTAAAATCCGCGATACTTACCTCATCTGTATTTTAAGTGATAACTCACTTAGATTTTCACGGTGGCGTGCTTTTTCCTCTCTGCTCTTAGCGTAAGAATATGTCTAACTTTCATCAAATAAAGATCCTTTTTAAAAACTAAGTCTGATTCTGGCTCTAAACATGTCACACACACACACACACACACACACACACACACACACACACACACACACACACACACACACACACACACACACACACACACACACACACACACACACACACACACACACACACACACACACACACACACACACACACACACACACACACACACACACACACACACACACACACACACACACACACACACACACACACACACACACACACACACACACACACACACACACACACACACACACACACACACACACACACACACACACACACACACACACACACACACGCACACACACACACACACACACACACACACAACAATAGGATTTCAAAGTCAGCATGTTAGTGGTCTTGCTGTGAAGATTATATCATAACACTCTCATATCACAGTTTACATCTTTTCCACACACATCTTGAACATCTTACACATTTTTGACAACCAACCAAGTTAGAGCCTAGCAAATTTACATTTTTTACAATCAACCAATTCAAAGTCTACCAAATTTGATTGTCATCTCTCTTGGTGTCTATCTTTGCTGGCTAGTTTAAAAGATAGTTCAAAAGATGCGTTTTTTCAGATTTTTTAACTCGGTGAATAATTGATTTTCGATAATTTCAAGACGTTTGATTCTCTTGGAAAAAGCTCTGTGAGTAAGGAAATTTTGTTAAATTCTTTTTTGAAAAATATTTTTCTGACGTAATTGTTTTAGGATTTTTCTACTTTTCTTACTTTACTTTTACCACAGAGCACAAGCTGAATTGGGGTAATCTTCCAAACAGTTTGTGAGTCTTTAATGATATTCATCCCTGAATATTATGACACGCAGGCATAGATAGAGGAAAATATGCTTGAAATAGCATGAACCAGAGAGAGAGTTTTTTCAAACAGCTAAATGTATCTGAAAACGAATTCCATTTTCCGAAATTTCATTACCAGCATTTTAACTTATATATTGCTTGTTTTCGTTTTAATCAATTCCAACTGTCTCCTTATTTTCACCAAATTTTTGAATCCACATTGAACTAGACATGAAATCAATCAGAGTTGCATTTCGAATTTTTCAGTTTACAACCAATAGAATTGGGACGACTTCAGTTTATTAAATGAAGTCACATCAAGGTACATAAAAAAACTTGAGCGTTTCCGATAATTCTTTTAACTGAGAAAATCTCGCTGAAAACTTTTCTTCTTTTTTTTTTTAAATTACGCCCGCCAACTCCCTCTCGGACATAAGGCGTCTTGCAGTCCAATATAAAGCAGATGTCCCCCTAGCAGGAAGGAGAACTTCACATTTGTCTTGCGAGAGAACATGAAGTAGAGCGGGGCAATAGGATAGATGCTCCCCAGTCATTGGCACGGATTTACAGAGAGGGCAGAGCGATGAATCAGCCAGGCCAATCTTAAACAGATGGGCTTGCAGGTAATCACGTCTGGTGATGATTCTGAAACATGCCACACCCTCCACCCTAGGTAGGCTGAAAACTGTGATCGATCACTCCCATTTCTCGAAATACTTCATATTGAACATTGTTATTTTGAATTAAAATCAAACAGTTTTGATCGGTAGTGTGCCCAAAATATTGTGTCGCGTGCCATCAATGGTACGCGTGCCAATGGTTCGCCATCCACGGTGTAGAGAGACAGAGAGAGAGAGAGCTGGGATTATGAAAAACTGCAATGTACATTGTACTATTCACTACTCAGTACCCATTTATAAATAAACATTGGATTTATTTATTTATATGGAAGAAAAATAATTTTATTTTGAGTCTAAAACCATCTAACCAAAATTAAATATTTTCCCGCTTTTTGAATATTTAACCCCTTCGTGGCAATGTTAAAGTTTTTGAAATCATTATTTTTTTTCTCTTAATTTCCATACGATAGATCATCTTTTCCGCATAGGTAGGCCCAATCAATAATAATTTGTTTTCAACATATCCTCGACTACTCTATTGCAAATGTGTTTAAATACAAAAATAATTCAACAATGTTCTTCGTTCATATACGGTTATGCAATTTAGCTGAATTGTATACTGAGGGATTTCATTTTTTAGTATGTAATTTACAGTTGTACAAGGTGTGACACACACACAAAAAAAACGAGACTATGTTTGTAGCTTAAAAAAAGAGTGGAGTTGGCAGCAACTGTTTTGGTGACGTCATCCCACCCACCTTATCTATACATGTGGCCAGTTTCATCTTAATCAATTACGCCAATTGGGAGAACTGCGTCATTAAGTGAACACGTGCAACACTGCAGGAAAAATGTCGAATCAACATCAAGTTTCTTGAAAAGAAATCAGCCACGAAAACATTTCAAATATTAACTGAGGCTTATGGATATGAAATTTTGTCTCGTTTACATGTGTTTGAATGGTATAAGAGGTTTTCAGGAGGAAGGGTCAGTGTGGAAGATGACGAACCTACTGGCCACCCATGGTCAGTGATTACAGACCATAACATAGCTAAAATTTGTGGTATGAGTGGGTTCCCACTCACATCAGGGATCAGACTGTTATTCAACACTACTACATTGAAGTACTAAAAAAAATTCACGAAAAAAGGTGAAAAAAGTCCAGAATTGAGCAGTGATGAATGACTGTTGCACCAAGACAATGCATCCGCTCACATGGGGCTATCTGTCGAGCAAAAACATTGCTGTGACAGGGCATTCTCCTTAGTCACCTGATTTGTCTCCAAGCGACATTTTTTTATTTCCTATAAGTAAATTTTACTGAAAGGAAACCCATTTTACCTCAGTTGAAGAGGTTCAGGCAAAAATGGAGAATCTTCTAAAGGGACTTCCAAAAACCTCGCTTCAAAACTGTTACCAGCAGTAACAGCACCGAATGCAAAAGGGAGTGAATGCTAAAGGGAACTACTTTGTAGGTGATACTATCACACACACACACAGAGAGAGAGAGAGAGAGAGAGAGAGAGAGAGAACTGACTCTGTAAGTACAATTATTTATTGGAACAGTCTCGTTTTTTGTGTCACACCTAGTATACATAAATTTATCACTTACGTTGATTGATATTGAAGTAATGCATTACATCATAAAATATTCCAACAATTACTTCGAAAATACATAATTTGACACTCTTTTCGTAATAATATCTTTTTTAATAATCCATAATTTAAACGACTGATTCCGTAGTAAAAAAGAGACAGTTTTTACTTCGCAGAAAAGCTTTGTTCAAAATAAGCTTAAGAAAAGTGCTTAGCCAGATAAAACAAAATACTCTCGAGCTGGCGAGACGAATGAAAAACAAACAGCAGTTGATAACGCGATCAATTTCTATCGGATTCATTTGTTTTCACAGATATTTTATTGGATCATAGATTTTAGCATTACACATTATAAGTATTTAAAACCTTATCATGAACATTAAGCTGTCATATATATCATTTTTATTTGAGTAAATATTTGCTTTTCTAACGCGTTAATTTTAACGATTTTCTTAAATTCATTAAGCTGATTATGTCGCACATTTTTCTAAAGTAAAAGAAAACAGTTATGTTACTTATATAAGGAATGTAATGAATTTCTTACTGTTAAAAAGTATTTACTATTTGTAAAAAATAACAACTAACTAGAACGGAGCGATCCTTAATAATTTAAAATTTCGATCCAGTACGTGGATATTTTTCGTAATTTATACTACTCAGTACAAATTTTTAGCATACTGTAAGCATTTTTCTTGTATCTTCTTGTCGTAAGTTTCGAAATGTTTACCTTACAGTATTTCGATATCATATTCTTCATTCTAAAGTCTGTAGATTTTTTAAGGAAAGTTGTTTCTATAGATTTCTTAGATATTAAACTCGTGAAAATAATCCCTTTATCACTGTTACATTCATATCTTTAAAAAATACTTGTTTGAAAAGCCTTTTTCTTATTACGTAGAAAAAACATATATATCTTCATTCAATTTACTATTAAAACACCAAAGGTGATTTCGATGAAAAAGAGGAAAATTCTGTAATATTAAGGTGACTAGTTTTTTTACAACGAAAAGGACACACGCGAAATATTTAAGAAAAGTTACAACGTAAATATTTAAAACCTTTTTTTTAATTCAAATAAAAATATGCTAATTACGCTTGCATTCCTTTTAATTATTTACTTAAACGAGTGTTTTCCCAGTGAATATTTTTTTTGTCAATATACACTAGCTAGAAAAAGTCTGCGTTCACCTACTGTTGCTTACATGAACAACGAAAAAAAAAATTAAAAACTAGAATTAAAAAAAAATTTCTATTTATATTTTATTTAGTTTGTTTTAAATATTCACAATAATAAAAGTAAATTTGGTTTACCTTCATTGATTTTAAAATAAAGACAGGTTTGTAGCGACACTAACAAAAATCAAGTAAAAAAAAGTCTGCGTTTACTGTTTTAGTAGTAACTATAAAAGTTATTTAAAAAGAGAAAAATGAGCTATTTAGTAGCTGGTTGCATAACCTCATCATTTGAGTACCTCCTGAAGTCGTTTCAGCATTGAACTAACAAATCTGGTGCTTTCTTCGGCGCTTATCTTCTCCCATTGGGTTCCCTTCTGTTCAGCACATCCTTGCTAGATAAATTGTGTTGACGAATCCTATATTCCAGCAAATCTCATAGGTGTTCTGTAGGATTCAGATCAGATGACTGCGGGGCTTTGTGCAGTTGATTTGGGACATTATACAAGAGCCAAAGCTCAGTGATGTGCTTAGAATCGTTGTCGTGTTGGAAACGAAACGATTATTCTAAGCTGAGTTTGGTGGCACTTTCCTATAAAATGTTTTTTAGGACATCAAAGTAATCATATTTGTTCATAATTGATTCTATATACTCCAATTTGCCTACACCATTGCTCGCCATGCACCCCCACACCATGACTCCACCGCCGCCGTGCTTTATCGTTGGCACTAAATGCTCTTTTTGAAGCGCTGTGCAAGGTTTTCTCAAAGTCTAAAATTGCCCTCATCAGAGAATATCACAATCCTCCAGAGCTCCAGAGGCTTATATATATGATCTTTTGCAAAAGCTATTCGCTTAAGCTGGTTGGTCATTGAAATATATGGTTTTCTCGGAACCACTTGACTACGGTATCCGGCCTTTATCAAGATTTTTCTTGCAGTATCCTCCCAAATATTTTTGTTAAACTTCTCGTGAATGTCTGTTGCTATTTAAGTTGCAGTCAAACACGGAGTCTTTTTCACCATTGATGTCATACTTCGTTTTTCTCTGATTGTTAGTTTAAATGGACGTCTTAAACGAGGTTTGGATGTGTAGAATCTTATAGATTTAAAGTTATAAATAACACGCTGGATAGATGAATACTGCTGTCCGACGGATCTGGGGATATCCTGACGACTTTTTGCATCCTTCCACATTTTTATAGTGATTTTACGCTCACTAGTACTAATTTCCTTCCTATTACTTTCCATGTCCTTGAATTGCTTTGTATATCACAAAACGTAAGAATTATTGCGTCACAATTTTCTTAAGCTATTTTACTTGATAACTGAATACAAAAACTTTGTTAACCTACAACGCTTGTTGATACAAATTCCAAGAATCAAGAATATTCAAATAGTGAACGCAGATTTTTTTATGCCTACTATTTGTGTGTTTTTCTACAAAACTCCCGTTATCCTAAGTAGTTTTAATTCGAAATTAACGAATTCTTGCATGCTAAATATTTAAATAATAGTTAGCAAATTCATGAAATTTTATCAGAAAAAAATGACATTTCTATTAAATTTTATCTTTGCTGTATGATTTCATATGGGTGAACGCAGACTTTTTTTAGCTAGTGTATTATTTTCTAATACATCGGAAATTTCGGAGCAAAAAACATCCTTTATATTTAGGCTGTTTTCGGCTAATGCTAAAGTATAGGACCTGAATTTGGGGAATATTTTTTCAGATATAAAAGTACTCAAGCATTAATATTATATTATGACTTCACTATCTTGTAGAGAATCACTTATTTTATCATACTACTCATTTTTATCCGAGTTGATGCATTTTTCTATTATAAAATGTTTCGCATTTTTTCTCCTATACCGTAATGCTAAATGAGCTCTCCCTTTACATGTTAAAAGGAAAAACTAATTATTTATGAAATATTTTGAAATTTTAAAAACACGATATTATAAATAAATGCATGAGTTACAATGTCACAAATTTTTATAAAAATTGAAGTATTTTTTCCGTCCGAAGTCCACGCTCTTTTGTATACGGCAAAAACAGCCTTAAGCTTTACAGCTAAAGTATCAACATTTAATCTTGATTTCGTAATTGCCCCAAAATCATTACTAACTGAAAAAACTCTTTCAATTTCTGCATTAGTTCCAGGTCAGTACACAACGTAAATTCAATAAGAATAACTACATTATCGTATGGAAAGTGTTTATTTTTGAAATGGT
This sequence comes from Trichonephila clavipes, assembly GCA_019973935.1. Taxonomy (NCBI): domain Eukaryota; kingdom Metazoa; phylum Arthropoda; class Arachnida; order Araneae; family Nephilidae; genus Trichonephila; species Trichonephila clavipes. The sequence goes on along the minus strand of BMAU01020281.1, from coordinate 642,543 downwards.
TAAATATTTCCACCCATCTTTTATCAATTTCAGCATGTTGATTTACCAATTGTTCCAGTTTATTAGAATTTAAATATACATTCAGTCTTCTTATTTATTCAAACAGATAATTGTCATCGATTTTAATATCAGGTCATTCTTTCGATAAAAACTCAACACAATTTTCTACATCTGCCCAATTTACTTGCAACGAAGTCAAAAAACACCATTGAAAACTATTATGTCCTGTAATATTTGATTCAGACCAGTCTTCGACATTTTGGAAACATGAATAGAGATTAACAGATCAGTTTTTTAAAATATTAAAAGGAGGACAAGTAGGAGGACACTTTTCGAAGAAGGACAGAACCTATAAAAGGAGGACAGTCCTACCTAAAGGAGGACGGTTAGTCACCTTAGTAATATTAATATTGTCTCAATTAATTGGCATACAGTTAGCAGAAAATGTTTAACTTCAAAATATTTTCTTCTTTTCATTTTGTAATGCAAATATTGTTGAAGAATTCGACCGCTAATAATTCGAAGTATTTTATTACAACTTGCATGAAACTATACACAAATTACTATCATTTTCAAAAGTTGCTAGAAAAAAGCAGCCACTTTCAAAGACAATTAGATAAATGTTTAAATGTATCTAACACTACTCCTTGTCTCCTTTGAAAATCATTTCTGAAGCTATAATTATAAAGATTTCAGTAGGCAAATGGGAAAAGCTCCCACAACTGAAGCTTTGTGAATTTGGTAAGAAGTAAAAAAAAAAAGAAAGCAGAGTTACCTTGTAAATCTGAATAGCTTTCCTACAAAATTCATAACGTCTCTTTCAAATGTATTTGTTTACTTTCTCGTTTGAAAAGGGGACTCTTTGATTCAACTCTTTGCAGGGAATGTACAGGTCTTGCATAAAATATTACATCTGAGTTTGTAATAAATAATAAAACGACAGAAAGGGATTTCACGGAAATCACTTCTTTTTCTCTAACATTTCCTTAAAAAAAGCATATTTATTTATTTGAAGATACATAAATGATGGAATGAATTAAATAATGGAATACATTGAAAACAGGAATTAATATATATATATATATATATATATATATATATATTAAATATATATTTAAATGCCTTATATACATATGCAAAAAAGAAAGAATTTTTAAGACTAAATATTTTCGTAAACATGTTTTGCGTCTTAGAATTCTATTTTATAAGTCACATTTAAAAATAAAAAAAATTATGAAAATATAAATTTATTTACCTTACTCAAATTTAATTTTTATCATTTCAATATTTCACACTTGTACACAAAATATTTTTTTTGCTTTGTTTCTGTTTGTCTTCCCAGCAAAATTTGATCTCTCTTGCAGAAGAAATGGATGAAAAATGGAAAGAACTATAATCAACCACTTAAAATTCTATTGTTTTTGGTATTGGGAGGTATTTTGGTATTCGGTGTCTTCATGCAATTATTTTTATTATGTATTTAAATTTCTATTTTTATTATCTATTTTAAATTCTTAAATAATTTAAGGATATGTTTGCGAAAGAAAAAAAATTAACCTACGAAAAAATTCAATCCATTGAATTGTATCTCCAATACTTCTTTCATGACCCCGGTTGCTTTGTAGACATGGTCTAGTGTAGAGGTCGACAAAGTGGTGGTCCACGAGAAAATTTCACTGGTTCCCAGAAAAATGTGGAATATACTCCTCATCTCCTTAAGTTATGCTTTAAGATGCATTGATTGTGGTTTTAGATCACAATTTTTTTACAAATATATTTAACACTTAAAAATTCCTTTTAGTGGTCCACGGGATTTAAATTATAAATTTACTGGTTCATGAAGTCAAAAAGTTTGGGGGGCCGTTGGTATAGTGGTCGTCGTTGTTGGTTCGAGTCCTGGCGACATTGAAAATCCACCATGTAGCGGAGCTGATGCATGTTAAATCTATCGTTGCTCAAAGTCCTCATGTTGACAGGATGTGGAAGTTAAGAAAAGTGGAGTGACGTCTAAGTCGTCATCCACGTCACTTGACCAGGGTTCAGAATTACGATGTCCATCGTACAGAGCCCTAGTGCAACTTTAAGTGGGACGTAAACAACACTCACTCAACGTTCCTTTTGTGGGTAAACGATTCCTCGACAAAAATAATATTTTGCTGAATTTTTTAAAAAAATTGATGAAAAATTAATTTGTTTATTAATTTAAAAATTTATTTGACGAACTGTTGCATATTTCTACCAATTGTTACTTTAAGAAATCATTCTTTCTTAAAAAATTTGCCTACGAAATACTTGTATCGAATTGCGTTTTACAACATGATGAGAAGTTTTCGAACAGCAACGTAATTAAGTGCTAATAGAAGTTTTCGTGACCTTGAAAACCAATTCATGTCGAAGTTTATTTTTATAAACTCAAAGTTGAGCATATATAAAACTTTAATCAGGCCTATTGCTCTGTATGGAAGTGAATGTTGGATCCACAATAAAGCAGGGAAAGAAAAGTTGCTCATTTTTGAGAGAAAAATCTTCGGACCTATTCAAGAGAGCAGAGAGTGGAGAATTCTTTACAAGTGTGAAATTTACAGGAAATATGGCAAATATGGCGGGACTGACATTGTGGGCGCTATAAAAGCTCCACGTATTTGTTTGTTAGCAGGGCCATCTGTACAGATATGCCAATGCTTTTCCTACCAAAAAAGTACCTTTTTCGAAACTTGAAGGGACTAGACGTAGAGGACGTCCACCTACAAGATGATTAGACTATGTTGAAAAGGATTTCAAATTAATGGGAATCAACAGTTGGGAGACCGTAATGACTGATAGGAAAACTGAAGGAGGATCAGCGAGTCAGCCTTGGCCTGCAAAAGGCTGTTCAGTTTATGAAGAAGAAGGTATAATTAAGTTCAATCCTACATCTATTCTTACATTTACTTTAATATATTCTAAGTTGCCCTTTTTTCTACTTTTTCCAACGAGCAGTTTGACCAAGGTATTGAGTTTAAAACTGGCTAACGTCGTTTCTTTGTGTATCAATAGGTATATCAATAGGTAGAAAAAAAAGATACATTTTTTTCTTTTGTTTCGAATGATGCTGTTACAGCTATAAAAAATCCCTTGTTTGAGTATCGAGTATTTTATCTCAAACAAAATTTGATTTTAAGATCCGCAAGGGGGAGGAATCGTGAAATTACCTGCACATTATTCTTCTTTCTTTAAAAAAAAAGTAATCATTCTGGTACTAATTTTGTAGACAACTGAAAAGACCACTGGATTTACCTCTACCTTTTGTAGTGGTCTGAAATGAATGCATCTGCTAAGCAATGAGATAATTTTATAAAAAAATGGAATTATGTTCTGAATTTTTCACAAAAGTAAAATGCGTGCAGACTTTCTGTAAGAAAGGAAAAAGAAGCAGAAATTCGAAGCTTCATTAAAATAAATTCTTTCACGTCTTTCAAAAAATTTTTCACGCGTCATTTTTTTTTTAAAAAAAAATTCTCATTACTTTTTTAATCCTTAAAAAGGCGTCATGTCTTAAAACCCTTAATTATCCCTTCTTTCATCAGCAAACTCCGTACTAAAGTAACAAATATTTTGAAAGAAATATTATAGCACGAAAGTACACGCAATACAGACAAACATAAAATCTTTTAGAATGATTTTCACATTTTTATTGTGGATTTGTATTAAAGAAGTTGGAATTGTTATTTTAAATTCATTTAAACTTCATGTCCCTTTACTTAAAATTCGCCAAGGTTACATTAACTAAGTAAAACTTTCTCCAATAATTAGAGATGATCTGCAAGAATTGACCTATTTTTAAACGCTTCATTTGCGTACTGCTTGAAAAGAAATCCCGTTAACGTTAGCTTCAAGACAACTGCTTTAAAACCGTCTAGGCGAAAAAGAGTAAGTTACGTGCGTTAATTTTGAAATGGCGTCTCCCACTCGTCTTATTTGCATTGAGGGCGAAGCATCATTATAGTAAACGGCTATGGGGTGAAGAAAAGAAAAGGAATCTATTCGAAACTCTTCATAACTTTGAGAGGGAAATCCTCGTTTTTCTAGAATGTAGGATTAACATCCCATACCTTAGTGGATATCAACCGTTCTGGCTAGGGCTTTCCACACATTCTTTTTTTTGGACCTCCTTTTTTATTTCCGTTTTTGCGGGAAGTGGAATAAAATGGATTGAGCCGTGGATCGCATCAAATTGAAAAGAAAAGAGGTGGGGATTATGTTGGGCAACGATTTATAGAGTTTCAAGTCATTATGCCGAGCATTTAAGAAAAAACTTCTCCTTAAGTGGATTCTATTCAATGGGCCGTGTTGCTATTTAAGCCCCTTTGTGCGATCTTGAATGAAATTCTCATAGGGTTAATTGGGAGGGGAGCGAAATATATTTCAGCATACGTAATCCTCTTTTGGAACAAAGAACTTTAATATTCAGCTTGCTTAAAATTTTGGCATTGAAAGTTTGATGTTTGTAAAGATTTGATTTTGATGTAATTACATCACAATAGTGTTTGTAACATTTTAAAATTACTTTGGGTCATTCTGGTAGTATAATAAAAGGAAGAAGCGAGTATTTCAATAAAAAAAATGCTTACTTTTAAAAGCCATATAATTAAAACTATGCATTGTAGATTTGCTAACTACAATGCATGCTAAACTAAAAAACTTTAATGCTAAAACTATGCATTTTTTATTTAATTCCTACTATTAGGGCACACTCTCTCTATATTTATTTATCTTGGTGGAATTTTCAATCGTTAATGTTATAAAATACATGTTAAATCACTCAATTGAGCTGAGACTTTATATTTATGATTGTTTTGGATGACAATAAGACAATTTAATTACAATTAATAAAAAAATAATTGATTAAAACTAATTATTCAAAGAATTACAAATACAGCCATTTTGGCGACTCAAGTCAAAATTTGAAAAGGTTTTTTTCTCACATTTTAAGGCGCTTATTTGAGCTGAAGTTTTCTATACACTATTATTTTGGGTAAAAATATGATAATTCAATTATAACTAATTAAAACTAATTGACTGAAACTAATTATTCAAAGAATTACAGAAACAGCCATGGTGGTTTCATTTTTACCGGTTTCTGACGCCATCTTAAGATTCCTCTCTATAACTGTTAAAATAAAGACAAAAGTTGGCGACGAAAACCTGTTTTTCAGCCAAACTAGCCAAAGCGGGTTTGCATTGTTACAGCAATGCAGACAAATCATGCTCTTTTTTCAGTTTCTAGTATTAGTTCACTCTCTCCCTATATGTGTGTGTATATATATATATATATCTTATTCAAATTTTCATCGTTAATAAAATACTTTCTATTCATCCATTATAAGTAGAAATTAACTTGAATATTTTTTATATTTTACTTGTTTTACTTTCAGCTTAGACGCCCATCCCGGATCGTGGTTAGAGACGTTGACTGCCGTGTCGTGGGGCCTGGGATCAAATTTTAGAGCAAGCATGGATGTTTATACATGTATAGTGCCTTCGCGTCAAAGGTGCACTCTAAATGGAATACACTATCTACTCTGTACCGCAAATCCACTTTCGTGTGGTTGATGGAGGGTTCCTGCCCACCTGTAGTTCTCTCTGAAAATTGGGTTGGAAACGAGTCTAATGGCGTAACGTACACCCCCGCAACCCTTGCATCGTGGGGAGGAGGGCAGGGTTCCTTGGGGTCCAAAGCCTGACCACCGCCAAGTGCTTAACCCTTGTAAAATCCAACTTGGGGGCCCGAAACCTAACTTTGAAGGGGGCCCACATGTTCTCCGTTATGCCACTGAACGAGTCAGATAGTACAGTTGCCTGCTTGACGCTCAAAGCTGAGGCCAGGCGAACAATCTAGCCCTTTGCCATGATGAATTTCATGGAACTTGATCTGGCACTGCTGATCAGGTGGCATTAGCAACAACAACACTTTCAGAGTTTTGACAGGCAGAAATATTTCCTGAATAAAGTAATGCATGATTTTATTGTTTCATTTATCTATAAAAGTTTCGTATTTTTAATTTTCTTTCAGTAAAGGGCCCAAATTTTTATTTTAATTGGATCCCTTCCTAGAATATGATTTAAATGAATTTTTTTACCGTTTTTTTAAATTCCAAACACTTATTATGAAGTATATCCCCCTACCCATTCTTTTCTCTTTGATATCGCAGAGTCCGAATACTTGACTTAATGAAATTATTACTGCAAGAAAATTAATTTAAGTCAGCCATTGGATCCCCCCCCGTAAAATAAGCAGTGATGAGACACAGAAAGAACATTCAAAATTTTAACATACATGGCAAAATATTTTGTGTGTGAAGGAAACTTTTTTAATTTAAAATTAGTTTTTAAGGAACATTAAAATAGAACGGAATTGTGAATAATTTTCAAAAATTCGATTAGCGTATACCTTACAGTTTCAAAATTTATTTTACGTGTACTACCGATGACTAAACAGAAACAATAATTATACTTTATAAATATATAGGGGTAAGCACAAATTTGTACTATTGAAAAATTATTCTTATTTAAAAATATTTTAATCTTTAATTTTTTTTATCTCCTAAATTTTTCTTTAGTGTTTGTTCTTTCTTGAAAAATGAAGCTTAAATTAAGAAGACTTGTATTATAACATATAAAATGGTTTCACTAAATTTTTTTTTTCCAAAAAAACACATGAAGCAAAAAATAAAATATATAAAATTTCCAGTACTTACTATATTGGTTCAAACAATTTATTACAAAACTTACAGTAACGCTTAACTTAAGTAACTTACTGTAACTTAAAGTTTGCAGTTTATTGTAAACTTTATATTTTCCTTTTCAAGAAATTCTTTTTAATAAATTGATAAAATTCTCTTAAAACATATTGCTGATTTAATCCTTACGTATTTTCTTTTCATTTTGATGCAATCCATGTATTCAATTATGTTTACCACTTACTCCAAAATAGAAGTAATTAAAGAAAGATGTATAGAAGTCTCAGCAAAAAGAAGGTATATACCAGAGATGGGAACCTTTGTACTATCAGAGGCCCCATGTAGTGAGTAGGTGAGTTTGAGGTTATTGGCACAAAAGCCGATTTCGGCTATACAAGGCCACATGTAAATTTGGTGATAACAAATCAGGTCGCACAGGTTAACGTACTTATAAATACGATTTTTATGAAGTTTTTATAGTTTTCGTTCAATTTAAACAATTTGGTGTATTATAAAGAAATGTTACCAAAGAAAAAAATAAGTCTTACTTATATATTTGTTATTTTATGGGAAAAGTAACAATATAAAATGTTTTTACATTTTCGTAAGAAAGGAATAATAAATAATTTCTCTATAAAAAGCGCTTACTTGCTAGAGATGCAATAGCACAAATGTATTAGTAAAACCGCTAAGTAAAACTATAGCTATATTTTCATAATGGTCGATAGCAAAACGAGACGAGTCTGTTAAAAGCACCTTACCAGATTTTCATAAGATAAGCCACCAGCATCTTTTTCACAATTCCTACTATTAGCTCGCACTCTCTATATATTTATTTATCTTGGTGGAATTTTCAATCGTTAATAAAATACATTTTAAAGCACACCATTGAGCTGAAATTTGATATACATAATTATTTTGGATAGCAATACTATAATTTAATTATAATTAATAAAAAATAATTGATTAAAACAAATTATTTAAAGAATTACAAATACAGCCACGTTGGCATCATTTTTGGCGACTTAGCGACCCTTTTGGCGACTTGTGTCAAAACTTGAAATGGTTTTTTTCTCACGTTTTAAAGCATTCAGTTGAATTGAAATTTTATATACACGATTGTTTTGGATGACAATATGATACTTTTAATGATAATTAATAAAAATTAATTACCACTTAATGTTATGATTCTGTCATATATATATATATATATATATATATATACATTTATACACTGGCCTCAAAAAGTTAAGGTACAAACGGGTTTTTGTGTCTAATTTGCAAATGAATGAATGTAGAAACAAAATATTTTTAGGATATGTGCATTAAATAGTTTTTTATTGAATGCGTCATAGAAATTTGTATAAGTGTATTGAAAAAACGATTTATAACAAAAAAAAGCAATCTCTGCGGAAAAGTCCATTCTTGGAGAAAACAGCACATCACAGTGTTATGTGGTAAAATGGCATAAAAACAATACAAAAATGGGTTCTAATAAGGAATGTGTCCACCCCTAACTTGAATGCATTGGCGGCATCGATTTCCCATGCTGTTTATTAAGTTGTCGGACACCGAAATAGTAAGCGAAGACCAGACACAGAGTAAGCCTTGTTTCAGCTCATGTAACGACCTTGGAGGAGGATTTAAAGCAGCAACCTCTCTGCCAAGATAGTCCCAAAGATGTTATATCGGATTCAGGTCTGGAGATCGAGCTGGCCATTCCATTCGTTCCAAACCGTGATCCTCCAGATACTCCTCAACAATCCGAGCTCCGTGAGGTCGTGCATTATCATCCATCAGAATGAAGTCGTTACCAATAGCAGTAGCATATGGGCGGACATATGGATCAAGGATCTCATCCCGATATCTAAGACCAGTTACGGTTCCTCCATGGAACACATGCAGGTCAGTGTGGCCACCGAGCGAGATCCCTGCTCAAACCAGGATTCCACCACCTCTATAACTGTGTCTTTCAACAGTGTTGGGGATTGATGGTATCTAGTGCGCTGTTCCTCCAGATCAGTAGACGCCCTGAATCACTCTCCATTGTAAATCTGGACTCGTCTGTGAACAGCACAGAAGCCCATTGTTGCTGCGTCCAAGAACCATGTTCTCTTGCCCAGCATAAGCGGTTCCTTCGCTGTCGTCCGTTGAGGGGAACGCACACAACTGGTCTTCTTGCATACAGACCTGCATTGTGAAGACGATTTCGCACCGTAGTAGCGGAGATTCTTCTTCCTGATGCTTGAAAGTGGTCTGCAACGAGCTGCGGCACAGTAGTGGTTCTTCTCCTTCGTGCCGAAAGAGCTAGAAAACGGTCTTCTGCAGGTGTTGTAGCTCGTGGTCGGCCTGGAACAGGTCGTCTGGATACAGAATCTTCGGATTGGTATTGATTCCAAAGTCGCTGAACAACACTACGAGACACATTGAGATGTCTAGCAGCATCAGCCTGCGACAATCCCATTTCCATCCATCCAACTGCCCGCCACCTTAACGAATTGGGTAAACGACGTCTCTGAGACATTTTCTAAACTCTATTGACTATTGTCACCGAAACTGCCAACAACTGTTGAAAATCAACACAACTTACACACAAAAGTACGAAAGCTTGATATTTGCATATTTTTTTCTCACTCATAAATATACGTTCTTTTCTATAAAATAAAAGTGGCAGCAATCGTTTTTGCATTAATGTTTTTAAAGTTCGTTATTATCATTCATATAAACTATGCATTTTATTGTTACTGCCATTTTTTTTATGGTGAGCTTCGAAAAACATGTTGTACCTTAACTTTTTTGAGGCCAGTAATTTACATTTATATATATATATATATATATGGCATCCAAGAAATCCAGTCGTTCTCCTCATCTAGCCACGCAGTCTTCGCGCGCGGGCGCAGCAAATCAAAACCAGAACTTTTGAACTAGTGAAAGTAGAACCAAAACTTTAAGACTTTAGAGAAAGAGAGAAAGCGGAAAGGAGGAACGCGACGGAGGTTCGCGAGCAGGCGTTCCCATCGAGAATTCATGGAAACCCATCTGTTAGAATAGCTACCATTTTAATTAATTTTTGTTAAAGTTTTAAATAAATGTAAAGAAAGACAAATGTCTTGAACCCCTTGTTGTCTCCCATTTTATATATATATATACATTTATATATATATATATACACATATATATATATATATATATATACATTTATATACATTTATATATATATACATTTATATATATACATTTATATATATATATATATATACATTTATATATATATATATATACATTTACATATATATATACATTTATATATATATATATATACATTTATATATATATATATATATATATATATACATTTATATATATATATACATTTATATATTTATATATATATATATACATTTATATATATATACATTTATATATATATATATACATTTATATATATATATACATTTATATATATATACATTTATATATATATATATATATGACAGTATATAAGTATTGTATATATATATATATATATATATATATTTATATATTTATATTAATTATAACTATTTAAGAAAAAGTAGCTAAAATAAAATTTTTCTTTGTTGATCTAAGTAAGAATTGACTTACATTTTTTTAATATTACGTGTTTTTTTAGTGCATAATTGTTGTATCTCAGTCAGCAGAAACTCATACAATAAAACCATTCATTAATATATGCCATTCATGCAAAAAAATTGGCTTAACGTACGTAGAATCAGCCACGACTATAACAGTAAGAAAGTATTGTGTAGAGATCGTATAATATGTAAGGTGGTGTTGCGGAGTTGCACTAGGTGACGCTCTAACATTTAAAATGTACAATGGGCCATTGCCACAAGTAGTCATTGAAACATATTTACATATATTCATGCCCTCTTTATTTAATTCCATTGATTTGGAAATTGTTGCAATCTGTATAGTTAAAAATTAATTACTACAAGTACTAGCTTTTATGAGGGCCGCATGGGGTTCCGTCTCTGGAAGTTATGTAGATTCTTAATATTTTATTCTACAAGACTAAGAATTCCTTCATAAAAGTTGTGAAAAGCTGCCAGCATTCTTATTTTTTCTTTCTGCTTTCACCTTTTTGGCTGTTTTAACTAATGATGCTGCTCTCTCGATGTAAATCAAATGAGCACAAGTCCTTTTAAAATCAATACACATTAACTTCTTTTCACCTCGAAGACATTTCTCAAGCAAATATTTCCAAGCTGCGGGCAATAGAAATTACTTTAGGATTGCATGTAAATGAAGCGTTTAAGTGAAGGGGTGGTTCTTTCAAAACTCATTAGACCTTACAGGAGTAAATTTGTACGTATTTATATTTTTTTTCAAAAAAAGATTTTAAAAATTGATGAAATTAACCCGTTTGCAAAGGTTTTCATAGAATGACGTTGTGAAAAAGGTGTTAACTATCCTTCCAAAATATTTGGAATTGATTTTATTTTATTTCTATTATTTGGGTTATCTTTGTTAGTCTAATGAGGAGCTAAAACGTAGGAAGAAATGAAAGAGCTAAGCCTACCCAATAAGCAATCTCCATACTTCAAATAAAAAAATATGTGCGACGTTGTGAGAGATTCGTTCCACTCTCTTGGCCGCCTAGGGAGTGGGAGGATGGGAAGAAACGCTAGCCATATTCAAAATTAAATATTTGATCAAATATTTGAAATACGATATACAATGCTATAATACTTGATCGGTAGCAATCTATTCTATCTCATCACTTTCTCTCTCCCCTTCTCTCTAGCTAGCTTGAAAGTTTAGACTATATAAAGCAGACTAAATTTAAATATCACGGTTTCTTCTTCAAAGGTTTGGTTGCGAATAAACGCTAATTGATAGCCCAAAGATTTCCCAAAAGGATTAATTGAAAATACGCGGATAGATCCGTCACAAAGTTATAAATATTAATTTCTCCTGGTGGTAGAAAGTAATGCGAAACAAAATCGTTTATTTAAATATTTGGCTCTCTCTACGCTTGTTTTAACTCTACAAACTTATTTTATGAAACAGAAAATTGTTTCATTGACTATTTTTTCTATAATAATTACTAAAGTTACTTTTATTTAGAAGAATTAATTATACAGAATTGACTTTTTATTGCATAGAAAGAATCTTGTATTTAAAAAAAAACAAATGACAAATATTTATTAAAGTAAAATATCGTGAAAAACTTATCTTCCATCTTTTTCTGTTACTATGACCATCAATGTCCTCCGATCTGGTTTCTTAGTAGTTTGTAAATAAAAATACTTGAAATATAAGTGTGCAACTTCAAATCAGAATAATTGCATCTGTGGTAGAACAGACTGCACAAATGAAATGCGATTTGAGGTTGAACAAATTTCGCTTGCAGTGTTCCAGGCCTATTTTCTAACTACCGAATAGAAAATGTCATCGAATATGAAGATAGTGAGCAGAAAATTTGTAAAATAAAATTGAATGTTTTTCTCTTTTCTTTCCTTATTGATTGTTCTACTATTTCCTTAGTATTTTTGTAGATCTAGTGTTTCTTCGAACTAGAGGTAACATTTCAAAGTCATTTATTATTCTTCGCTGTGATTGTTACATTCCATTATGAGTGTAACATTCCAGTGTTCTTTTCCTCATCCATACTTAACTTGTGACGGTACTTTATCGCGCCTTCTAACTAATCTTCTTGGGGAATCTTTGGGGCCAGAATGACATTTTAATGCAACCTTCTCAAGAAGAATACGCGATATGCAGATTACTGAATAGATATATAAGGTTCGCGAGAGAGTTAAATAGGAGTCATATAGAAGACGGCTAGAAGCCGGAAAGTTGAATAGAAGCTGGTTAAAGTAGGATAATAATATATATAGAAGTTTAGTATTAAAAAAATAGAATACAAGAGGAAGACATAAATCTTGGGTGTTGATCGCCGGGTGATATTGGTAAGAAGATTAATTATAACAAAACCTAGCTTGTTAAGGAATCTACTACAGATAAAGATTCGGAGGTTAATTTCTCATAAGAATAGTGAGTAGGATTTCAGGCACTATTTTAACTTAGAATTGATAATTACGTAGTTTCACTCCTGATCTGATTCCTCTTGTAAGACTTGTGTTGCATTGATTAATATATATTGAAACGATAATAAATTAGATTTATTATGGAGAGTTCAAGAGGTCAGTCATTTATTCCTACAAATCTAGATCGCATGGATGAAGAGATGATAATCCAGGGTAGGGGGCATCACAAATTCCGACATTAAAATACAAGCATTTAAAATGTCCTTGTTTTTGCTTAAAAGGTATGCTAGGGACTCGCATATCTCCTTTATAAGTTATTTTGTTGTATAAGAATACCAATCTTTTAGCGAAAGAATAAATGCTATCTTAAGGTATCCGACTACGTTCGGAACCGTGATTATGCAAAAGCCTATAAATGGATAATATTTATGATATCTAATGTCACATAGGCTATAAAATTTATATAAAATTGTTTTAAGAATAGTATTAGAATAAAAAATTATTTAAGTGCAATATTTTGATAAAAAATGAACATAGAATGACCAATTTTCGAAATATTCTACTTTTGTGAAAAATGCTTCTATTATTCTAACATTTTGCCTGTATATAGCTCAGAACTCTGTACAGAGGCTCAACTAGAATTTTTGAAATATATACCTTAGAAGTGAGTTTATACATGTTTTACGACAACAGAGGGGAGAAATTTTAAGAAAAAAACGCCGAAAATTATTTCAAATGGTTGTAACTCTGAAAATAATGTGAATTTTTCAAAAATCGTAGTTGAGCCTCTGCACAGAGGTCTGAGCTATATACAGGCAAAATAGTATTATAATAGAAGCGTTTTTCACAAATGGAGAACATTTTGAAAAAAGGTTATTCTAAGTTAATTTTTTTTCGACATTTTGTATTTAAATAATTTATTTTATCAAAATATCCTTAAAATAATTTTATACCTGTATTCTAATCTAAGTGACACTAAATATCATGAAAATTATCCATTTATGCACCTTTTTAAAATCACGGTTCCGAACGCAGTCGGATACCTTAAGATGTTAATAAATATCCCCAGAGAAGTTATTAAGTGTTTATTATTTACAAAAAAAGTGTAGAAGAGAATAAATCTTCCTTCATTTAACTTTATGGAAATAAATTATTTACATAATAAATCTCATATGTTAAGATTCAAGAGAAAAGTTGGGAACTAACTATACTTGCGCAGTATAAATGCGGGCTTCAAACGCATTATGGCATACAAGTTAACTTTATTTCAAAACCCCCAGAGAGGAGGGTGAAAATTTTGAAAAGGAGATACGAACTATTCTCATTCCCTCTTTTTAAAATACATTAGAATCAGGAGATGTTTAGAAAATTGTTGTGTAAGATTTTACTGAGATGTTAATTCGGTTAAATTTTATTATATTTTCTGCTTTGAAATAGTTGACTCTTTTTAATGCATATATTAAGCATTCAAAATTTGAATTAAAATTTCTGCAAATGTGAAAATATAAAATAAAATGATTCCGGTATATTAACGTACACCAAGTGCAAACTTTGAAAGTAAAATAAGTGATGTGTTTTGTAAATTTAAGGAAAATATTTAAGAAACTAACGTCTAACATTTTCACGTTGTTTATTAAAAGATTTCAAATTTGGGAGTTTTCTTTACATTTTTAAATTCAGCGCGCAAGAATGTATTTCTGTCAGAAATGATTCAAAGACACTGTTTGTTTACTTTCTCGTTTGAAAATTGGACTCTTTTACATGCGATGTATAGCTTCTGCAAAAAATTAAATACAAAATAAAAAAGCAGAAAAGGAATTTACGGAAATCATATATTTTTCTATACATTTCCTTAAAAAAGTATATTTATTTATTTGAAGATACATAAACGAGGGAATGAACTAAATAATGAAATAAGTGGGAAAAAACCCAGGAATTAATAAAAAGAGAAACTATCCTTACATATACAAAAATAAATTAATTTTTTTAAACTGTAAATATTTTCACAAACTTGTTCTATGTTTTTCAATTGTAATCGAAGACACTTTTCGAAAAACAAAATTGAATTAAAATTATGAAAGCATAAATTTATATACCTTATTCAAATTTCATTTCTCTCTCTCTCTCTCTTTTCAATTTCCACTCATCTATTAAAATTTTTTTTGCTTATGTTTGTTTTTCCAGAAAAATTTGAATTCTCTAGTTGAAATAAATAGGGGTAAATCAAATAATGGAAGTGAAATGTAAATATTAAAAATTAGTCACTTAAAAGATCTATTGCCTTTGATACTGCATGAACTCTTAAAAGGATCGTTATTCAAAATAAAGTGTAGATGTTACAATCTCTTTTGTAAGATTATTTTCACATTTTCTTAAATATATATATATATATAGTTTAGTTGCGCTTAAATTAACTTAAATATAATCTATTCTCTTATATAAATCATTTGCTATATTTCTTAACTGTTAACTGTTCTCGTAACTGATTTGTAAAATAAGATTTGAGAATAATAGTAACTATAACGTGTTACAGTTGCTGAAATGGAGAGTTGCTGTATGATCAGTATCTTGTTAAAGCAGCTTTTGTATACTAAAAAATGCATTCAAGGAAACATACGAGGGCTGGGGCAAAAGTCAAGGCAGCTGTTTTTTTCCCCTTGAAGATACCAGTCTGGTTGGAAAATGTGACATATACAGACGAAAGGACAAGGTATTAACTATATGTGTGGACAATGAACAGCACTGAAATATCGTAACACACTAATTTATTACGATAGTATACAGGACAATATGGTCTTCACGGTGCAAAAGAATGACAACACAGTACACCCACCGTGCTACTGTACGGTTTGGTAAGGCATTGTTTCCAAGGGCTTCCACTAATTCACTGTGATATTCCATAACATTTTTCTCTAGGAGAACGACTATTTTAATGTAAGAACGCTGCTCAACACGGGTTACTTCCACCACACGACACTCACCAACTGACTGATTTCACAGCCTCGCTGCTTGTTATTCATAGTTAAAACTTATTTATTTATTTTACAAATGCCACACACTACACTAGCATCTATGCCATTAGTACACGTGCTTAGCAATGTTTTTCGACAGTAGAATTAAGACAAATTAGTGCAGGGCACATGACCAAATGTTCAGCGGTCTTAGGCTGACCAGATTCCCACAGAGCACAGTCTGGTGAATAGGTGATACCAATTCTGCTGAGATGAGATCTCAGACAGTCATGCCCTGTCAAAAGTGTAAAATAAGCTGCAGCAGCTTTTCTAGGAGTCCTAGGAACCCAAGGCATAATTAAAACTTATTTTTCAATTCCTGCTATGAGCTCACTCACTCTCTCTCTCTCTCTCTCTCTATATATATATATTTATTTATCTTGTTCAAATTTTCAGTTGTTAATAAAACACTTTCTATTCATCCAATCAAGTTCAAATTAATGTTTTAAAACTTGTAGTGGATGACTATCAATGTTAATATATTTCTTCAAACATTAATTCATTAATTAAATTAAATTTAATTAATTACCGGTTTTTGACGCCATCTAGGTTCGTCTCTATTTAAGAAATAAATTCTACTTCTTTTTTTTTTTTAAAAAAATAGGTTGATTGTAACTTGACCCCAGTTTATAAAATTACGAGTTCCATTGTCAATAGCCCTCGTCTCACTTCAATATGCGATTTATTTCTCAAAACTATCGAATTCCAGATTTTTAATATTTATTTAAAACACAGTAGAATTATTTTGAATGTTTGATTTTCAATAAGAAAGTTTTTTTAACACACTTTTATTCAAACATTTAATTCCATATAACGTTTTATACGTGTGTTTGAATTCCTTTTTTTATCTTTGGAAATAAAGTTAATTAAATATAGCAATTAATAGATATTAAACATTAAATAATTCGATTTGTTTTAATATTTTTGCATCATTATATAATATTTAATCTGAAAATTTACTAAAGGAATTACAGAATAAAAATATTCATCAAGCCATGACGCAAATGATCGTTTTTTTACGAATGCGAAAGGAGAAAATCTAATTATAATAAAATCTTTCGTTCATTATCAAACTGGATAATTTATGCTTGAAGAAATCCATAGTAAACATTTTGCCTTGAATTTGCCTAAGAAACGTAGAAATACTGGATCAAGACTTGGTATAAGTTTAATCTTTCTACACCTCTGAAAAAAATATCAAAATAAGCAAGCGTTAATAAAGAAGCAGATTCTCTAATCTCTATATATATACACATACATGTGCACAAAATCAGTAATAATATGAACTATCAATCGCTATAAATCTAAATAAGCAAAGAAAAAGTAGAAGTGTAGACAAACATTTTAAGTTTATTGTAGGTGTTTACTTTATTTTATAAGAAAAATGGAATTATAATATCTAAATTTCAGTAAAAATATAAATAAATAAATTTTCTTTATAAAAAGCCATATCAACAATGTGAAATCCAAGGAAATAGATTTTCAGCTTTTATAGAATGAATCATTGTCCTTTGTCCATCGAAAAGCCGTAGTGTTTTAAACTGTTAAATATCTTTCCACTCCATCCAATATTTGAAGATTTGGCCAAAAAATTATGGACAGTACTGGTCTAGATATTTTATCCAAATTAGTTATGCTTGGTCAGAGAAAACAAGTATGTCTCCAGTGGATTCCATCACATGTGGGTGTGCCTGGGAACAAAGCTGCTGATGAGCTGGCTGGTAGGGGTTGTGATCTTTCTAACCCCAGTTCCACTTTCTTAACCCATTCGGAAATTCCTTCCTTCCAAAGAAATAAAATGAATTTTACTTGGCGAAACCCTCCTGCTCACCATTGGTACGCAGCTAAGACTGTCTAAACAGTGCAAGAGTTCCATGGCTCATCAGACGGCCTTGGCGCGCTTTAGTAGCGGTCACCTGCGTAGTATGACTTTTGTGCAGGAGGGAAAGTCTTTCTTTACCTGTCCCTGCTCTCTCCCTGCGTCTCCTGCTCATCTTCTGGACTGCCGGGGCACTTCCCTGCGACAGTTGTATGCAGCTCAAGACCTGGTGTGCGATACTATTACGCGGAAAGGTTACATGGTCTTGGTGTAGGCTTTCCTGCTCCAAGGGGATTGGAAACAACAACAACAAATATCTTTCCGTTAACCAATAAACCCAATATTCGATTTACAAATAAATTGAAACAGTTTTATAACAAGAAGGAAGAGATTGTTAAGAACAAACACAGAACTTTCTAGAATGATACCAACCGTATATATTGTGGGCTTGTTTTTATAAGAAAAAAAGTTGCGAATTTATACTTAAACTTCATGTGTGTGGCGATACTTCAATTAAAACTGGCAAAAGTTAAAGTAATCAAACAAAAAGTTTCTCCAATAAGTACAAATGATCTGTGAGAAAATGCCTTATTTCTAAACGCTCCATTTGAATCCTGTCCTGAAAGAAATCTCGTTACTTGCTAGCTTGGAGACAATTGCCTTAAAACCTTCTAGCGAAAAAAGACAAAATTGCGTGCGTTGATTTTGAAATGGCATCTACCACTCGTCTTATTTGCATCGGGGTGGGGTCCAGCATTACTGAAAACGACCAAAAGAAGGCTATGGGGTGAAAAAAAGAAAATGGATCTATTCGAAACTCTTCATAACTTTGAGAGGGGAATCCCCGTTTTTCTAGAACGGAGGATTATCATCCCATACCTTCGTGGATATCAACCATTCTGGCTTTGGCTTTCCACGCATTGCTTTTTTTTAATCTTCCTCTTTATTTCCATTTTGGCGGGAAGTGGAATGAAATCGATTCAACCGTGGATCGCATTAAATTGAAAAGAAAGAAGGTGAGGATTATGTTAGGCAACGATTTATAGAGTTTCGAGTCATTATGCTGATCATTTAAGAAAGGACTTCACCTTAAGTGGGTTTTATTCAATGGGTCATGAGGATAATTATGTAACTTTGAGCGATCTTGGATAAAATTTTCTTTATGTTAATTGTTAGGGAACGAATTATGTGTCAAGGTACATAATCCTCTTTTGAAATAGTGATGCATAAAGTTGTGTTTGCTGCAAATTCTAGCATTGGAAGTTGAAAAATTCTCACTTTGATAAAAGTGTGTCAAAGTATTGTAAAAATACTAAAAAAAAATCCCCCCCCTATTTTTAAATATATGTCTTTTTTCAAAAGTATGTCACTTTTCAAATTTTTTACATCGCCGATAAACGGGGAATGAAAGACCATTCATATAGTGGTGATCGTTGGATGAAAAAATATTCTTTGCACACACAGATGATAGCAGATATTTATTAAAGCAAAGAAAGAACTATTGCAATAAAAATGCCATTATTTCTTTTTCACTTTTTGCAGAGAAATGTGAAAAAAAAATGATTTTCAACATGGCCATGAAAGATGAAATCGACATAGAGAGATAACCATTGATATGGTTAAGAGAAAATGCTGTTCGTGTTTTCTTTTATACTTTCGGAATCTTGGCAACATTTTTTAGGATTCTAAGAGCACACTCTTTTTTTATTTACTTTCATTTGACCGTAGCTTCCATTCAAACAGTTTCGTTTGCTTGCAATCAAGGAACATTTAGGTGGATGAGACAGAGATGGAGAAGAAAGGGGTCTTCCTTCAAGGATGACCGCTTTCGAAAAGATTGTGAATGCTTCAGAAGAAAGAGTGTGTGTATGGGGGACACGAATGGTTGGGGAAAGAAAAAAAAGATGGAATATGTTCTATACTATGGATAGATAACATACGTCTTTTTTTGTTTACTTTCCAGATCTTGTGTAATTACAAACAGAGATAAAAAGTGTTTTAGCTTTCGGACATCAGTCTCAACTGCTATTGTGATTATAGTACACATGGGTTATGAATCTCTCTCTTTATATATATAATGAAATATTTTTCGCGAAAACTCTTAGGACGAAATATCGGTTAACACGAAATAATGCAACGGACAAACTACTATGTGTTTGCATGCATTTTTTCTTTTAACATGAAACAAAAATCGCTTAACACGAAAAGATTCCCCTTCTGGAAACGAACACAATACAGAATACATCAGCCGGATTGGACTCTCCTTCTGTGTCATTGAAATAATTCGTCACAGTAGATGATGATAATGTGTGGAAAGCACCAATTACGGAACAAAAAGATATTTTGGAGTTCAAAGTTCAAAAAATATCATTGATGCAGATTCCAAAGATGAAAACAAAATGAATAATGCAGCTTCTGTTCACACATTATCCAAAATAAGGAACAACATGAAAAGTACGCGCAATCATTTCGACGCACATTCCAAAGGTAAAATGAATAAGAAATGTACGAAATAAAACAGTTTGTTGACAATTTGATGCTAAAAAAGACGCACAGAAAAATATCAGATTATTTTCCCAAAACTCAAGAAATGTTTTTTTTTTTGTCAAAAAAGTTGAAGGTTTTGCATTATATTTCATTAAGGGCTTGTGAATGTTTTTGTTTCATTGATTTTTATAAAATACATGGATATATACATATTTATGTGAATAAAATATTCTCTAATAAACTTAATTTTGTTGAAATATGTTTTTTAATACAGTTTAACACGAAATTCTTTTAAAATGAAAAAAAAATTTCAATCCCCTCAATTTCGTGTTAAATGATTTTCCCTATATTTATATACATGTATAACTCAACCTTTGAATCCCCTAGTTCCAATGACCTTTCTAAGTTATTCTGTTTATGAGATTATCATTATATTTAAATATCCTGGCTAGCGTTTCATTATAAGGAAATACCAGAATAAATTTTATTTTCAAATGTAATTCTATTTTCTATAAGCATCGAAGTTAAACTTAAATAGTCTCATTTGTTAGAATGTAATTGTTTTTCAATTCCTACTATTAGCTCACAATCTCTATATATTTATTTATATATTTATTTATTTATCTGGGTAGAATTTTCAAACGTTAATAAAATACATTTTAAAGCGCTCAATTGAGCTGAAATTTTATATACAGGTTTATTTTGGATGACAATACAATGATATAAAAATAATTAATAAAAATTAATTGATTAAAACTAATTATTTAAAGAATTACAAATACAACATCACGTTGGTATAATTTTTGGCGACTTAGCGACCCTTTTGGCGACTTGTTTCAAAACTTGAAAAGGTTTTTTTCTCACGTGTTAAAGTATTCAGTTAAAATGAAATTTATATACACGATTGTTTTGAATGACAACGCGATACTTTAATTATAATTAATAAAAATTAATGACCACTTAATGTTGTGATTGTGTCATATGTATATACATATTTATATTAATTGCAACTATTTAATAAAAAGTAGCTAAAATAAAAATTTTCTTTGTTGATCTAAGTAGGAATTGACTTAAATTTTTTTTTTATATTACTTTTTTGTTTTGTAACACAGGTTATTGGTATTTTTTCTAGTATAAATTGTTTAACCTAATACCACTATTGAATTATCCCTATTTAAAAAATACGCTGCTTTATTCTTTTTTTCATTTGGAGAGAATTTTCCTTTTTTTGTATTATAAATTACTTAAGCTTTTCAGAGCATAAGTCTACCGAAATATCAACTATTGCAAAATTATTTTACTTCTTGTTGTGGCTTAAGTGTAGAACAGAGCGAGTGCCTCTTGGTGATTGTTTAGGCAATTTCTACTCATTGACAATCACGTAGCCAAAGTCAGAAAATATGAGAAAAAAACGTTAAATTATTGCTAAATTGAGCAATCTATCTTTAGCTGTAAACTTCTTGCTTAGAAAATCCCTTTTCGTTTATTTTAGTGTTGTTTTTTTGTTTGAATTAACTTAAATTCACAGTTTTCATTAAGGCTTTTATTTCATACTCTGTTTCTCTCTCTTTTATCATTAATGTAAATTTTTCTTTTAATTAAAGCCCATACCTAAATTGGGGAGATAGAGATAGGTGGTGTCGCCATCTGTCGTGTAGAAGGCGAACCAGTCTTAGACTCTGGCAACTTTTCCTCCTTCCCTTCTGAAAGGACATGATCACACCATCACCATCAACTTCATTTGCAAGAGCTAATTTATTGTATATTAACGTCAGCTTTCGAAGTAACACGAGGTTTGGTAGCAACGGACTTCGTAATGTTGAACCATTGCCAAATGACAAGAAGGACATCTATGTTGGCACCTTGCACTCCAAACTTCCAACTTGAGGACCTCGAGCCTCGAAAGTTTTAAAGTACGTCAGTCCTACCACATAGCAAGTGCAGTCACAGTAGCCTAATGATCATAGGCTACTGTATGCATCTTAAATTAGTCGAACTCCAAGTTTCCCCCACTGGCGTGTAAGGAAGTTCGGAAAGGAACTGATAGCGCTGGGATAGTACTTGTTAATTGACCGTGTTTCAAATTAACGCGTTCCATCACCAACAGTCTTCATGCTGCATTGTAGCGCGACGTTGATACTCACTCTACACGGTGGTTCTTTAAAGGTACCAGCATTTCAGATTATATGACTCAGAGTCAAAATAATGTCGGTTACCAGTTCGAAAACATGACCACTTGCCGACTGCGTTCACTTCTTTTTTTTTTACAAGAGAATCTATATTTAAAACTGTATATATAGCACGGAAATGAATATTCCAGACATAATCATCCTATCTTTACAGATATATCTTAACTAAAAACTGTTAGTTTCATGATTACAGCTTGCATTAAAATTTCGACCCTTTTCTTTAAAGTTCTTTCCTTTCGGAAAGTTTTAAAAAAAGTCTCTTCTTTTTTTTATTTCATTGAAAGTATGTGTGAAAGCATTTATGAAAGGTAATTATGTAAAAAGACAAGACAATTACGATAAAAAATTCTTTTTCGAACACACTCATTTTTTAAGAACAAGTATATTCTTATCTAACAGCAATAATAAAACAAGTTGCGTGTAATCTAACAACCCCCTAATGTAATTAAGGGCTAGCATAAAATATGTCTCTGTTAGAGTTTCTCCATCCTCCCAAATAGTCATAAAAATCATAAACGGATGATAAAGAGCATCCAGTTGATGTTTCTGTGTTGCAGATACCATTTAGAAAGCCCCCAAAGTGCTATTCTACTTCCAGTGGGTTTCAAGGAGATATCACACTTTGTTTTAGCGTTCAGTTTACCAAAGAGCTCGTTGCAGTAGAAAGTTTGATGTGTTTCATATCTTTTCTTGAATCATCTCGCATATACAATCACAAATATTGCTCTTATGATAGACATTTTTTTAAAACAGATTTAATGCACTATATATTACAATTAATGTGTGTCTTTTAATATACCATGTCTAACGAGCCCCTATAGTTAAGTATTAACAACTTACCGTTAAGGTATCCGACTACGTTCGGATCGTTATTTTAAAAAAGTGCAAAAATGGATAATTTTCATGACACTTAGCGTCACGTAGATTAGAATATATGTATAAAAATGTTTTAAGGACATTTTGACAAAAAAATTTATTTAAATGCAATATTTTGGCAAAAAAATAACTTAGAATAACCTTTTTTCAAAATGTTCTCCTTTTATGAAAAATGCTTCTAAAATAATAATGCTTATATAAAGTAAAGACTTCTAGTCTGAACTAGCATTTTTGAAAAATTCACATTATTTTCAGAGTTACCACCAATTGAAATAATTATCGGATTTTTTTTCTTAAAATTGCTCCCCTCTGTTGTCGTAAAATATGGATAAATCCACTTCTAAGTTATATGTTTCAAAAATTCTAGTTGAGCCTTTGTAGAGAGGTCTGAGCTATATACAGGCAAAATATTATTATAATAGAAGCATTTTTCACAAAAGGAGAATATTTTGAAAATGGGTCATTCTATGTTCATTTTTTGTCAAAATATTGTACTTAAATAATTTTTTACTGTAATAATCTTTTTAAAACAACTTTATATACATTTTCTAATCTAAGTGACACTAAATATCATAAATATTATTCATTTATACGCTTTTGCAAAATCACAGTTCCGAACGTAGTCGAATACCTTAAACAGACTTCATGCACTACATATTATAATTAATATGTGTTTTTTAATATACAATGTCTAACGAGAACCTATAGTTTAGTGTTAATAACTTACCGTTAAGTGATAATATCGGGAAATTTAAACTCAGGACAGTATATATATATATATATATATATATATATATATATATATATATATATATATATATATATATATATATATATATAATATATATATATATATATATATACATCACCATTCTTTTTTATCTCAATGAAGTTTTACTCCTGATATCAATTCCCTTAAGAAAAAGTACTTATTTAAGTAAGTTTATAAAATGATCATTTAATTGCTTTCCACAACAGAACAGTTTGCTTTCGAAAAAAAATTAAAAAATGCATATTCAAATTTAAATTAATCGTGGCGCCTGTCCGGTATAGTGGTTAGAGACTTTTACTCCTGTGTCGTAGGACCTGGGCTTGAATTCCGGAGAAGGCATGGATGTTTGTAAATGTACAGTGCCTTTGCGGTATGGGGGTACTCTAAATAGCCATTGAACCGCAAGTCCTTTTGTGAGGTTGGTGGAAGGGGGAGAGAGGACTTTAACCGCCCCCAAGTTGTTCTCCCTCAAAATTGGAGTGGAAACAAGCCAAAATGTACTGTCTGGCTAACGACAGGTGCACAATCTAGCTTTTTGTCTTGATGAATTTCGTAGACCTATCTGGCATATGGTGTGTGATGTAACTGCAAATTTCCCGCCACACAGTTGTGAATCGGCATCTTTGTGGAACACAACACGTGCATTGGCACCTGCAACTTTAAAATTATTGCGTGGTCCTCTCTTGTATCACCCCGGCAACCTTTGACACCCGAGGGATCCTTTTCCCACCGATTAAACGGATGTAACTGGAAGCTAAAGACACAGGTCGCTGATCCCCGAGGGCAAAGAGAGAGAACGAGAGATGGTCTGACAACCTTCGTTGAGAGCGGACCCCAAACAAACTTCTCCCTCACAAACCACATAATTTGAATTCTAATAATCTCTTTCATAAGTTTAATAACATCAATGTATAATCTGTAAATAATAGCCGTGATTTAAATAAACTAAATGTTTAATTTAATCAATGTCACGCTACCTTTATTTATCTCAAACGTCACAGGTGGCATAAGGAACAACAAATTGATGATTTAAACGAGCAGTCATGAACCTTTAGAATTACTCAGTTTATAATATTACTAATATTATAAACTAATATAATAAACTAATATTATAGTTTTATATTTGATGGACCACTAATGTAATTGATCATTATATCACGGACCATATAGAGTAACTTTATTGTCACTTATTTACGTCTCTATTTAAATTTTTGCGTATCACTGAAAAGGAACTTCACGAAAAGCAATATCATCAAACTGAATTATTTTACTGCCAGTTTTTCATAATTACCAACACTCTCATTTTCAAAATATCGCTAGATTCACCTACAAAAGTATCTTAAATGTCTCAAAATTCTGAAAGAATTTCGCTAAAATTTGGAAAAGAAGTATAATCTAATCTACATCCCATAATACATTTTGTTACTCATTATTTTTGAAACTGAATCTTCATAAAAATATAGAGAAAGTCTCAATTTTTCAGCGGACCATCAAACATTTTTCACTTATACCGATTGATGACCGTTTACTTAAAATGTTCCAGTCATGCAAAAGGGCAGTAGCACCAAAATTTATTTCAGTAACATGGCTAGTCAAGGCAACAGAATGATATGCAGCAAGATCAATCAGACATCAAATTGCTCCATAAATGAGGTTTAATCTTATATACAGCTTTTGCCATTTGATTATGATTTGAATTATTTTTAATTTCGTATAACAGTCGTTGAACTCTTTTTACACATTAATAAATACAAAGGCTTTAAATTAAGTAATGGCAACGTAGGTATAAATAAATTTTTAATGAACTTTTAATAACCTTTAGCCAAATGTCGAGAAGCCGTTAGACACAATTGGCAAGGTATTGTTTGTTGATGTTAGCGACGGAACATCCTATTGAGTAGCATGTATATGAAACTTCCTGAAATCGATGGCCACGAAGAGGTTTTTTCAACTTCGGAAGCAGATTGCAGTCACAAGGACTCATGTCACGTGAATAGGGAGGGTGTTTCAAGATTTCCAACTGCCACCGTCGCAATAGGGGAGTGACATGGTTTGTGACATGAAAAAGACCGTTTCCATGCAACACGATAGGAAGATTGTTTTGCAATAAACATTGCTGTTCTGTACTTCGGTGAGTTGATGTGAAACTCAGAAAGTAACAATTTTCCTCATATGTTCAGAAATTTCTTCATTATATGCCACACCGTTTGATGACTGATGACCTCTAAGAATAATTCTCGGATAGTCCATCGATGGTCTATGGAAAGAAGACCACTTAGGATGCCAATCTTGTCTTGAGGAATAGAGGGCTGACCTATCGCAGTCACATTCCGACTCGAATGAAACGCTGTAACCCATTGTGCAACTGTTCTATAAGATAATGCATTTCCACCAAAGGCTTCCAGTAATTATCGTTAACATTCTGCTGCATTTTTGCCACGGGCAACTTCAATTTTAAGCCACGACCGCTGATCACCTTTTGAAAACTTTCTTTAGGGCGATGAAAACGAAAAACACTTCTCTTTAACGCCTCACAACAACTAACTACCCTTTTGTTGTGTTGTGGCTAATGCCACCTGTCTGACGTAGTCAGAACGAGGCGCACGAAATTCATCGTGACAAAAGGCTAGAAGAACGCCTGTCGTTGGCCTTGAACACCATATAGGTGACAGTACGAATTAGCTCGGCGAAATTCCCCGAAGGGACGATAGATGGCGTCACCACCTACATCCACCTCCACAATGTTGGCATGGAATTGAAAGGGAGCGAAATATTCTCCAGTCCCCTGCACTCGTGATTCAGCCCACAAGACTTTCGGACCCACTGATTTAACGAGCACGTACTCCGTGTGTACTTGGAGGGTTTTTGGCGGCATCGGGCATCGAACCCATGCCTTCCTGTCTGGAGTCCGATGCTCTAACCACTAGGCTACCCTTCTAACTAGATCAATAGTTTTTGGCGATTTACACTCTTACATCAGCGCCACCTCACATTTCCCACATTCTGTTTGCGCATGCCCACTCTTTTGCAAGTTTCTTGGTTAAGTTGTCCCTACTTAATTTACAGCCCTTGTATATCAAACTTTCTTCGGTTGATCTTAAACCCTCATTATTCTCACTCTCGTCTCTTGCTCCTTATAATTCTGAACTGGAGAGTTAAAAAATAACGTACCATAAAATGCATTTCTTATACACCCGGAAATTTTTTTATTTCCTATTTTACATATCCGATGGAAATACCACTTTTATTATGATGTAATTCCTTAAATAGGCAGTAAGATTTATACAAAGCCTGAGAATTCAAAGTGAATTCAGCCGAATTCTTTTCCGTGTGAAGACAGTCTGTGAGATCTAATTCTTAAATCGTTTGAAAGTACATAATTACGATTTCAGATAAATTTTCAGCTAAAGGCTATTCCAAACAAGTAAAGGCAATTCCGTAATGCTTTCAACCTCATATTCCCATTATGACATTAGACATTTAATACTCTCGTTTCGGAAACAATTTTTGAAAATAGCTGATGTTTCCATCTCTCCGAAGAATGAAAATAGCTTCCGGATACTTACCGGTTGAGATAGTATTAAAATATTTTGTATAATTATACCAGTGTCGTTATTACAATGCTTAGTATATAGGTAGGTGTTTGTTAGTGCTATTTTCACTCATTATTCTTTTATTCCTGCTCTTGCAATTTCTTGCTCTTAATTATTTAAGTATACTTCATAGTTTTGATTGTAAATTGCAATAGCAAAATGAAGATAGTTTATTGAAAACTTTTGGAAAATAACAACTAATGTATAGTGTAAATATTTATATTGCACAAATAGATTACGTCCTTTAAAAGCTTTTTTAATCAAAAAGTCTTAGAGCAGAATATTAGAATTGCTGATTAGTGAATGAAAAAGCCACTAAATTTATCTATATTAGGTTTTTCAAGTTTATGAGAAATATGGAATTATTGCATATAACAATATTACTCATTTATAAAAGGAATGGTACTTACGCATTATCGCAACCATTTTGGTGACATTATATGAAACCAAGCACATATGAAACCGACACATACGAACTCGGAGTTGCCAACTTGGTGAGCTATCTTAAACGTTGGTATTGTTGCAATAGTACGTATGTACCAAAGTAACTTCTATAATTTGCTGACTCTTTCAATCGTTCAACGTGGAAAATTTGTATGTTTCATTTGATAATACTCTATTAAGGTATTTCATTCCTAGTGATTCGTCAAATTAAAAGCTTATTTAATTCTCAGATAATCTATTTCTGTTCCCTAAAATAATTTATAAGTTTTTTTAAAAAGTTTAAGAATGAGAGAGATAGATAGATAGAGAGAGAGATCTCTTTATTTTTAAGATAAATCTTTAGGACTTGCTATATTTCTGTGATTGTATCTGGTTTACTTGCATTTACCGATTACTATAACTGGTATAGTAACGGCTTGCTTCGGAACCAGTGGTTTTTAGATACGAATTTTGATCTTACATTAAATATTCAATTAGAGAATCTAGCAATTTGTGATTTGTAATTCATCAATATTAAATTAAATTTAATTTGATGGTTATAAACTAATTTTCCGATGGCATTTTAGAAATAAATGCTATATGAGATGATAGTTCAATTATTGTTTTTTTTAAAATCCATGTTTGAAAAATAGAGACACCACATTTAACAGATGCTGTGTACAGTAGGATTCCGATTTAACGAACCTCTATTTAACGAATTTTTCTCTTTTCCGGATTAAAGTGAAGGAAAAAAAAGAAACAAACATCCCTATTTAACTAATAATAAACCCCGAAGTAAAGAACTATTTCAGCAATTGGAAATTTTTTATATTAGTTTGTATTAGGGGAAAAAATGGTTTTTTTTAATGACATATTTTTTTGTCCTGAAAAAAAAACCCTTTTCTTGTAAGCAACAAATTTAAACAGGATATGGTGAAGACCATTATTAGACCTTACGAGTGCAGATGTGTCATCAGTGTAACTTATCGTGTGAATCTTGAGTTGGATAGGAAATTTCTTTCTTTAAAATGTTAACTATTATGATACATTTGATAATAGACTGCCTATCAGTTCAACTGAAGTTGAGGAAATTGGTGATTTGTCGGAGCCAATGGATAATGATTCTAATGCAGGGATTGATAATGAAACTCTTATCAAAACTGTTACATTTTCTAATGTTTTACATTTTTGGAAACTGTGAAGACACACTTCTATTTACGCAGCATGTGTAAAGGATGTAGTGTTTTCTTCTTTGCTTAGAGTCGAAAAAGAACCCAATATTCAATCATAATTTTCCTTGCGCCCACCCCTCTCATACAATAACAATGTATTGAATTCCCTAATATTATACTTTGATGCAAAAGCTTCAATACGACTTTAACCTCTTAATTGCCATTGGCGTATATAAACTTCTCGCTGAGCCAAAGCGTTAATTTCCCCGGTCGTATATATACGTCTTTCTGAAGTATGATCTTTTCTGTGCACTGCTATCCATAAAGCTATTCCGAAGGCTTTGGAATAAAATAAAAGGACCTTAATAGTGTTTGCGAAGGATTTACTTATTTCAGATTATTAGCTTCTTTATTTCTTACTCCCCATAAATCGCATACGCGTGCCTACTTGAAAAACGGTTTGCATTGGGAAGCGAATCGCGTAACTTTTAATCGACAGCTAATGGATTAATTTTAAACAGTACAAATTATCAAGATAAGTTTTAATTTTTGTATAAAATTTTATATATGACAAGCTCATGGGGTCACTGGTAATTATTAAACTTGTTCTTAACTTTGCATTGTTAAATTAGCTCTAAAACACATTGTGTAGCACTGATAATTTATAAGTGTAATATATCAGTGTAAATGTGTATTTTATTTTTTATTATGTCAGAATGTATTTATTAATTTATTGAAGGTAAACAAACAAATTTAATTAAATAAAATTTTGTTTTTGACTTTTCAATATGCTCGCGCCTCCCTAGTAGAGTTGTCACTGCCCCCAAGGGGGGGGACGCCCCAAAGTTTGAGAAAAGCTGGCCAATTTTTAACCCAAATGTTGCTTCCCTGTATCATCCTTATAATGCTGGAAAGAGCCTTCTAGGACAGGGAGGGCGAACCAATGGCACGTGACGCAATATTTTGGGCACGCTACTGGTCAAAACGGTTTGCATTTTTATTCAATATAACAAAAATCACTGAAGTATTACGAACAAAAGCGAGTAATCGGTTAGATGTACATGGGATATGAGACGAAGAAAGAGTTATTGAAGAATTTATTTCCGTAATTGGTTCTTTGATGAAGGAATTTTCAGCTAGATTTTCTCAGTTCAAAGAATTATCGGAAATGATCAAGTTTACTATGTACACTGATATGACTCCATTTGATAAATGGAACTTGTCCGAATTCTATTGGCTATAAATTGAAGAATTCGAGATGCAACTAATTGTTTCCAATCTAGTTCATTGCGGATTCAAACATTTATTGAAACAAGGAAAAGGCTGGAATTGTTTGAAACAGAATTATTACCAAGTAATATAAGTAAAATTGCCAGTAACGAAATTTTGGAAACACGGAATTCGATTCCAGACACATTAAACTGTTTGAAGAAGCTGCATCATGCAGTTTTAACCATATTTTCATCTACCAACGCTGCGAATCATTATTTTCAGAAATGAATAACATTAAAGACTCGCTGAGAAACCGTTTGGCAGGTGATGTCATCTAATTTGAAACAACAGAAGTCCCACTTATATTACTTTAATTTGAATGACTTGTATAAATAAAACATTTAATACTATACAATGCAAAATATACTTTTTCGAAGTAAATAAAGAGTTTTGAGTTTGTTAGTTCTGTTATTGAACAGCGCCCTCTAGCGGCTTGTAAAGAAAAACGTCAGTGTAAGTGTAACACTCACTCCGAGAGGTTGTGTACGGAGTAGAGAGAGAGATTAAAAATATTACAGTCCACTGCGTGTGTTTATTGTGTGTGTTGTGTTGAGTCAAATCATGGTCCACCTCACCGGAGGTAAGCGACCGAATGGAAATGTGTATTTGTGAAACCGTGGATTATCAAAATTCACAGTGAAAAAATATATATATATAAGTGATTGCCAAAGTGTGAATAGAGAACGATTGACTTTAGCGAGCAGCGTGAAACAGCGATCTGAGGAGGTAGGTGCAATTAATTGATCCTTCTATTAGTGTCCTTAATTCATAAATATGTCTTTAAATAAATTAGGGAAAGATGAGTTAAAAATCGTTGCGGAAGAGTTAAATTTAACTGTACCAGAAGGAGCAAAAATCGCTGGCTTAAAAACTTAATTGTAAATAGTGACGTTTACAAAAATGATAAAGAGTTAGTTCAATCTGCAATCGATTATGCTTTGGCGGAAATTAAAAATAAGAGATTGGATAGTGAAATTAAGTTAGAATTTGAACGAATTAAATTAGCGCAATTGCAAAAACAATTAGAGCTTGCAAATATCCAGAAGAATTTACCTCAAAATTCCGATATTCGAAATTCGAGTGTTTTTGAAACTGCCGACAATAATAATGTTGAGACTTTGTTAAAGTCCGTGAAAACTTTAACAATACCCGTACCTTCAAGAGTGGAGTCATATAATTTATTTTTCCAGTCGCTTGAAAAAGCATTCAAAATAAAAGAGGTTCCCGAACAATTTAAATGCGAAATTCTTTTAAATATTCTAGGTGAGAGAGTTAATAATTTACTTGTTCATGTTTCCGAAGAAGAGTTAAATAATTATAGTAAGCTTAAAGATTTAGTATTAAAAGAATTTTCTCCCACACCACAAGAATGCTATAATAGATTTCAGAAAGCGCAAAAATTAAATTCAGAGAGTTATGTGCAATTTGCATCACGATTATGCACGACATTTGAATATTATTGTCAGCTGCGCAATGTGAATGATTTTAAATCATTGTGTGAGTTAATTGTATCGGATAAAATAATGAACACACTGGACAGAGAATTAATGTCTTACATGAATATAAAACAGGGAGAGAAATATTTTAAACCACAAGAGTTAGGGCGTGAGTGTGATATATATTTGTCATCGAAAGGCAAAATTAAAAATGAGATATTTTCTAAGCCCTTTTGTGAAAATTCCAAGCGTTTTAATTATAATAAACAAAACAAATTTAATGCTAAAATACCGCGAGATGCATCGAATGTATTTTTTCCGAGTTAAAAATGATAAATGTGTATTGTGTAAAAATAATCATGCTTTACAATTTTGCCCACAATTTAAAATGTTTTCTGTAAACGAAAGAGTAGAATTTGTTAAAAATAATAGACTTTGTTTTAAATGTTTTTCACCTCAATGCAGCGTTAGTAGATGTAGATCAAAAAATTGTTTCTGCTCGAAACCGCATAACAAACTACTACATTACCCCAGAGAAAGGAAGGGAATTCCTTCTTCCCCCTTGAGACGATGACAGACGTTAACCAGGAACCCCAATTCGCCTTGAGTTCTTTCGTTCCGAAAGAAGACGAAAACAGATCGTGGCAACGGCGTGTTTTAAAAACAAATGCCTTTTGAGTACTGCTTTAATTCTAGTGAAAGATAAATATTCAGAATGGCAGACATTTAGAGCCTTGTTAGACTCGGGAAGTGAAACTTGTCTAATTTCGAATGAGTGCGCGAATAAATTACGACTTAAGACCGAAAGAATAAATACATTAATCTCGTGTTTAAATGATGCTTCTATGGTAGTAAATGGGTGTGTTAAAGTGGCGATTTCTAATCAAAATAAATCTTTCGAAAGGGAATTGGATATGCTCGTAGTTAAAAAAATCACTGATTTTATTCCGCAGAAAGCGTTAGAAATAAATTCTGATTTTTATAATTTTGTGGAATTAGCGGATTCTAAATTTAATGTTCCCGGCAAAATTGATTTATTATTAGGTGCAAATATATTTTATGAGTTATTGAAACCGGAAAGAATTAAAATAAAAGATTCGCAATTACTGTTAGTCAACAGCGTATTTGGTTATATAGTAACGGGTAATTTAGATTCAATAAATGAAACTAAGGTTCACTGCGGTTTGATTCGTGATGAGGATTTGAATAAAAATTTAGAAAAATTTTGGAAATTAGAGGAGATACAGGAACCAATAGTTAAAAATAAAGAAAGGCTAATTTGTGAGGAACATTACGCGAATACTCAATTTAGAACTAAAGAAGGTAAATATGTAGTATCGAAAGACATAGCCCTCAAACGACTTGGATCGCTGTGGAATCGCTTAGCTAGAGATAAAAATGATTTAAATTTATATCGTGAATTTTTAAGAGATTATGAAAGACTGGGTCACATGAAGGAAGTGACTAACGAAACTGATCCAGATATAACATATTACGCTACCCATCATGGAATTTATCGTCCAGAAAAGTCCACAACAAAACTTAGAGTTGTCTTTAACTGTTCTTCGTTAACTGATAATGGAATATCTTTAAATGACATTCAATATAATGGAGGAGTGATACAAGAGGACTTATATGCGCAAATGCTCAGGTTCAGAACTTACACGTATGCATTTACAGCCGACATTAAAATGATGTATCGAACTATATTAATTAACCCTAAACAGCGTAATCTGCAGAGAATCGTTTGGTGTGAAAGTGAACATGAATCACCCAAAATTTACGAACTTTCAACTGTTACCTATGGCACTGTAAGTGCTCCCTACTTAGCACAGAGAACTTTAACCCAATTGTCGATGGATGAAGAGGCTAACTTCCCTATAGCAGCTTCCGTTTTACGGAACAATTTGTATATGGACGATGTCCTTTGTGGTGCTGCAACGTTAGAGGAGGCAATTGTTCTCAGACAACAATTAAAAGGAATTTTGAAAAGTGCTGGAATGGAGTTGCATAAACTTTGCGCCAATCACGAGAAATTGTCACCGGATCCCGAACAGAATTACAATTTTGCAACTTTAACAGAGACGAAAACGTTAGGAGTGTCGTGGAAACCGAACCTAGATTGCCTTTTGATTAAAGTGAAAGTCTGTTTGGACAGTTCTTATACTAAAAGAGACGTCTTGTCTACTATTGCCAAGATCTTTGATCCTGTTGGACTGATGGCACCAGTAATTTCCAAAGCAAAGATTTTCCTCCAGCGTTTGTGGAGAAGCAAATTGGAATGGAATGACCTTCTGCCAGCTGAAGAATATCGAGAATGGCAACAATTCCTAGTATCTTTAGAGAATATC
This sequence comes from Trichonephila clavipes, assembly GCA_019973935.1. Lineage (NCBI taxonomy): Eukaryota > Metazoa > Arthropoda > Arachnida > Araneae > Nephilidae > Trichonephila > Trichonephila clavipes. Next base: position 608,391 of record BMAU01020281.1, on the reverse strand, counting down.
AACAATATAGAGATACCAAGGCGTATTCTTGTCGCTTTTCCAGAAGTTATTGAGATCCATGGCTTTGCTGATGCCTCAGAGCGGTGCTATGGTGCAGCAGTTTACTGCAAATCTAAAAATTTGAAGAGTGAAACTTTAGTTCGGTTAATCACAAGCAAATCGAGAGTAGCGCCTATTAAAAGCCTGACAATTCCCAGACTTGAATTGTGTGCTGCAGTGCTATTGGCAAAACTGGTGAAAAGAGTTGTAGCTGCTTTACAACTAGAAACTGCTGAATTATATCTTTGGTCGGATTCGATGATCGTCTTGGCGTGGCTTCGAAAGGAACCGATGGACTTAAAGACCTTTGTTCAAAATAGGGTTGCCAAGATACAAGAACTCTATCCTAATCAGTTATGGAGACACGTACCATCTGATCAAAATCCCGCAGACTTAGTCTCCCGAGGAGTCGATCCTGAGAAACTTTTGCAACAAAACTTATGGTTTAATGGACCAACATTTCTTTCAGGTGATGACTATCCAAATCGAACTATAAACTGTAGAGAGAAGCTAGATGAATATAATTCAGAACTGAAAAACTGTGTTAATGAACAAATTGAAAACTTTCAATCGGTGCTTAATATTCATGTTAATGATTTTTTAAACGACCTTCTTAATCTAAGCAATAATTATATAACTATTTTACGTGTATTAAGTTTTATTTTCAGGTTCGTGGAAAATTTAAAGGGAATAAATAAAGTGGCTGGTCCACTCACAACAAAAGAATTTCAGAAAGCTGAGACATACCTGGTAAAAAAGGTACAAGAGCAAGAATTTTCCAGTGATATTAACCATCTTAAAAGTAAGGGAAGTGTGCTACCAAACAGTAAGTTAAAGACATTGAATCCCTTTTAGATGACAACGGTGTCTTAAGAGTAGGAGGACGATTGTGTAACTTAGAGTTAAGTTTCGATAAAAAGCACCAGATAATTTTACCAAAAAATAATAGATTAACTTTAATAATAATAGAATATTTTCATAAGAAATATTTACATGTGGCAACTGTATCTTTACTGAATCATATTCGGGAAAAATTTTGGCCGTTGAATGGTAGGTCAATGTGCAGAAAAAATTGTATATAAATGTATTGTATGTTTTAAAGCGAAACCAATTGTGTCAACTCAAATTATGGGTAATTTGCCAAAAGAGAGACTTATTACTGATTATCCATTTAATTGTTCAGGAGTAGACTTCTGTGGTCCTTTTTCATTAAAAATAAAGGACAACGTAAAGGAAATTTGTTTAAAGTGTATATTTGTATTTTTGTGTGTTTTGTGTTTAAAGCGGTACATATTGAGTTAGTATCAGATTTAACATCGCAAGCATTCATTGCCGCGTTGAAAAGGTTTATGGCTCGAAGAGGCAAATGTGCAAAACTGTTTTCGGACAATGGTAAAAATTTCGTCGGAGCTAGCAATGAAATTAAAAAACTCCTTGAAATAGTCAGAAAACCAGACGAAAAATTAGCTAATTACTTAGCAGCAGAAGGAATAGAGTGGAAATTTATTCCTGCGAGGTCGCCCAATTTTGGAGGTCTTTGGGAAGCGGCCATAAAGTCATGTAAATATCACTTAAAAGAGTTGTGAATGGAATTAATTTAACGTACGAGGAACTACTTACGGTCACTGTACAAATTGAGGGAATTTTAAATTCTCGACCGCTTTGCCCCCTATCAAACAATGATGATGATTTCCAAGTGCTTACACCAGCTCATTTTTTAATTAATAGGTCTTTAAATTCGCTAGAAGAGCCTAATTTGACAAAATGTAAAGAGAGTAATCTCAAAAAGTGGCAAAAAATAACTAAGATAGTTCAATTAATGTGGAAATTTTGGAGTCGTAATTACTTGAATCAATTACAACAGAGAGGAAAATGGATGTTTGAGAAGAATAACGTTAAAATTGGAGACTTGGTTTTAATAATTGAAGAAAATTTACCAACATATAAATGGGCATTAGGTAGAATCGTAGAATTGTATTATGGCGAAGATAAAAAAGTGCGTGTAGTGAAAATTAAAACTCAGTATACTACATGTAAAAGAGCCATATCAAAAATTTGTGTTTTACCAATGGAAGATCCTTAAATATAATTTGAATTTTTCATTTAGTGTAACCATTGGTGGTGTGTAAATTTACTCATTGTTGTTAGTAAAGTTTTTGTATTTGTATAAAAAAAATATTGTTATTTGTGAAATCTTGAATTTATATAATGATTTATGTAATTGTATTTCTTGAGAATTGTCAAGTGTTGAATGTGTAAAGTGTTCTAAATGTAACCAATATGAATGTTAATTTAGTAACAATGATTGCATGGTTAAACCAGTGCAATGTGGGGCGGTATGTTAGTTCTGTTATTGAACAGCGCCCTCTAGCGGCTTGTAAAGAAAAACGTCAGTGTAAGTGTAACTCTCACTCCGAGAGGTTGTGTACGGAGTAGAGAGATAGATTAAAAATATTACAGTCCACTGCGTGTGTTTACTGTGTGTGTGTGTTGAGTCAATTCAGAGTTGTTAGTATTTGGTTTTATTATTTTCCCAATAATAAGTCAAAATTATTTGAAGGCACGTCTATACCTCCTTAAAAATTTCTTTAAAAAAATGGCATGTTGATCCATAAATGTTCGCCACCCCTGTTCTAGGAACTTCTAAACTTTCTTCTGGTTATATAAACATCGTGGAACCTTCTGTTGTTAAGATAATATTGGTGTAACTTTGTTGGAAAATTTGTAGGAATGGGTGACATTCGCGACTAAATGTCCTAATCTTTCACCAAGGGACCAAATGTACTAACCTTTCATTAATGAAGAACCTATTTTCTTTCAGCCACAACATTTTTGGGAGATGAGAGAGTAGCGCATAAATTTTTCAGTAATAAGCACGCACACCTAAAAGAATATTATAAACTAGTATATTTAAAATTCTATATATATAAAATTTTTCTAATGTTTTTTCAGACGCAATATATATGTTACTTATCTAAAAATAAGAGGAATAAAATTGTTATGTACAAGAGTAATATAATTATTTTTCTTGGTTGGATTGAATAAAAAAAATCTCGTGAACAACATCCATTAGAAATGAAAGAAGAAAACTCTGGCTTAAAATACAATACACTAATAAATGATGCAGCTGTTTTCATAGTGCATTTCGGCTTCAAGAATCGTGATCACTTAAATATATTTTTTTATCCTTTTGAGTCAAATATAGTTAATTTAATATCAATATTTATTTTTCTTGTAATAAATATTATAATAAAAATGTTTCGTTGAGGAAATATAATACATAAATTTTTTGACGTCTTTTGTTTGAATGTGATGTACCGAATTAACTCTAGCATTATAAGTACTTTAGTTTTTAAAAGTATACTTTTAGAAAAGAATGCTAAAAAATGTGGTGAGTTACATAATTGTAAAAAATTATGTTTGAATTAAAAATTTTATAATGAATTATGTGTGTGTGTGTTATAAATGCACTAACAAAATCATGCCTCGAGAATTTTTATTACTGTAATATGCAAGAAATAAATTGAAAATTTTCCTTTATAGTGAAATGATTATATATATTTTAATTTTCGTGGAGTTCTAATACAAATGAATCTCAAGCACAAAGTCTCATTCCAAAAAAATATCCCGTAATTATCTGAGGTTTCAAATAAAAGTATAAAAATATTTTAAAAATTTTTTCCTTATGTATATTAGCTAGAATATTGTCTGTATTAAATGAAACAATAATAAAATTCAAACAATTGTAAAAACTTCATTTGCGTGCGCACGAACGTTTTCTCGGCAATTTTTCGGTTTTAAAGTTCAAATAAAGATAATTATATTCCTAGATTTAAACTATAAGAATAGTAGTGAGATCATGATGATTACGATATGAAATTGGTAAAGATTATTACGAGAATACAGTAAGTGTTTTTTGAGCTATGAGATATTAAAATATCTGAGTTACGATTTTTGTCTATTTTCTTTGAAAGAAATGTATCTGAAGGAATTTAGGGTGGACATATATATATTTTTTCCGAATATCTACTTAACGATTATATATTTATAACTATAAAATTAATTATGCTTTTAAGAGTTCAATTTTGATACGATAAAATTCGATTAAAATCAATTTCTGATATCATTCTTAAATTTCTACGTTTACTTGCGAATATAGAAAATACTAATTGTATGAATTATTTATTTTATTGCCATCGAGAAAAATTGCATTCATATTGTAATTATTTTACATTTTTTTCTCCTGTGTGTAGCACTTTTAAAAATTATTTAGAGAAATTATTTAAAATTTATATAATTTTTGAGGATTCTTTTTTAAGAAATATTTAGACTAAAACATTTGCAAAAATCGTTTGCCTTTCGAAAATCTAATTACGTTGCAAATGGATCTGTAAAAATTCGTCTGAAGGTCAAATAATTATCTATTTGTGTTTGAATAATTATTATTTATTTTATGGTTATCGAAAATATGTATCTGGCAACGAAACTTTATTCTACTTGTTGCTGTTTTAGGATTAATTAGTTCGGTTGTAAACTAAGAACGATGCCGAGGTTAAATTTATGTTTCTTGTTGTGACTGCATTTAATTATTCTATTAGGATTACCGTAAAGCGAATACGAAAAGGTAAATAATTTTCAAATATTTATCAAATTTATTTCATTACAATAAGTAGTAACTAATCTCTTTTATTTGCATCCTTTTTTATTATAAATTTCAAATTTGAATTTGAGTTTTGAAAGCAGCGAGATTAGATTAATTTAGTAAAAGCTTTAATACAACTTATTGTTTCTGGAGATTATTTTGAAAGATATATTTTAATTGAATTAGATTACATTTGTTGTGATATAGTACAGTTTTCATTTTTATTAAACATGAATTCGTGTTATCCTGTGTAATATGCTATAAGTATATTCATTATTTCTGTAGAAACACACAAGCCTTAACTTTAATTAAATTTCAAATTAATATGAACAGATTATATTTTATATTGTTTTATCTAATCAAACTTTCTGTGTCCTGAGGCAGAAACTTTTCTCAGGATTTAAAATTTATTAAAATGTGTAAAATGTATTGAGCGAAAAGCTCTTGAGACTACATCTGGCTGCACAAGAAGTTCTTATTTACTTCCAGAATACAATTATATAAAAAGCAATTATTGCTTGGGCAAGAAAAAATGTGAATGTTTTTGATCATTTATTATTTTAAAGAAAAATTAGTAAATTTGAAAATAGTTGCCATAGTGGAATGGAAATATTTGTGTTACTTAAAAAAATATGATTTTCTTAGAGAACTCATTTAGCAAATTTTATATATATTTGTAACATTTACTTTAGCGATATCTTTTTGTCATGCATCATGCTTCCTAAATCTTTTTTCCTGTTTAGTTTTAGTATGATGCAGTAATTCTCTTAATTAACCCATCTTTATGATTTTTACGTATTTTTAAAAAAATATTTTAAATTCTTATATAAAAGGAAACAGAATTTGTCTAGTTGATGATATGTGGTGACAGTAAGTAATCTCATTACCAGAAAAACTTTCTAAAAGTTTTTGACTTAAAAAAGGCTGTTTGGGAAGAATCTTTACGCATGAAATGTTTTTTAATACATGAGTATAGCGAATGAAAAAAAATAGGCTCTCATTTAAAGATATAATTCCCAAAATGAAGAATTCATTTTTAAAATAAATGTTAAACATTTCATGCATCTATTTAACATGCATCTTGAAAATTTACTAGATTTAATGATATACGTCTTGTTGAATTTGTTAGTATTAACAATATAAAAAGTTAACTATTCTACATTATTTATAAGAAAGAAAATAAGACTCTTCAATGAATGGTCAATCTTCTTTATGAATGTAAATATTTGTTTGCTTGTTTAAATGTATGTTATACGAATGCATATCATTGATCATATTGCTCCAAAATTTCTAGGAAGCTTTGCTGACGTTTTGAAGAAATTGTTAATACTATATGTAGTCAAAAAAAATTATTCCAAATTATTTTTGAACGATGTTGCAGTTATCGATACGAGGAAACGTGGCAAAATTAAAGGCACGATTGTTGTTTTTTTTTAAAATTCACATACGCGAAATTTGGATATATTTCAACAATAACTTTGTTTTTAATGAAAATTACTTCTTTTTTTAGTTTTAAGGTATGCTATCTCATTTTGCTTTCGGCAACAATTTCATGAAGGAAATTTTAAAAAGTTTGAAAACCAAGTCTTAACTGAATCGACCATTTTTTTTTTTTGGAAATTCAGAAGGGGAAAAAATTGGTCTGTACTGAAAAGCCACTATTAGTTGTAGACCACTGACAATCATCACGTGTATGTAATACAAAAAAAATCTGTGAATCTACACCACGCATGAAAAAATAGAAAATATTGTGTATTCAAATGCGAATTCTTGAAATTTTTTATTGAAATTAATACTTTTAATCTAATTTTTTTACTGACGAATTATGAATAAACTAAAACCATTTTTGAATTCTGCCTTACATATTTTCCTGTCTCTTTTATTTTTATTGTATCAGTTTTTTCAGCCAGAGAGAAATACCACGTAATTCAGCTATATTTATAAAATAGGCGTTGTGCTATTTTATTTAGGAAATCATTCTTTCATTCTTCGAGTCTAACTTCTAGTGAGTTAAAATTATATTAAAAATATCATTTAAAAAGTGGAATTTCATTAAAATTTTTAATTCTTTTCTCTCATTTGTTATATTTTTCAATTCACTCATACTATGAACGAGTAAAGCAGCTAGTTATAATGAAATATAACAAAAATGTAATAAGAGTTACCGCAGAGCAAACAGCACAAATCGAAAGTGTCTGTTGATATTTTAAAAATCTTTTGTGGATTTTTCTAGTGAAAATAAGTACAAAATAAAATTATTTCTAAGTTTAGGAAGATATTCGTTAAATAAAAACTTTGAAACTCTTTCACCCGCGGTGGAATTTCTTCGTACAATAAGATTTAAAGACTTCCAGAGAGCAACAGTAAGCGAAGAATTTAATCTTTTGGATTAAAAACTACCATTTTCGGTATATGATTCCAAGTTATGTCTTTGTTTCACGCTTTGCGAGATTCTCCGCTGTGAAATGGTAAAAGCATTTTAAGGAAGCTGGTAAAATGTGTTTACTGTTTCATATCGCTTAAAGCTTTCTCGTTCATGACCGAGTTGCTTTGAAAACAAATTAAAATTAAACCTTTTTAGCGGACACTTTATGAGTTTTGTTGATGAAATTCGTCTTAGTCTCACGGATGAGGGATAAAGTCACATTGTGAGAATTAATTTTTCTTTCCTTCTCTTAAAAGATGCAAAAGTCTTGCTTTCTAATTAGCTTTGTTTTGGTTTCATATAATTGTCAATTAAGTAATTCAATAATTCTTTTCGTCACTTGAAAAGTATTAAAAATGTGGCTTTCTTATTAAATATTTGCTGAGTTATTCGAATAAACATGTTTACGAATACCAAGCACAAACAATCCATATTTATGTATATATTTCTATTGGCTAGAAAAATACAGCTAAAGAAATTAGGGGAGTACATGTTTTAAGGAAATTATGCAAATATTTCTTCTTATAACTAACATAAAACAAATCACTCATTGTTTAAAGTGTAGAAGAAAACAGAAGGAAAAAAAACTTCATATGCAGAGAGAGAGAGAGAGAGACTAACATTATGACATCAAAAACCAGAAGCAATTATAAGTGGAGAAATCCCGATTTAGTAAAAACTAATGTTTTTTCTTGTCTCAGTCATGAAATTCAATATTTCGGCTGCTGTTTTCAGAAAAGGTGACTGGAAAATGTTATGACAACGTGATCTACCGAAATGCCTGGTTTGGTGTATTATTTTGAGACTAGAATGTTTGACGTCGGACAGGCCAAGGTCGTTCACGTACTTCCACTGTAAATAACAACCGATACATTCTGTTATCGGCTCATCGAGACAGAATAGTCCATTGGACTTAGATGCAAAGACAGTTTCTTTTGGCAACAAGACGAAAGGTCTCAAGCCAAACAATCCAAAATAGGCTTCATGAGGGTGGACTGTATGCACATAAGCCATGGTGTATACTCCTTTGAGAGTCAGACAACCGTGAGGCTCGAAGAAAGTGGGCTGCTGAGCATCAAGATTGGATGCAAAATGATTAAGAGTCAAGTGCTGTCTACAGACGAATCCCAATTGAGTTTAGATTATGATATCACACGTGTTTTGGAATGACGAGAGAGGGGCACTCGAAATATAATCTATATTCGTTCATGGTATGAGCTGGAATCTTCATAGGTCGACGAACTGACCTGAGACCCTTTGTCGTACTTAACGTTGCTTGGTGATT